>LR812538.1:58700994-58725994 GCA_903798195.1 Danio kyathit
TTTGTTATTTTAGCTGAGTTCTTGGGCTCATTGTCTTGTTGGAAGATTAACCTTTGACCCAATATACACTATGAAGATCAATGACCACCAGTTTCCAGCATTCTTCAAAATATCATTAATTTGTGCTCAACAGAAGAAAAAATATATTTGGGTGGATGATGGGAGAGCAAATGCTAAAAGATTTGTAATTTTTAGGTCTCTCCACAGAGACGCTTAATTGGGTTTAAGTCAAGGCTCTGGCTGGGCCATTCAAGAACACTCACAGAGTCATTGTGAAGCCAATCCTTTGTTATTTTAGCTGAGTGCTTAGGCTTATTGACTTGTTGAAAGATAAACCTTCAGCCCAATATACACTATGAAGATCAATGACCACCAGTTTCCAGCATTCTTCAAAATATTATTAATTTGTGTTCAAAAGAAGAAAGAATAGGTTTGGATAGATTTTGGGAGAGCAAATGCAAAGAATTTTGTATTTTTTTTAGGTCTCTCAAGAGGAACTCAATTGGGTTTAAGTCAGGGCTCTGGCTGGGCAATTAAAGAACACTCACAGAGTCATTGTGAAGCCAATCCTTTATTATTTTAGCTGTGTGCTTAGGCTCATTGCCTTGTTGGAAGATAAACCTTCGGCCCAATATTCATTTATTCATTTTCTTTTCAGCTTAGTCCCTTTATTAATCTGGTGTCGCCACAGCGGAATGAACCGCCAACTTATCCAGCATATGTTTTACACAGCGGATGCCCTTCCAGCTGCAACCTATCATTGGAAACACCCATACACACTCATTCACACACATAGTACACTATGGTCAATTTTAGCATACCCAATTCACCTATACCACATGTTATTGGACTTGTGGAGGAAACCGGAGCACCCAGAGGAAGCCCACGCGAACACAGGGAGAACATGCAAACTCCACACAGAAATGCCAACTGACCCAGCCAAGGCTCGAACCAGTGACCTTCTTGCTGTGGGGCGATCACTGCGCCACCGCGTTGCCTTCGGCCCAATATACACTATATAAATCAATAGTCACCAGTTCCAGCATTCTTCAAAATTGTATTAATTTGTGTTCAACAAAAGAAAGATTTGGGTAGATGATGGAGAGCAAATGCTAAAAGACTTTTTGTTTTACTGTCTATATTGTGCTGTATATCTCTTTAAGCCACTATAATCTTGACAATGTGATTTCCTCGTGTTTCCCTGCAGCTGTTACGAACAGGTCGGAATGGTTTTTCATACGCATGTCGTTTGTTGCTTGTCGCTGGAATTATGCTCATGGCTCTGGGGATGTTTTTTACAGCATGAACACACCACTTTTTCGCCGCTTAGCTGGAATAAATTATAACACTCAGTCTGGATCCTCAGGCTGAAACTCTATTCATCATGTTGGGGGTGATGTGTGAAGCCACAGGCCCTTCAGCAGATTATCTGCAATTACTAGCAGATCGTGATGCAGTGCTGAGTGTTAGACATCAGGCACACACTGACACCTGCTGGAGGACACGGAGAATACAGACTCAGTATTATTAATATCTACAGTTGAGGTCAAAATTATTAGCCCTTCTGTAAGTTTTCCAATATTTCCCAAATGATGTTTAACAGATTAAGGAATTTTTCACAGTATTTCCTATAATATTTTTTCTTCTAGAGAAAGTCTTATTTGTTTTATTTCAGCAAGAATAAAAGCAGTTTTAATTTTTTAAAACCATTTAAGCTCAATATTATTAGCCCCTTTAAGCTATATATGTTTTGGATTGTCTACAGAACGAACCACTATTATACAATGATTTGCTTATTACCCTAACTTGCCTAATTAGTTAAGCCTTTAAATGTCACTTTAAGCTGAATACTAGTATCTTGAAATCTATCTAGTCTAATACAGGGAGTGCAGAATCCTTAGGCAAGTTGTATTTTTGAGGATTAATTTTATTATTGAACAACAACCATGTTCTCAATGAAGCCAAAAAACTCATTAATATCAAAGCTGAATATTTTTGGAAGTAGTTTTTAGTTTGTTTTTAGTTTGAGCTATTTTAGGAGGATATCTGTGTGTGCAGGTGACTATTACTGTGCAGAATTATTAGGCAACTTAACAAAAAACAAATATATACCCATTTCAATGATTTATTTTCACAAGTGAAACCAATATAACATCTCAACATTCACAAATATACATTTCTGACATTCAAAAACAAAACAAAAACAAATCAGTGACCAATATAGCCACCTTTCTTTGCAAGGACACTCAAAAGCCTGCCATCCATGGATTCTGTCAGTGTTTTGATCTGTTCACCATCAACATTGCGTGCAGCAGCAACCACAGCCTCCCAGACACTGTTCAGAGAGGTGTACTGTTTTCCCTCCTTGTAAATCTCACATTTGATGATGGACCACAGGTTCTCTATGGGGTTCAGCTCAGGTGAACAAGGAGGCCATGTCATTAGTTTTTCTTCTTTTAGACCCTTTCTTGCCAGCCACGCTGTGGAGTACTTGGACGCGTGTGATGGAGCATTGTCCTGCATGAAAATCATGTTTTTCTTGAAGGATGCAGACTTCTTCCTGTACCACTGCTTGAAGAAGGTGTCTTCCAGAAACTGGCAGTAGGACTGGGAGTTGAGCTTGACTCCATCCTCAACCCGAAAAGACCCCACAAGCTCATCTATGATGATACCAGCCCAAACCAGTACTCCACCTCCACCTTGCTGGCGTCTGAGTTGGACTGGAGCTCTCTGCCCTTTACCGATCCAGCCACGGGCCCATCAAGACTCACTCTCATTTCATCAGTCCATAAAACCTTAGAAAAATCAGTCTTGAGATATTTCTTGGCCCAGTCTTGACGTTTCAGCTTGTGTGTCTTGTTCAGTGGTGGTCGTTTTTCAGCCTTTCTTACCTTGGCCATGTCTCTGAGTATTGCACACCTTGTGCTTTTGGGCACTCCAGTGATGTTGCAGCTCTGAAATATGGCAAAACTGGTGGCAAGTGGCATCTTGGCATCTGCACGCTTGACTTTTCTCAGTTCATGGGCAGTTATTTTGCGCCTTGGTTTTTCCACATGCTTCTTGCGACCCTGTTGACTATTTTGAATGAAACGCTTGATTGTTGGATGATCACGCTTCAGAAGCTTGGCAATTTTAAGAGTGCTGCATCCCTTTGCAAGATATCTCACTATTTTTGACTTTTCGGAGCCTGTCAAATCCTTCTTTTGACCCATTTTGCCAAAGGAAAGGAAGTTGCCTAATAATAATGCACACCTGATATAGGGTGTGGATGTCATTAGACCACACCCCTTCTCATTACAGAGATGCACATCACCTAATATGCTTAATTGGTAGTAGGCTTTCGAGTCTTTACAGCTTGGAGTAAGACAACATGCATAAAGAGGATGATGTGGTCAAAATACTCATTTGCCTAATAATTCTGCACTCCTTGTATTATATGCTGTCATCATGACAAAGATAAAAGAAATCCGTTATTAGAAATGAGTTATTAACTATTATGTTTAGACATGTTGACAAAAATATCTCTGTTAAACGTAAATTGGGGATAAAAATATATAGGGGGCTAATAATTCTGACTTCAATTGTATCTATTATGCAGTGGTGGAAATAGTACTGAAAAATCACACTAGAGTAAAAGTATCATTACCTGCCAAACAATGAAGTACATGTACAGTAAAAGTGTACTACTCAAAGTACGAGTAATTCAAGAGTATTCAAAAGTAGTTGGTATTGTACTGTGAAAATTTAATTATAATACTTATATCCTGCACCTCATTGACATTTTCTTTTAAGGTGTTTCTAAGTGCAAGTTATTTGCCACTCATTGACTGTCAATTTAAATGTGAGAATAATTAATGTGAGAACATGTTGCATTAATATAATAAACCGACAGAAAGCATGTTGATGTGTTTTAATAAGTAAAAACCTTTATACAAAAACCTCATGTTTAGGGATGCACAGATACCATTTTTTTGGAACCGATCCGATCTCGATACCAAAATTCTGAGTATCGACCGATACAGATCCGATCCCGATACTGTGCTGTTTTTTTATTTATTTTTTTTTTTTTAACATAATACAGTTTCTATAGTTCTGGTGATAAACTCAAATAATATACCTTCTTTAGTAAAAATAACACACGGCCTACTGTATATGACAGATGGCACAATCTAACTAAACATGATGCTTGCTGTAATTTAGGCTACATTATTTGAGCATTCATTATGACATTGATATGATCAGTTGTGGTCCAGCTTATGTTTCGTTTTTAATATTAAGATTTTTCTTTGAAATCTGTAATAGGCTACCACTATTGACCCTAATTGTTGGTAAAATAATCAGCCTTTTAGCACAGCCTGATATTTTCCTGCAGGTTTGAAGCAGACTAAACTAAACCAGCCAGTTTTAGTTAATAAACATTCCCTCGCCTAAACTCGCCGCGAGGGAGACGGAGAAACTGAAAGCATGTCTGAAAAATTATTTTTTTGTCTGAAAAATGATCTTTTTGAAATGAATTTCGTTTGGTTTAATTTGTTGGTTATTTTAATGTATTTTTGTTGGTCAGTTATCTACAAAATAAACAAGAATATCTGAGGTGAAGTTCAAAACAAGGTCCGCTTATATGCTTCAGCGCAGAAACTGACAAACAGGTCTGTTAAATAAAATGTTAATATATATAAAATAGGGATGCACCGATACCATTTTTTTGAAACCGATCCGATCTCGATACTAAAATTCTGAGTATTGACCGATCCGATCCCGATATTGTGCTGTTTTTTTATTATTATTTTTTTTTTTATTATTATTAACATAATACGGTTTCTATAGTTCTGGCGATAAACTCAAATAATATACCTTCTTTAGTAAAAATAACAGACCTATAGGGCTACTGTAGATGACAGATGGCACAATTTAACTAAATATGATGCTTGCTATAAACTATAGACTACATTATTTGAGCATTCATTATGACATTGATCTGATCTGCTGTGGTCCAGCTTATGTTTCCTTTTTAATATTCAGATTTTTCTTTGAAATCTGTAATAGGCTACCACCATTGACCCTAATCATTGGTAAAACAATCGGTCTTTTAGCAAAGCCTGATATTTTCCTGCAGGTTTGAAGCAGACTAAACTAAACCGTCTGAGGCCAGTTTTACTTAATGAACATTCCCTCGCATAGTCGCGTGAGATGGAGAAACTGAAAGCATGTCTGTAAAATAATTTTTTGTCTGAAGAATTATCTTTTTGAAACTAATTTCGTTTGGTATAAATTGTTGGTTATTTTAATGTATTTTTGTTGGTCAGTTATCTACAAAATAAACAAGAATATTTGGGGTGAAGTTCAAAACAAGGTCCGCTTATATGTTTTAGCGCACAATCTGACAAACTGCTCTGTTAAATAAAATGTTAATATATATATATATATATATATATATATATATATATATATATATATATATATATATATATAAAATTACAGCGAAATATTCAGTTTCAGAGTAGCCTATATTAGGCTAAATAATTTTATGTTAATGACAATTCATATGCCCCCCGGGCCGCCATCAACTAAACCACAATGAGCCAGGCTTTACAAACTTTTCGCGGCAAAAACATAAGAAGGAACAAACATTCGCGGAAGGAACATAATAACAAACTTAGCCTATTATAAGAATAATCTTACGGAGCGGCGCATGTCGCGTCTGCGCAGCCGGTGCCTGAATGAAGCGCTTGCATGACTGAGACACAGCGCGCAGCCCTACGGTATACGGACACTGCTAATAAAGTAGCACAAAGGGGAGAAATCAGTGTTGATTATTGAGCCTTTTCTAATTTAAAGTTTCTTTAAAGGCCTACTTTGTGTGTGAAGCGCAGGTAAAAGCCTAACCCTACTCCAGTGTTGTGAATGCGATCTGCTGATCTAACAGCGACAGCGCGTGATTTAGAAACGGCAATGATCTCTATGTTGCCTGTCAAAATGAACCCATTTAATGCAAAACTAAATGCATTTCCACACTAATTATTTAAACTAACAGGAACAAATAGTATTGGAGAAAGTTTTACGTGCTGTCATGAACGCGACATGCAGTTTGAATTGTGAATGAATGGAGAATGATTGACAGGCGCAGCGGCGGGAAGCGCTGAAGTGAACATGAATTTAACCACGTCAATATTCATCTGTACTTCACATTAAACTATAGAATGGCTTCAAAACATTTATGATATAGTAGGTCTGCTTGACAACTTTCTAGTGCCTTATAATAGGCTTCCTTCCTGGCTTTTGTTGGCTTATAAATTACACAGAATACAGCGCAAGATTGAATCGGTACCAGCTGGCCGATACCCGATCCAGCAAAAATATGCAATATCGAACCGATATCCGATCCAAGTATCGGAATCGGTGCATCCCAAATATAAAATGAGCGAAATATTCAGTTTCAGAGTAGCCTATATTAGGCTAAATCGTTTTCTGTTAATGACAATTCATATGCGCCAGGCCATCAGTTTTACTTTTAATAATTTAATCAACTACACAATGAGCCAGGCTTTACAAACTATTAGCAGCACTTAAAGTATTCCCCTCAGAAGAATAAACTCAGTCGGAGGGATGAGAGAACATAAACTTATTATAAGAATAATCTTACGGAGCGGCGCATGTCGCATCTGCGCAGCCGGTGCCTGAATGAAGTGCGTGCATCACCGAGGCACAGCGCGCAGCCCTCCAGTATCTGCGGACACTTCCAAAACAGCAGCACAAAGGGGAGAAATCAGTGCGCTGACGATCTGTCCAATGTATTATTGAGCCTTTTCTAATTTAAAGTTTCAGGTAGGCCTACTTTTTGTGTGAAGAGCAGGTAATAGCCTAACCCTCTCTACTCCAGTGTTGCGAATGAGATCTGCTGATCTAACAGATTTAGAAACAGCAATAAACTCCATGCTGCAGGTCAAAATGAACCCATTTAATGCAAAAATGAATGCATTTCCCCACTGATTATTTAAACTAACAGGAACAAATAGTCTTGGAGAAAGTTTCTCGTGTTGTCATGAATGCGACATGCAGTTTGAATTGTGAATGAATGGAGAATGATTGACAGGCACAACGGAGGGAAGCGCTGAACTGAACATGAATTTAACTACTTGAATATTCATCTGTGCTTCACATTAAACTATAGAATGGCTTCAGAACATTTAGGATATGGTAGCCTACATGAAAACTTTCTAGTGCCTTATAATAGGCTTCCTTCGTGGCTTTTGTGGCTTATAAATTACACAGAATATGGCGCACGTGCAAGATCAGATTTATATCGGTACCAGCTGGCCCAGACTCGATCCACCAAAAATTTGCGATATCGAACCGATATGCAATCCAAGTATTGGGATCGGTGCATCCCAACTCATGTTGCTGTTTTATCAAGCAGATTTGGGAAGTTAACTAAAGCAAGAAGGTCGCTGGTTTGAGTCCCGGCTGGGCCAGTTGGCATCTGTGTGGAGTTTGCGTGTTCTCCCCATGTTGGCATGGGTTTCCTCTGGTTGCTCCGGTTTCACCACAGTCCAAACACATGCGCTATGGGTGAATTGAATAAGCTAAATTGGCCTTATGTGGGATAGTGTATGATGTTTCCCAGTACTGTGTTGCAGCTGGAAGGACATTCGCTGTGTAAAACATATGCTGGATAAGTTGGCGGTTCATCCCTCTGTGGTGACCTCTGATGAATAAAGGGACGAAGTCGAAGGAAAATGAATGAATGCAAGGCAGTCTTTCAGTTCAATCAAAAACACAACTTGCACGTCTTGATGAACGCATTCATGTAATATGAGCATGGGAATCTCTTTGCTTGCGCGCCGATTTCCTCTTCGTGCACAAAACTTCTTGCACGCACTCAAATTTACATGCTCAAGTGCAGATCTTCTCGTGCACTCTCCAGTAAGCGCTGCTGAAGTGCGATTTAGTGCGATTTTGTGCGTTTTTCGACATTAACGCGTCCTGAAGTAAAATGAAACAGCTATAAACTCCAGAAAGATAAGTATACTTATGGAAACTGTGTTCATCTTAACTGAAAGCTACGCCGTGTTTGCTGGCGCCCCACGCATCACGCACCTGTCAGTCAGTCAGTCAGTCAGTCAGCATGTCACCTTAAAGGGTTGAACAAATAGTGCACAGCACTACTACGGTTACAGAAAGGTTTGCGCTGTTATAATTCACTTACCTTTTAATATGTTTTGGTGCGATTATAACCCGCTATAAAAAAACACGATTAAATGTTTTAAATGAGAAGTTGTAATGTAGCCGTGGCGGGATGAATTTTGGCGTGGCGGCCCGCCACGGATGAATAAATATAGCGGAAACCTTGAGATATCATATATATCGCTGTCCATTTGAAGTGGCAAACTACCTCGAAGTGTCCTTTAAATCTCATTGTTGTCTGTAAATGTTACTTGTTGTCTTTTTTTTTTTGTATGTGTACCGAATCTAATGCAGAGTTCAGACTGCACAATTTTCAAAGTAGTCATGTTACTGATGTTTTCACACTGTATGACTATCTGGGTTAGCGTTCGGTCTCTGTTGTGTTTACACTGCAAAATGGATCGGCATCGGCAATTCTCTTAGGGCGTACTCACACTATGTACAGTTGCGTTGAACCCGGCCAAAGTACTCTTGTCCCCCCTCCCATCTCCCCGACGGCCCGCACTCACATTACATTCGGGCCTGGGCACGCTTCCGTCATCGATGATGCGCTGCTCAGTAAGCGCTCTCGCTCAGCACAGTGGAGATTTCTTTAGTTATATCGTTTAAATCGTTTAATATGCGGTGACACGCAGTCAAATATTTCGCCGAACAGATCAGCCACTTTTGACGCTCACAAACTCCTCCTGCTGCAGGAATTAGCTGAAAGTGCAGGTGTGGTGCAGTGAGCGGTTTGCGTTTTTAATAAACTACAACAGTTTGCGTTTATTGAACAGTACGAATGATTAATTAATCCATATCAAACTGTCCATTAAAAGTCATGTCTCGCTTTCAGTTTTGGGCTTAGGCACGCTTCCACTCACACTGCAAGCGTACCGCTCCTGAGCCCAAGTGAACCGCGCTCAGGCCCACCTCTTCCAATCGGGCCAGGGCCGGCCAAGTGAACAGTGCCTGAGCCCAGTTCAGAGCGCACACACTTCTCAAACGATCTGGAAAACGGGCCTGGGCACGGTTCGGATAGCATAGTGTGAGTACGCCCTTAGATTGCATAGTTTGATCGTTGTTACTCGCGTGAACATTTAGGACTCGTTGTTACTCGTAAGTCCATTTAAGGTTTGTCCGTATTTCACTTAGGGTTGAGTTAATAAAATCCGGCATTTCGTTAGTGTATAAAAGTTTGACCCCAAAATACTCTTTTAATATTTGTTTATGTTTATATTTGCCACTATCATTCAAACCACTCGGTTTTATCCACTATCCAATTAGTTTCAAGTGTGGTTCCTTTATAAACTAATTTTGAGAGGATCACATGCTTATGATTGACCACGGCTGGTCCATCATCCGCTAACACATGATGCACCAATCAGATGATTCCTAACTCACTATGAATCACCAGAGTTTCTTACCTCAGTTATCTTTGTCTTAAAGAATCCCCCCTTCCACCCCTACTCCTCCTCCCTTTTGCTAGATATGGCGGCAAGGCGGCCCAGTGGTTCACACTGTTGCCTCACAGCAAGAATATCACTGGATCAAGATCTTACAAGGCCAGTTGACGTTTCTGTGGGGAGTTTACATGTTCTCCCCGTGCTTGTGTGGGTTTCCCCCAGGGTTCCCAGTTTCCTCCCACAGTCCAAAGACATGTGACATAAGTGAATTGACTAAACCAAATTGGCACCATAGATGAGCTTTTAGTCATCAGTATATCTCTATATAACAATTCCTAACTTGTCATTAGCCATAAACAAGCAGGGGAGTTCTCGAGATCTACCTGAGCTTAAACTCCCTTCTCGCCCTGCAAACGGGTGGAAGCCCCGGACTCAAAGACCTTCTGAGCTCAGGGCTCTCTCCCGGGACAGCAGGTGTAACAGAGGTAAACCTCACTCCTCTGACCTCTAAAGGTGCTCAAGAGACAGACGCTAGAGGCCATGGTCTTAAGCCTCCTTGTTAGAGCAACTGACTCCCATTTGGAAAGCCGCCTGTTTTAATCTCAGTTCAAAGCGAGTTGGGTGGTGTAGGACTGGCGGGGTTATATTGGTGCCGTGACCCGGATGGGAATGAGGTTTAGTGGGGTGAGTGTAACATAGGCCAGCTAGTGAAGAGCTGTGCAGGTAAACCTCACTCTGACCTCTAAAAGGTGCTCTAGAGACAGACGCTAGAGGCCATGGTCTTTAGCCTTCTTGTTGTAGATAGTTGTGCAGAGTCGCCGGTTCGATCCCTGCTCGGAGCGGGTTGGGTGGTGTAGGACCGGCGGGGACACATGCTAAACACGATTTATTATCAATCATCAGCTAAGGATGAACTCTTGAAACGAAACAAAAAAAATGAATGATTATGTATTCTGTATACTTTTATATATTTTACTAGATACAAGTAATACAGATCCTCCTCGTTCTTGATCATAATAAAGTAATAATAATCTCATTAAAAGGTCACCGTCTAAAAGCCATTCACTTTCATTTTACATCAGTTAATTAAAATATATTGAGTAACAACAAAACTTCATGAGAAAATCTTTTATGATCTAGAAATTCTCAAGAAGCATTTGAGTTGCTTAAATGTCTGAATATCATTACACACATTTCTATCATCATCATTAAATACATTTGCATTTAAATCCATTCATTTAGCAGGCATTTTGATGACTTTAAGCGGGAAAGGTTTGTTTAAGAACAACTAAGTTGCATAGGTGAATTAAACACTGCTTGTTTTGATATTTTATTTGATGCAGATGGCATTTTAAGTGCACTTTAAACACTTTCAGGGTCACTTTATGTAGAGACGCATGATTTGACTGTGGATTAGAGTAAGTCTTACATTTGTGGTTTCAGCTCAGTGGATCTGAGCAGTGGTGGTTACTTGCCAAAAAGAATGTAGTGCAAGTAGAGTAAAACTATCTCTTGTAAACATTACACCAGGAGTAAAAATTATTACACTGTAAGAATTACTCCACCTTTACCCTGGAGATTACAAAGGGTAGCTAACATCGGTGACATTTTCTGTTAAAGGTGCTGTATGTAGGTTTTTGACTCTACTAAAGCATAAAAACATTATAAAATGTTAGCAGATATTTAAGACACATGCTAAGTTAACATCCGATATTCTGCTTTGAAAATGGGCGTTACGTGCCAGAACGGCTGTCTTTGTTTTGGTCCTTTTAACCCGCCCAATGCCAGTTTAGCCAATTATATTTCAGCACCCCGGGTTGCCTTCATTGGAAACAGCGTATTTCATTCATTCAGTCATGAAGGCTTTCAAAGTATATGTCCATGACTGAAATGCGACTTCTGGTGGACAGTAGCAGCCTACGAAATGAGACGCAGATTCAGAGTTCCCCATGAGGTGGTTATTAATTAGCAAATAATATAAATATTACGAACGTAAAAATTAGGTGAGCAGGTTACATTGTAACCCCGTGTCCTAACAACATGCTATACGTGATAAAATTTGCAGTGATGAGCAATTTAGCTGTTTGCACCAGACGAAACACGACAGAAATGTAAATAGAACCATTCAGAAGCACAGAATAGTGCACTCACTGAACTCCAGGGAAATAGTAAGGTTTATAATATAATTAAGACATATTAAACCTCTTTAACATTATTAAATGTAGATGCTGAATCACTGATATGTGTTGGATTGCACTTTAAAATGGCGGCCGCGTGAAATAAGCATATGGGTGCACCTAGAAGGTGTGAGTGTGTCAAACGCGCATCACTCCCAATATGCACACACAAGCCTCCATTGTAAATAACAATCTTGCGCGTAGAAAAGTTGTGAAATGTGAACGGCCGCGGTCATTTGTGATCTCCAACAGTTGAACTTTTTGCAAAGCCATGCTGGATTCACCTGATTTTTTTTGACAAATGGGTTACGCATCCATTCCTTGGCAGTTTGTGTGTCCTTCACTGGGCCTTTTCCTCTTAGCAAAGAAACTTTCCAAAGATGTCGGTTTCTTATGCTGCGTTCACACCAGACGCGGAAGAAGCGTCAAGCGCGAGTGATCTACATGTTAAGTCAATGCAAACGCGCGAAAAGGCATCCTACGGCGCGATACACGCGAATGGCGCGATACGCGCGAATTAAGCGTTTTGCGCGTTTGAAGTAATCTGAACTTCTGCGGACATTCGCGGCGCGTTAACCAATCAGGAGCTTGCTCTTGTGGGGGCATGATTGTGACGTAGCACCTGTCCCGGGGGAAATCCTCCAGCCGACACCGACAACAGTTCATCAAACTGGTGCTTGGCTCAGTCAGAAGCACCGCTGAAAGCCTCTGTCATCCAGGTTAAGTTTCTGGAGGAGTTTATGAGCTCACAGGGCTGCTGCACCTCTGAAAGTGTCTAGTGGACTCAGACACTGCTCCAAACGTATCGACGCTGTATTACAGCCTTCATAAAGCACATAAACACAGTTATTTTAACAATAAAATCCATGTTAGCCATTTAGCAACGAAGCTATAGTCACCAGGCAGACTGAGGCAGACTGAGGCCCGACCCATGATGCGAATCGGCGTCTGTTCTGAAGTGAATTTGACGCGCGAATGAGGCGGAGTTTGACGCGCGAATGAAGCGAGTGAACTCAAATGTTCATGCGTCTATTTACACGCGAATAGCGCAATTTAGCTGCGCGTTCCGCGTCTGGTGGGAACACAGCATTACTCGTTTTGCTAGCTTGTGGGTTAAATTTAGGCGATCAAGTCACTGAGATGTAAGTGAGAGAATACGGTCATTTTTCAAAATAAAAGACTTTTCAAAATAAAAAATTGTTCAGACTCAGATAATAAATAATACGGAAATAATTAATAATTTCTTCTGTGGATCAATTAGTATTGGGTACTCGTACTGGTGGTCCACAGCCCGGGGGTTGAGGACCACTACAGTAAAATACTTGCTTACACAAAAAAAACGTAAAAACAATTCACTATTTTGGTGAAAACTTCATTTTTTTCATGGCAAGGTTGACATTTGCATGGAATTGCTTGTGTGCAGAAATGCATTGACGCAGCAAGAGACATGCAGGGGCCTCGAGGGCCTGAATGAAGGGCTCTTGACATGCAGCAGGCACTTTCCTGAATGCAGAACAGCCTTATCGTTACACACCGGCCATCTGAAGAGTGTGTGTGCATATTTATGAGTCGTGTGTGTGCCTGGTATTCAACCCATTGTGAGGACCAAATGTCTCAAGTATAGAAATACCAGTCGTTTTTGACCTTGTGGGGACATCTCTTTGTGGCTCATAAATTATCCAGAATGAAGTATTTTGAGAATGTAAAAGTGCAGTGTGTTTTCTGTGAGGGTTGGGTTTAGCATGAATATACAGTGTGTACAGTAGGAAACTCATGGGATGTGGGAAGAGCCTATAAAAAATGAAAACGCAAAGTGTGTGTGTCTGTGTTGGAGCTCTTGCATTCTATTTAATATTTTCATTCAAAAAAAATGCTGGGTTGTTTTAACCTAATGTTGGGTCAAATATGGTAAAGCCTAATTATTGAATTAAAAAGTGTCATTTCAAATTTATTTGAAAAAATTAACCCAGTGTTGGGTTTCAGATTTCACTACACTGCAAATAAATATTTTTCATACTTTTCATTTTTGTCTTGTTTCTAGTTGAAATTTCCAGAAATTTTTCAATCAAGAAGTGTTTTCTAGACAAGTAAACAGAAAAAGAATAAGTCCAAGCTAGAAAAGTAAAGTTTGTAGACAAACGTTATGGTGTCTTGAGAAAGCCTCGTCTGAAGTAGTTTTAAAGTGTAAATAACTGAAGTAGTTTAAGAAGTGTGAAACAGTCGGCATAGATAGAGATGTACATATGTGTTAGCATGTTTCTAGTATGGATTAGCATGTTTCTTGCTAGGCAGTTTTTGAGTGGTTGCTAAGTGGTTGCTAGGGTGTTCTAAATGGTTGCCAGGGTGTTCTGAGTGGTTGCTTAGATGTTGCTAGGGTGTTCTGAAGTTTTGCTAGGTGGTTGCTAAGGTGTTGCTAGGGTGTTTTGACTGGTAAAGGTGTTGCTAGGCGGTTGCTAGGGTGTTCTGAGTGGTTGCTAGGCATTTGCTAAGGTGTTGCTAGGTGGTTGCTAGGGTATTACAGGTAGTTGTTAAGATGTTGCTAGGTGGTTGCTAGGGTATTCTGAGTGGTTGCTAAGTTGTTGCTAGGGTGTTCTAAGTAGTTGCTAAGGCATTGCTAGGGTGTTTTACCACCTAGCAACACCTTAGCAAAAGCCTAGCAACACTAGGCAAAAGCCTAAGTTTTTGCTGGGTAGTTGCTATGGTGTTCTGACTGGTTGCTAGGCAGTTGAGGCATTGCTAAGTGGTTGCTAGGTTGTTCTGAGTGGTTGCTAAGGCGTTGCTCTGGTTGCTAGGCAGTTGCTTGGTTGTTCTGAGTGGTTGCTAAGGCGTTGCTAGGTGGTTGCTGAGGTTTTCTAGGTGGTTGTTAAGGTGTTGCTAGGCGGTTGCTAGGGTGTTCTGAATGGTTGCTAAGATGTTGCTAGGCGGTTGCTAAGGTGTTCTAAATGGTTGCTAGGTGGTAGTCTTTTTGACTAACTGCATCTCTGTTTAATGTTTATTGCCTTTTTGTTTTT
This sequence comes from Danio kyathit, assembly GCA_903798195.1. NCBI lineage: Eukaryota > Metazoa > Chordata > Actinopteri > Cypriniformes > Danionidae > Danio > Danio kyathit. The sequence goes on from LR812538.1 coordinate 58,715,752, forward strand.
GTCACACTTAATTTTGTGTTGTCACTTGTCACTTTATGTACACTGGAAGCTTCTGTTGCCAAAACAAATTCCTTGTGTGTGTGAAGCACACTTGGCAATAAAACTGATTCTGATTCTGATTCTGATAAGGCATTGATAGGGTGTTCTGAGTGGTTGCTAAGGTGTTGCTAGGCGGTTGCTAGGGTGTTCTAGGTGGTTGTTAAGGTATTGCTAAGGTGTTCTAGGTGGTTGCTAAGGTGTTGCTAGGTGGTTGCTAGGGTGTTCTAGGTGGTTATTAAGGTGTTGCTAGGTGGTTGCTAGTGTGTTCTGAGTGGTTGCTAACGTGTTGCTATGTGGTTGTTAGGGTGTTCTGATTGGTTGCTAGGTGGTTGCTAAGACCTTGCTAGGTGATTGCTAAGTTGTTGCTAGGCAGTTGCTAAGGTGTTGCTAGGTTGTTTTGAGTGGTTGCTAGGCAGTTGCTAAGGCATTGCTAGGTGGTTGTTGAGGTGTTCTATGTTGTTGTTAAGGTGTTGCTAGGTTGTTCTGAGTGTTTGCTAGGCAATTGCTAGGTGGTTGTTGAGGTGTTCTATGTTGTTGTTAAGTTGTTACTAGGTTGTTCTGAGTGGGTGCTAGGAAGTTGCTAAGGCGTTGCTAGGTGGTTGCTAAAGTGTTGCTAGGTGGTTGTTGAGGTGTTCTTGGTCGTTGCTAAGGTGTTGCTAGGGTGTTCTGAGTGTTTGCTAGATGGTTGCTAAGGCATTGCTAAGTGGTTGCTAAGGTATTGCTAAGTGGTTGTTGTGTTCTAGATCATTGCTAAGGCATTGCTAGGTAGTTGTTGAGGTGTTCTAGGTCATTGCTAAGGTGTTGCTATGGTGTTCTGAGTGTTTGCTAGGTGGTTGCTAAGGTGTTGCTAGGTGGTTACTAAGGTGTTGCTTGACTGTTGCTATGCAGTTGTTAAGGTGTTCGGAGTAGTTGATAGGCAGTTGCTAACATAAATTAGCATGGTTCTAGTATGAATTAGCATGTTGCTAGCATGTTTCTAGCACAAATTAGCATGTTGTTAGCATGGTTCTAGTATGAATTAGCAAGTTGCTAGCATGTTTCTAGTTGTAATATTATGGTTTATTTCTGTACTGGACAGAAATATTTAGCTGTACAATTTATGGAGGTGCATGTATGTATATACATGTATGTATATATGTATGTATGTATTATTTGTATGTATGTATGTATGTGCATGTGGATGATGTACGCTTGTATATGTGCATGTATGTGTATAGGTATGTGTACATTTATAGTCATTTTTTCCTGTTACGCGATAGGTTATCATGTGATCCGGAAGTGTACAAATAGGAACACCTGATTGTGATGAACATTGTCTGATGAAGAGCCGTGTGGCTCGAAACGTAACACGCTTTGTGTCAGCCTTTTTAATTTAATAAATTTGTATTTTTGGAGCTTTGGTGTTGCCGCCTTGGTTGAATTTAGAATTTTGCACCTGTTGCGTTCTTTGGCTGAGCACCCAGTTAAGAGGGATGTGCGTGCTTTTGTACAGTTTTTCATAGCACAAATTAGCATGTTGTTAGCATGGTTCTAGTATGAATTAGCAAGTTGCTAGCATTTTTCTAGCACAAATTAGCATGTTGTTAGCATGGTTCCATAGATATATATACTAGATATCGCATAGGGACCCTGAGCATGCGTCAATAGCGCCGCCACATTGGTACAGTGCTTCTAGGACAAACGTCATTTAACCGCACTAGTCAAGACAGTGTGCCAATGTGAAGATGCTGGACTTTAGCGCTGTGTTTGCGTTGTAGTAACGAGCAAACAAAGAAAACAAAGCACAAAGGCAGAACATCTCATAGGTAAGATTTTGTTTTTTATGTTTTTGTATGTTATGAACTTTTGTGCTTAAAAAGTAATGTTATTGATGATAATACAGTCTCTTGCTGCATTCACCATAAGGCAAAGTAGCACCAACTCACACTAAATTCTAGACTTATGCTAGTTTTGTTGAATAAAATAAGCAAACTATGTTATGAAATATGACAAGAAGATGCTGCCGTGCTAGAAACTTGTATTATGGTCAGCGAAGTGAACGAGTCGTTCATAACGGAGATTCATTCACAAACGAATCGCTCCCTCCGTCAGAATGAGAAGTGAAAGCAGGAGAGGGGGTGTGTTTCAGGACATGGATTAGATCAAATTAAACAGGGAAGGAGGGTAATGCATTTCCATGCACACAAACACTCACTTTTTGTCAGGAATGCCCGTGCGGTCACATCCATCAATGTAGAAAAGTGATGTAAAATTATAATATTTCGTAATTGAAAAAAATATTTGCATACTGACCACCGGGGAAAACTCCCGATCATAGATATTTGTGTATATGTGTATTTCTCTGGCTTTGGATGGCCACAGTCCTCCGCTTCACCTTGGTCCCGCATTCATTTCAAAGGAGCGCTACCCTGTACTAAAATGGCGGCTCTATTGACGCATTCGTTCTAATAGACAATAGCAGGGTAGGCGACATCTAGTGTATATATCTATGGCATGGTTCTAGTATGAATTAGCATGTTGCTAGCATGTTTCTAGCACAAATTAGCATGTTGTTAGCATGGTTCTAGTATGAATTAGCATGTTACTATCATGTTTCTAACACACATTAGCATGTTGTTAGCATGGTTCTAGTATAAATTAGCAAGTTGCTAACATGTTTCTAGCACAAATTAGCATGTTGTTAGCATGGTTCTAGTATGAATTAGCATGTTGCTAGCATGTTTCTAACACAAATTAGCATGTTGTTTGCATGATTCTAGTATGAATTGGCGTGCTACTACTAGCATGTTTCTAACACACATTAGCACGTTGTTAGCATGGTTCTAGTATGAATTAGCTTGTTACTAGCATGTTTCTAGCACACATTAGCATGTTGTTAGCATAGTTCTAGTATGAATTAGCGTGTTACTAGCATGGTTCTAACACAAATTATCATGTTGTTAGCATGGTTCTAGTATGAATTAGCGTGTTACTAGCATGTTTCTAGCACAAATTAGCATGTTGTTAGCATGGTTCTAGTATGAATTAGCGTGTTTCTAGCATGTTTCTAGCACAAATTAGCATGTTGTTAGCATGGTTCTAGTATGAATTAGCATGTTACTATCATGTTTCTAACACACATTAGCATGTTGTTAGCATGGTTCTAGTATGAATTAGCTTGTTACTAGCATGTTTCTAGCACAAATTATCATGTTGTTAGCATGGTTCTATTATGAATTAGCGTGTTTCATACTTTTAGTTTTTGTCATGTTTCCAGAAATTCTTAAATCAAGACGTGTTTAAAACTTGTTTTGTTTTCGGAAATAATAAGTCCAAATTAAATTAGTTTTTGCTTAAAATAAGCAAAATAATCTGCCAGTGAGCAAAGAAATATAAGTGTGTGTGTGTGTGTGTGTGTGTGTGTGTGTGTGTGTGTGTGTGTGTGTGTGTGTGTGTGTGTGTGTGTGTGTGTGCTGGTGCTATATATACAGTATAAATATTCCAGGAAAAAGAGAGAGATGTGCTTTGAGGAAGCGTTTTAAGAGTGTAAGCTGAAGTTGAAAGCCTCAGCGTGAGTATAGCTCGTGGTCCGGCCGCTCTGCTCTCTGGAGGACATTTCTATGTTTCTGCCCCAGTTTCTAACCCTGTTTCTCCAGTAAAACACCTCTCCGCTCTCCTGTCCTCTACTGCACTGCTGCAATGCGCCTCGGAGTGAAGTGTGCCATCAGAAGAGCGCAGCACGCTCAGATCAATAATTAATAAACGCTTGTGTTAGTGATGCAGAACATCCCGACGCATCTGCTTCCATTTGATAATGTGTCAATATGTGAACGCTGTCAGGCTCCATTTTACCACGTCATGACAGCATGCTAATCTGCTGGGTAATAGTGTGTGATCCAGGAGAATAGGTAATATATACACAGAATAAAGATACATAGTAGAGATGCGCGGATCAGCTCAAATGTCACCCGAATCCGCTTCTTCATTCTAATCATCCACCCGCCACCCGCCCGCACATATTATTTCATCTGATATATTTATCCGCACCCGACCTGCACCCGATCACCACTTTAATAATTCTATAATTCTTTGTTTTAAGCATGATGATAGGTGTAACTTTCTCCGCAATGTCCGGCGGCAGAGTAACAGCTTGTTAATTCATGCTCGAGCAAATGATGAGACGGACAAAAGTACTCGATGCATGCCCTTCTTTTACTTATTTCAGTGTTTTCAGGTTCACAGTGCAAAACAGCTCCCGGGTGGAATTACTGAAGTAAACATAAAACAAAACCGGATAAAACTTTCTCCCTCTAATTCACCGCACGCACAGCACACAGCAAGAGCTCACATCACACAGCATGCGTGTCGAACTACACTACCCACAATGCCCCTCGCTATGGACTACAACTCCCGTAAAAGCAGTCAAGCGGCCACACTATTTCCCCTCTCCTGCAACTTAGGTCACAGTGGATCGTTCGTTATTAACAGCAGATTCAGCTTTTACATATACAGGAAAAAGAGAACAAAAACGGCGTCCCTTCAGCCTAAACAGCAGCTATGTTGTGTGTACTTGGCGCTTTTCTTAACACTGTGCAAAAGCAGAATAGCATCTACTGTGCCTGGATTCGGGCGATTCCGCCTCGCCTCCAAAACACGGCTGGCTGCACTAAATGAGCGTTCGCGCGAACCGCTTGTTGCAGGAATGCACAAGCTTCTCCTTGCAAGGAGCTGCAGTCGTGTAAATAAGCGATCTTTTTTCTCCCAGAACGTTAGCAGATTTCCCTCTGATGACTCCTCTAACTGAAGTTAGCACAGTACTCTTGCACTTCATCCATTATTTTGGGCGTCTCATCTTCACATTCTGCGAAGTCCACTCTCTGCTTTTTTGCTGGTCAACTGCTATGACCCACTACATCCACCCGCGACCCACCCGCAATTAATCATAATGTATTTTTTTATTACCCGACCCGCCCGACCCGCGGATTATCCGCAGCGCCCGCGGATTTAACCGCCATCCGCGCATCACTAATACATAGACAAACTGATGGACGGATAGATAGATGGTTAGTTGGAAGCATAGTTGGTTGGTTGATTGGATGGATGGATGGATGGATGGATGGATGGATGGATGGATGGATGGATGGATGGATCGATGGATGGATCGATCGATAGATGGGTGGGTGGGTGCATGAATTGACAGATAAATGGATGGATGGATAGATTCGATTGATACATGGATAGATGGATAGACAAACAGATAGACAGATGAATGGATGGATCGATAGACAGATGGATGGATGGATAGTCAGATAAATGGATGGATGGATGGATGGACAAACTGATTGACAGATAAGTGGATGGGTTGATAAATAAATGGATGGACGGACGGACGGACAAATAGAAAGATGGATAGATTGGATTGATGGATAGATTGTATTGATACATGGATGATGGGTGGGTGTCTGGATTGACAGATAAATGGATGGATGGATTCAATTGATACATGGATAAATGGATAGACAAACAGACAGACAGATGAATGGATGGATCGATAGACAGATGGATGGATGGATCGATAGATGGATGGATGGATAGTCAAATAAATGGATGGATAGACAAACAGATAAGACAGATGAATGAATGGATCGGTAGTGGATGGATGGATGGATGGATAGTCAGATAAATGGGTGGATGGACAAACGGATTGGCAGATTAGTGGATGGATTGACAAATAGAAAGATGGATAGATTGGATTGATGGATAGATTGTATTGATACTTGGATGATGGATGGATAGATAGACAAACGGGTGGATGGATGGGTTGACGGATAAATGGATGGATGGGCTTATAGATAGATGGATGGATCGATAGATAGACAGATGAGCGGATGGACAGATGGAAGGATGGACAGCGATAGATAATGATGGATGGATGTACAGATAGACAGATGAGCGGATGGACAGATGGAAGGATGGACAGCGATAGATAATGATGGATGGATGTACAGATAGACAGACATATACTGTAAATGGATGAAGAGATGGACAGTGATCTATGGACAGATGGATGGATGAACAGACAGACAGAGTGATAAATGGATGGATGGATAGACAAACAGAGTGTGATGGATGGACAGAGGGATAGAGATAGACAGATGAATGGATGGATGGAAAGTTCAATTGATAGACACATGGAAGGATCGATAGATAGATGGATAGCTAGATGGCTGGCTGGATGGATAGACAGATAGATAGTGATGGATGGACAGATAGGGGTCAAATGAGAGTGATAAAATGGATGGACGGGTAGACAGACAGTGATGGATGGATGGACAGAGGGATAGACATAGATAAATGGATGGACAGACAGATCAATTGATAGACAGATGGATGGATGGATGGATGGATAGACGGACGGATAGACAGATGGATAGCTAGACGGATGGATGGACAGATAGATGCATGGACGGACAGACAGAGTGATAAATAGATGGACTGATAGACAGATAGATGGACAGAGGGATAGAGATGAATGGATGAACGGACAGATTGATTAATAGACATATGGATGGATGGATGGATGGATGGATGGATGGATGGATGGATCGATCGATAGATAGACAAATGGGTAGATGGATAGACGGACGGATAGACAGATGGGTAGTTAAATGGATGGATGGACAGATCAATTGATAGACATATGGATTGACAGATAAATGGATGGATGGATTCAATTGATAGATGGATAGACAAACAGATAGACAGATGAATGGATAGATCGGTAGCGGATGGATGGATGGATGGATGGATAGTCAGATAAATGGGTGGATGGACAAACGGATTGGCAGATTAGTGGATGGATTGACAAATAAATGGATGGATGGACAAATAGAAAGATGGATAGATTGTATTGATACTTGGATGATGGATGGATAGATAGACAAACGGGTGGATGGATGGGTTGACAGATAAATGGGTGGATGGGCTTATAGATAGATGGATGGATCGATAGATAGACACATGAGCGGATGGACAGATGGAAGGATGGACAGCGATAGATGATGGATGGATGGGTAGATGAACAGATAGACAGACATATACTGTAAATGGATGAAGAGATGGACAGTGATCTATGGACCGATGGATGGATGAACAGACAGACAGAGTGATAAATGGATGGATGGATAGACAAACAGAGAGTGATGCATGGACAGAGGGATAGAGATAGACAGATGAATGGATGGATGGAAAGATCAATTGATAGACACATGGAAGGATCGATAGATAGATGGATAGCTAGATGGCTGGCTCGATGGATAGACAGATAGATAGTGATGGATGGACAGATAGAGGGTCAAATGAGAGGGATAAAATGGATGGACGGGTAGACAGACAGTGATGGATGGATGGACAGAGGGATAGACATAGATAAATGGATGGACGGACAGATCAATTGATAGACAGATGGATGGATGGATGGATAGACGGACGGATAGACAGATGGATAGCTAGACGGATGGATGGACAGATAGACAGTGATGTATGGACCGATAGATGCATGGACGGACAGACAGAGAGTGATAAATGGATGGACTGATAGACAGATAGATGGACAGAGGGATAGAGATGAATGGATAAACGGACAGATTGATTGATAGACATATGGATGGATGGATGGATCGATAGATAGACAAATAGGTAAATGGATAGACGGACGGATAGACAGATGGGTAGTTAAATGAATGGATGGACAGATCAATTGATAGACATATGGATTGACAGATAAATGGATGGATGGATTCAATTGATAGATGGATAGACAAAGAGACAGACAGATGAATGGATGGATCGGTAGCGGATGGATGGATGGATGGATGGATAGTCAGATAAATGGGTGGATGCACAAACGGATGGGCAGATTAGTGGATGGATTGACAAATAAATGGATGGATGGACAAATAGAAAGATGGATAGATTGGATTGATGGATAGATTGTATTGATACTTGGATGATGGATGGATGGATAGATAGACAAATGGGTAGATGGATAGACGGATGAATAGACAGATGGGTAGTTAAATGGATGGATGGACAGATCAGTTGATAGACATATGCATGGACGGATCGATAGATAGACAAATGGGTAGATGGATAGACGGACGGATAGACAGATGGGTAGTTAAATGGATGGATGCATGGATCAATCGATAGACAAATGGGTGGATGGATAGACGGATGGATAGTTAAATAGATGGATGGATAGACAGAGATAGATAGAGGAACGAATGGACAGACAGATAAATGGACGGACAGATAGACTGATGTATGGACAGACAGGGTGATGGATGGATGGATGGATAGATGGATGGACAGAGGCGTAGAGAAAGGTGGATGAATGGATGGACGGTCAGATTGATTGATAGACACATTAACAGGTTGATGGATGGATGGATAGATAAATTAATGACAGGACTGATAGATAGATTGAGGAATAGAGAGATGGATGGATGGACAGATCAATTGATAGACAAAAATGGATGGATGGATGGACCAATAGATGGAAATGGTCCATGATAAGTCTTATTTCAGCTGATCTCTGTGTATGATGATGATGATGATGATGAGCTGCTCTATTGAATTCACTGTAATGACATGAAAGGAGCAGGTTCTTAAATCAGTGTTTTGTTCAAGCGTGTGTGTGTGTGTGTGTGTGTGTGTGTGTGTGTGTGTGTGTGTGTGTGTGTGTGTGTGTGTGTGTGTGTGTGTGTGTGTGTGTGTGTGTGTGTGTGTGTGTGTGTGTGTGTGTGTGTGTGTGTGGTGTGTGTGTGTGTGTGTGTGTGTGTGTGTGTGTGTCCAGCACAATCCTGTCATTTGTCTCTGTAAGATACTTTCTCATTAGTCCTCTCTCTGTGCCTCTCCTCTGCTCTCAGTGCTGTAAGTCTGTCATCAAAGAGCAGTAGATCACACACACACACACAACAATGATGAGTGCAACAAAATAAATTGTTCAATAAGGATTCGTATGAGAGCTGTGTGAGGAGCACACTGACATTCAGCACTATTCACTGACAATCAAATAAAAAAAGCAAAAACAATCTGTAATTTATTTCCAAAATCTTAATATTCTAAAACACAGATACAACTATTGGAGAAGCAAAATAATTTAAAATATACATAAACAAGTCTTTGCGGCATGGTGGATCAGTGGTTAGCACTGTCGCCTCACAGCAAGAAGGTCGCTGGTTCGAGTCCCGGCTGGGTCAGTTGGCATTTCTGTGTGGAGTTTGCATGTTCTCCCCGTGTTGGCGTGGGTTTCCTCCGGGTGCTCCGGTTTCCCCCGCAGTCCAAAGACATGCGCTATAGGGGAATTGAAGAAACTAAATTGGCCGTAGTGTATGAATGAGTGTATGGGTGTTTCCCAGTACTGGGTTGCAGCTGGAAGGGCATCTGCTGTGTAAAACATATGCCAGATTAGTTGGCGGTTCATTCCGCTATAGCGACCCCTGATAAATAAGGGACTAAGTCGAAGGAAAATAAATGATTATACAAGCATATATGAATATGAATGAATGTCTTGGTTTGCGAAAAAAGTGTCAGTTAAATGTTTTTTTAAGTTACAGTTGAAACCAGAAGTTTACGTACACTCTAAAAAAAAAAAGGAACAAAACCATTTTTAAAAAAATGTCTGATGGTAAATCATACTAAACGTTTACTATTTTAGGTCTGTTAGGATTACCTAAATCATTTACATTTGCTAAATGCCAGAATAATGAGAGACTTATTTTTATTGATTTTATTAATATAAAGTCAAAAGTTTACACACATTTCCTTGGTCTTTTTTAGCTTTGCTTTTAAACTGTATAACTTTGGTCAAATGTTTTGGGTCTCCTTCCACAAGCTTCTCACAATAGCTTGAAGGAATTTTGGCTCATTCCTCCTGACAGAATTGGTGTAACTGAGTCAGATTTGTAGGCTGTCTTGCTCGCACAAGCTTTTTCAACTCTGCCCACAAATTTTCTATAGGATTGAGCTCAGGGCTTTGTGATGGCCACTCCAAAACATTCACTCTGTTGTCCTTAAAGCACATCTTAACTAATTTTGCAGTATGCTTAGGGTCATGGTCTGTTTGGAAGACCCATTTGTGGCCAAGTTTTAATTTCCTGGCTGATGTCTTGAGATGCTGCTTCAGCATTTCTACATAATGTTCTCTCTTCATGATGCCATC
>LR812538.1:58730994-58813494 GCA_903798195.1 Danio kyathit
CGGCTTGCACAGATCTCAAATATTTTCTTACAACTTTAGTTTATTACATGCAATCAATCTCAGCTTTGAATTAAAAGCTTATCGAATATGTTTGCATTGCGACTAAAACAAAAGTATTCACATTTCAAATAGCTCTGTTTAATCTGGGAGAATTGAAAGAATCTACTGTAAATGTGGAGATTCAATTATATTTTATGCTTTGTTTTAATGTTAATGTTTAATACAGCTTTATTTGCAAATCTTTGATGTGATATTCCAGTTTTGAACATAAATATAATTCACATCTGGCTTCAAACTTAAGCTCAATATTTATTTTGAAAGGATGGTGGAGAGATCCTTTAGTATGAATTTGGTCAACTTTCATTCATTCATTTTCTTTCGGCTTAGTCCCTTATTTTTCCAGGGGTCGCCACAATGGAATGAAACGCCAACTATTCCAGCTTATGTTTTACGTAACGGATACCCTTCCAGCTGCAACCCAATACTGGGAAACACACTAACACCATCTCATCATACACACTCATACACTACGGCCAATTTAGTTCATCAATTCACCTATAGCGCATGTGTTTGGACTGTGGGGAAAACTGGAGCACCCGGAGGAAACCCACGCCAACACGGGGAGAACATGCGAATTTCACACAGAAATGCCAACTGGCCCAGCCGGGACTCGAACCAGCAACCTTCTTGCTGTGTGGCGACAGTGCTAACCACTGAGCCACCCCTTTGGTACACTTCATATTATTAATTTATAACTGTAGATCTTAAACTCTGTTCCTGGAGGGCCACAGCTCTGCACAGTTTTGCTCCAATCCTAATCAAACACAGCTGATCCAATTAATCAAGGTGTTCAAGCAGCATGTGTGTGAATAGATGGTTTTTAATATTTATTCTGCAAAGCTTGAATGGTGCGGTGCAGCTTCAGATCCTGTGGCCATGAGCATTTGAGCAGCAGAACGGCTGTAATTCTGCTGAAGATACACTTTTACTGCTGAGTGCAAACTTCAGATCCTCTCATGACCTTCTTAGATCTGCACACTGATCACCGAGTCTGACGCTGCACTGACGGAGTGTGTTTGACGCTCGTCATCAATGCGCCGCGTTAAACTTTGATTTCTTAATGCTAATTCTTCCTAAATCTGTCTCTGTGTGTTTTTTCCTTCAGCTTTCAACATGTGCTTGATAATCTTGATGGCTGGGTAGATGTGTTTGCTTAAAGTTGGAATGAAATGGTTGTTAAAATTGTCCTTTTTTCCTCTATTGTGACATACATCTAGTTAAAGCGGTCCGGAAAGGACAAAAAATGTAGGGCGGTGCATGATTTCATCCTTTGGGAACCGATTGGATTGTTGGAAGAATGTTGTGGCTAACAAAATAAAAGGCTGACGAATGAATGAGAGCAAAGCAAAACATGCACTGATAGCCACACCCTAAAGAAAAAGAACTATTTGCCCACCCTAAATCACAGATAGCCCTGCCCTATAGAACTGGTAGCCCCACTCTATATTACAGATAGCTGCACCCTAAATCGAAGATAGCCGCACCCTAAATTACAGATAACTCTACCCTAAAGGAAGGATAGCCCAACCCAAAGTCAAAGATAGCCCCGCCCTAAAAGACTAATAGGCCCACCCTTAATCACAGATAGATGCACCCTAAATAAAAAATAACGCCACCCTAAATCACAGATAGCCCTGCCGTAAAGGACTGATAGCTTCATGCTAGATCACAGATAGCCCTGCCCTAAAGCACTGATAGGCCCACCCTAAATCACAGATAGCCCCGCCCTATATTACAGATAGCCCCGCCCTAAAGAACTGATAGCCCAAACTAAATTACTGATAGCCCCGCCAGAAAGAACTGATAGCCCAAACTAAATCACAGATAGCCCTGCCCTAAATTAAAGATAACCTCGCCCTAAAGAACTGATAGCCCAAATTAAACTACTGATAGCCCCACCCTAAAGAACTGATTGCCCAAACTAAATCACAGATAGTCCCACCCTAAAGAACTGATGGCCCAAACTAAATCACAGATAGCCCCGCCCTATATTACAGATAGCCCCGCCCTAAAGAACTGATTGCCCAAACTAAATCACAGATAGTCCCACCCTAAAGAACTGATGGCCCAAACTAAATCACAGATAGCCCCGCCCTATATTACAGATAGCCCCGCCCTAAAGAACTGATAGCCCAAATTAAATCACTGATAGCCCCGCCCTAAAGAATTGATTGCCCAAACTAAATCACAGATAGTCCAGCCCTAACGAACTGATAGCCCAAAATAATCATAGATAGTCCTGCCCTAAAGGACTGATAGCCCACCCTAAATCACAAATAACCTCACCCTAAATCACAGATAGCCCCGCCCTAAAGAACTGATAGCCCAAACTAAATCACTTATAGCCCTGCCCTAAAGGACTGATAGCCCAAACTAAATCACAGATAGCCCCGCCCTAAAGGACTTATAGCTCCACCTTAAATCACAGATAGCCCCACCCTAAAGGACTAATAACCCCACCCTTAATCACAGACAGCCCCGCCTTAAAAAAAGACTGATAGCCCCACCTGAAATCACAGATAGCTGCACCTTAAATCAAAGATAGCCACGCCCTAAATTACAGATAGCTCTGCCTTAAAGGACTGATAGCCCAACCCCAAATCAAAGATAGCCCCACCCTAAATCACAGATAGCCCTGCCCTAAAGGACTGATAGCCCCACCCTAAATCACAGATAGCCCCGCCCTATATTACAGATAACCCCACCCTAAAGGATTGATAGCGACACCCTAAATCAAAGATAGCCCTACCCTAATACACATATAACCCTGCCCTAAAGGACTGATAGCCCCACCCTAAATCACAGATAGCCCCGCTCTAAATTACAGATAGCCCTGCCCTAAAGGACTGATAGCCCAACCCTAATTTAAAGATAGCCTTGCCCTAAAGGGCTGATAACCCCACCCTTAATCACAGATAGCCCCGCCGTAAATTACAGATAGCCCAACCCTAATTTAAAGATAGCCCCGCCCTAAAGGGCTAAGAGCTCCACCCTTAATCACAGATAGCCCTGCCCTAAAGGACTGATAGCCCCACCCTAAATCAAAGATAGCCCCGCCCTATATTAAAGATAGCCCCACCCTAAAGGACTGATAGCCGAACACTAAATCAAAGATAGCTCCACCCTAAATCACTTATAGTCCTGCCCTAAAGGACTGATAGACTGATAAGTTATTGATTAGGAAGGATATGATATTTGATTTAAAGATTCTGAGGTGAATTTTGACAAACACCATTTTGGCAACGCCAAAAGTATCAAGTTTATTCACGTATAAAAGGCTGTAACGTGACTGTGTAATGTTTCGAGCACACCCGATCAGACATTCATCAATATTTAAATTATAAACTCAAATCACTGACATCCAGCAACTCCTAGACAACTTCTTGACTGATCTCTTGACTTGATTTATGCGTAATGCATATTTCTGAATACATCAGGCGTTTGTTGATTATGTATTGATCCTATTTGATGCACAATTGATTTTACAAGTTTATAACAATATTAAAACTATACCTTCATTATTAAAATTCAGTATCACAGCTTTTTAAAATTATGTTAAAAGGCCTTTTACTTGATAAAGAGTATAAATTTACAGTCAGACTACCAAAGGCATATATAGATACAGGTACGGGTGCTGGAAATCCTTGAAAAAAAAATGCTTGAAGTTTACTCTATTGCTTTCAAGGTTTGAAAAGTGCTTAGATTTTGGATAAAGTGCTTGAAACTGCTCCCAAATGTAATTGTGTTGCTTTTGTAGTTAATTATCTTACTAAATAGGTGATAATTATTAACTACTTAAACAAAATATTTTTGCTTTTGCATAAAATGAAAACTCTGGAGTTTGCGCATGTGGCTGTAGCATGATCTGCCTGTATTTTTTTTTATTATTATTTTTTAGGGGTTTTCACCTTTAATGGACAGGACAGTGAAGATTGACAGACAGGAAAGTGTGTGGAGCAGAGATAGGGGAAGGATCGGCAAAGGACCTCGAGCCGGGAATCGAACTCAGGTCGCCGCGAGCACCTGCGTGCTATGTGTCGACGCACTAACCACTAGGCTATTGGCGCCGACGATCTGCCTGTATTTTTTATTATAATTTTTTTATCTGCACCCTTTCAAATTAAATTGAATTGAAAATGAAACATGGTATATTTAAGATACAAGTAAATTATGTTTAGGAGAGTAAATGACAGTAATTCAATGCTGGGCTTGAAGCAAACCTGCCGTCAACATTTTTTTAGAATACTTTTCCAATACTATACTATACTATACTACAGAATAATGTAACATACCATCATGATATAATCAAGCGGCAACCTCCCGCTCTCCCTCGGGAAGCCAATACGGAAGTAACTAAAACTGCAATTCATCGACTCGCCTTGGGGGGCTTGCTCCAGGAAGTCCAAGTGCTTTCTTTCTGCATTGGTAAATTGGCCATTTTTATAGCTGATAAAAACATGTTTACAGCCTGGTACAAACGATGGCTTTGGTGCATATAGCTATGATTACCCTTCATGACAACTCTGAGGGGGGTGAATTTTTTTATAACTCATCCGTTTCGTTTTTATTAGGTTATATTAAAGGGTCACGAAACACCAAAACACATGTTTTGAGCTGTTGACAGTCATATATGTGTCCCACGCTGCTATAAACACTATTAGGACACATATATTGCACTAAAAAGTGAAAATTGGTTGTTTTTGCGTTATTTTGAGCAAATTCGTTCTTCTGGTTTGAAACGAATTTTTGAAGCTGCGTCACGGCCATGAGATACTTGGGTGTAAATCCAGCTGGAGAGTGGCTGTCTGTCTTTTCTGGGACGTTCTTACGTATCTGAGTGTGCGGCATTAATTCATGAGAAAGACGTGCTTCAAACCAATTAGCGCGCTCTATTGTGTATGACGTGAAACTTCATTAATATGCATGATAGCTCCGGAGATTGTTTACAGCGTTCAGACGGCAGAGAGACGCCACGTTGTGTTGCCAAAACAAGTGAAAGTACAAGAATTTCAAGACAAAATTCGTAGGTGTTATTAGTGTGTTGCAACGAAGGTTTTGTTTTCATTTTCCCTTTATGAGAGAGCAGCTGGACTTACAAGTGGATTACAGTGCACGCGACACGCGACAGAAACGCGTTTGTAAGGAACATTTTTACCCGAGAGCTTTTTCTCATCTGGAAATGGTGAAATCCGGATTTGCTGCTCGTCTCCTTTTAATAAAAAGACACAGCTCCAGTTTGATTGTCTGTCTACAGATTTGGTAAGTGTTTGCAGTGCAGTGCCCTTTGTTTAAATGCTGCTCTCCGAGTGTAAACATGTTAACACAAACTATTCCCGTCGTGCAGGATTTTCGCTGCAATTTGTGACAGGATAGTCTATACACACACGGCTTTCTGACGCTACCTACCGAGTACATAAGTTACAGAGAAATGCGGAGGATTTTTTTCTCTTATTCGCCGTATCAAATCCGCCTCTGTGTGTTTGTTTTTCCTGTCAAACTTAGCGCGTGCCCAAATGTTAACTCCCTTCTATGCAAAATCTTACCCTCTTTCCCTCCCCCGACACTCCCACACTCCCAGAGCTGGACACGCCCAACTTTCCTGACTTTTTTCAAAACAGAGGTGTGAAAACACCCTGCTGAGACAGGGGGTTTCGTGGCCCTTTAAGTTTGCATAATTAAGGGCGTGGCCACTTGAGTGACAGCTAGCCCTCGCTGGTCGCTGTCTCGTCACCTCAGCTGATTCTGGCTAATTAGCCGCTGAGCTCGGCATGTACATCGTGTTTTTGTTTTGTTTAATGTTTCTTTACACAGTCAGTTGCCTTTTGGAATTATTTCCTGCAATTATCAGATGATATGGCATGCTGTGTGGATTTAATTGTGCTTACAAACCGTTCAAGTTGCCTCCATTTCACAGGTCAGTGAAATGATGTACTTATATACCATCTCTATAAATGTATTTGTTTTATTTAAGATCATTTATCATTTAAATGTTCTTTAGACCAGTATTGCACTCCAGAATCTGACAGATTGATTAGCTGTAGGCTATAAAACAGTCATCTGAAGCGTTGTCATACAGTGTTAGTGCTGGATTTTTATAAACAGCCTTGCATTTACTAACACAGACTATATCTGAAGTTTTTGATAGTCATTCGCTTTTTCCTCCTGGCGAAAAACGTCATAAGAACAATGTTTAGTGGCTCAATGTGTTACAACAGTGTTTTTAAAAGTCTAAACACTTTATTGATATAGTGTACAACCAAGCACATGTGGTCAGAACACAAACGAGTCACAGGTAATGAAGTATGAAACGTTCTCCCAAAGTAAAAAGTCTGTTTTAATCCAGGTCTAAGCAAAATGCTGAGAATCAAGCATGTGTCTGTAGCTCCGCTCACTCTCCGCCTCTTTGCCCTTATTTGGTATGCCGTGTTTGGTGCGATGACGCGCTAACAAAATGGCGACGGTTGGCCGCGCCTACTTGTGGCTTCTTTTGCAGTGTTCAGAAACCTATGGGTGACGTCACGGATACTACGTCCATATCTTTTACAGTCTATGGATATAATGCAGTGGTGGGCAAACTTTTTAGACCCGAGGGCCACATCAAGTTTTGCAAATCAAGTGAAGGGCCACATGTCAAATCCTTCAAAAATAACTTTTATTTATAGTGGCAGTATACATAGAACATGTAATGTCGGACAGAAAAATGTCACATTAACACAAAACAGATTTTTTAAAATAGTTATTATTGAGTCAAATTTACAAGTCAAATTAATTTGCACTGCTATTTATATTTAATTATCAATCATCATAAAACAATAAAATAATCTCTTATCTCTGCGGTGCACCTCATGTTTTTTTGGAACGTAAATGCGCGTTCGGTGTGATCAGCCGCGTTGTAGTCTTTAAAAACAGCAATACTTTCTTGGCATATTAGACCAACCTCTTTCTGTTCGTTATTACTGAAGACGTATTTTGTTGTCAAGTCTTCCTTAAAGGTGCTGTATGTAAGTTTTTGACTCTTCTAAAGCATAAAAACACCATAATATGTGTGCAGATATTTAAGAAACATCCCAAGTGAACATACTTGTTTAACTGAAAAACAATGCTGAAGTCAGATATTCTGCTATGAAAATGGGTTTTCCGTGCCGGAACGCTGTCTTTGTTTAGATAAATTTCATATGCACGATGCCAGTTTAGCCAATTATATGTCAGCACCCTGGGTTGCCTTGTTGGAAAACAGCGTATTTCATTCATTCATTCAGAAAGACTCTGAAAGCATGCGTCCGTGACCAAAAAGGACAGTATGGGAGACAGATGCAGTTCCACATGAGGTTATTAATTAGCAAATTACATAAATATTACGAACGTAAACATTAGGTGAGCAGGTTACATTGTAACCGCGTGTCCTAACAACACGCTGTGACGAGAGAGGCAGTGATCAGCTATTTGGCTGTTTGCACCAGACGAAACACGGCAGAAATGTAAATACAGCCTTTCAGAAGCACAGAATATGCACTCGCTCACCAAACGGTAAGGTTTAGAATCTATTTAATACATGTTAACCCACTTTAGCATCAATGTAGATGCTGAATCACTCAAATGTGTTTAGTTCTAAAGTTCAATTTCAGACGGTTTATTGTATTTTCAAGATCTGAGGTGAACTTTCTGCTTTCAGTATATGGCAACAAATGCCATGTAAAATGCATTCAAACTCGCATTGTTAGCATTTAGCACAGAATAAAGCACACAAGGCTTACCTGAGGTGATCTAGCTGTCATAGGTTTCTGGTGTTCAGCTGTGAGAAATAGAAGCCATTTTTAATATATCAATTCGAGGTGTTGGTTAGGACAAAAACTCCTTTTATTATGGAAAATATTCCCTCTATCGCGTGTCGTTGCTTTTATTTAGAACACAGTTTAAATCACTCGCTCCTGTACTCAATCTGGCATCCCAGCGTACTTTTATTATGATCCAGGAGTGCAATACCTAGTTCAACCACTGGGTGTCAAACTTACATACTGCACCTTTAAACACACAACATTCAGAGTCAATTTTATTATTTTTTTTTGCCTGACTCATTTTCAGTCATTAACGGTCGAATACATTTTAATATCCGAGAGTGTATTCTAATTCTACTGGTTGCGCTAACTGTACCGCGTGCAATACTGCCATCAAATGGCGTTCACTTGTATCGCATCATTAATTGACTAATTCTGAAACCAAAACATTACTCAGAAGCAGCATTTTTAAAACTTCCTCGCGGGCCGGACGAAACTGTTCAGCGGGCCACATATGGCCCGCGGGCCGTAGTTTGCCCACCTCTGATATAATGTGATGAAGTATACAGTATATAATATGTAATTTGCCACCCTTGTAAAGTGCTGGAAAAAAGTTTGCAAATGCACTTGCTTGTAAACTGCTTACATTTGACTATGTAAGAACCCTGTAGATAGTGTGCAACATCTTTGTGCCAAAGATTTGACTATGCTGATCATTCTAAGGTTTTTTAAATGAAGGCTTGGAACATGTGCACATCCCAGATGGAGCTTGATGATTTTCTGAATGAGTTTTTTTTTACTATTGCGTGACTCTCTGTGTTAGTGGTCTCTTCCACTCTGCTGGATTCTCTGTCTGACAGACAGCGCCGTGCCTCAGTCTGATCCCCCGTGGCGGCTTCACATCATAAAAACAGCCATGCAAAGGGTCATCTGAGAGGCACCCAAAAAATAAGACCCAAAGGTCAAACACAGACCGGCCAGTGCTGAAGCTGTGCCAAGCAACTGTACGTTTTCTGAAATTATGCAACAAAATGTGACTGCTTTAAAAATATATATACAGTTGTAGTCAGAATTATCAGCCCCCTTTTGAATTTTGTTTTTCTTTTTTTAAATATTTTCCAAATAATATTTAACAGAGCAAGGAAATTTGCACAGTATGTCTGATAATATTTTTTTTCTTCTGGAGAAAGTTTTATTTGTTTTATTTCGGCTAGAATAAAAGCAGTTTTTAATTTTTTAAAATCATTTTTAATGTCTAAATTATTAGCCCCTTTAAGCAAATTTTTTTTTCGACTGTCTATAGAACAAACCATCAGTATACAATAACTTGCCTAATTACCCTAACCTGCCTAATTAACCTAATTAACCTAGTTAAGCCTTTAAATGTCACTTTAAGCTGTATAGAAGTGTCTTGAAAAAATCTAGTAAAATATTATTTACTGTCATCATGGCAAAGATTAAATAAATCAGTTATTAGAAATGAGTTAGTAAAACTATTATGTTTAGAAATGTGTTGAAAAAATCTGCTCTCTATTAAACAGAAATAGAGGAACAGGGCGGCTAATAAACACCAGAAAAAAAATCTAACTGTTGGTAAAGTAAGAGTGTAAAAGCCATTTTTCAGGTGATGTATCAAAAAACTAAAATATGACTAAAGCATACAATAAATGCATCACAAATCAGTTCATTTCAGTTTAATTTGGGTTTCTTATCAGTAATGAAGTAATCAAGATAATCAGTAAACACACACACACACACACACAAATGTTGCCTAATCACTGGCCAGTAGCACTACTTGAAAATAAATTATGCTCTCCTTTTTTTCTGGCTTGAAAATTTCTCAATGACCTTTTGGTTAAAGTCAGTCATCTCAGTCACCAGTCTCTTCTCTATTGACAGCATGGCCAATGCATTCAGCCTCTCTTGCGTCATGCTGTTTGAAACAGCAAACACGGAAATAGTAAAAGGTATGACTTACATGAACCTGGCAGCCAACTCCGTTTGTCATAAGTGCTGTAAAAGCCCCGAATATTCGCGCGCTCGCCATCACTTGACTACTGGTGAATTTGCAAGGAAGGTCGATCTGGTCCAAGCTCCTTGATTCTTTTTTTTTCTTCATCCAAACGCCTTGTGAACGGATATCTTTGCAAAGATACAACAGAATTTTCCTTCATCTCGAGAAATTGCATTCTAAGCTCTTTGGTGAGAATGGTCCAATCACATAAGGCCAATCATATAAAAACAAATATGATTCGTTCTAACAACAAAAATGGGAGGGTTCGGGACGCAGAGTGCTGCGCCCCAGGGACAATTTAAAACCGGCCAATTAGAGCTTATTGTCATATCACGTGATTGCAAAAGTTCGTGTACCAAATAGACACTCATTAGTCCGGCGCCCCGCACACATATGAAAAAATATTGTTCATACATTTTTTTTCAATAAATGTTAGTATGACTACAATAAATGTTAGAATGTATAATAAAATCAATTTATTTTGTTAATATTTGTGATAATAAACATTAATATATTAAAGGGCTCTAACTTGAAGGGGGGGCGGCGCCCCAGCGCCCTCTATTGACCAGCCGCCACTGATATATATATATATACCCCAAAGCGACTTGATAATATTAAGTCTGGTGACTGTGCAGGCCATTGATGTTTAACTTCACTTTCATGTTCATCAAACCACTCTGTCACCAGTCTTGCTGTGTGTATCGGTGCATTCTTCTGATACATGGCACCGCCTTCAGGATACAATGTTTGAACTATTGGGTGCACATGGTCCTTTTGGGACATTGCGTTGTCTGTAACTTCCTTGTTGTGCTGCGTCTGTGCTGTGTCTTAAAGTTAAAACATCTTAATCTTGCTCTCTGTGCTTTTAATATTAAACAAAAGACAAAATATAATGAAACCACTTTGCTCGACTGAATAGCGATAGCTCAGTAATGGTTTGTTCATTCATTCATTTTTCTTCAGCTTACTCCATTATATAACAGGGTTTGCCACAGTGGAATGAACCGCCAACTGTTCCAGCATATGTTTTACGCAGGGAATGCCCTTCCAGCTGCAACCCAGTACTGGGAAACACCCATAAACACTCATTCATGCACAAACTCAATTTTGCCTAATGTATCCAATTCCCCTATAGCGCATGTGTGGAGGAAACTGGAGCACCCAGAGGAAACCCACGCCAACACTGGGTGAACATACAAACTCCACACAGAAACACCAACTGGCCCAGTCGGGACTCAAACCAGCGACCTTCTTGCTGTGAGGCTAAAGTGCTAACCACTGAGCCACCTTGCTACCAGTAATGGTTAGAGATGTCCAGATCCGATCATGTGATCGGAAATTGGGCCAGATCCCGTGGTTTCAGGCTCAATCGGAATCGGACGTTATCTCCCAGTCAGGACTCAAATATACATGTTATTTTATAACACATCTATAGTTATGCAGTGGCACACAGTTAGACCTCTTTCTTGACTTCACACAGAAACAGCAACGCATGCGGCATGACATCATTTTGTTGCAGAGACGCTATTGGTTAAATGCCAGCAAAGTAGAACACTGAAGCAGAAAGCTTGAGGATGTCTGCGGTCTGGAGGTATTATAAAGTTGATTATGACATTATTGTCATTGCAAACTGTGAGATATGTAAACTTGGGATTGCCTGCCGGGTATTTTAAGTTGAGAAGCTATTTGTTTATATATTCGATTTTTTTATATTTACTGTTCCACTAATTTTGCATGTTCTCCCCATGTTCGCTTGGGTTTCCTCCAGGTGCACCGGTTTCCCCCAAAGTCCAAAGACATGCGGTGCAGGTGAATTGGGTGGGCTAAATTGTCCGTAGTGTACGAGTGTGAATGAGTGTGTATGGATGTTTCCCAGAGATGGGTTGCAGTTGGAAGGGCATCCGCTGCGTAAAACATGTGCTGGATAAGTTGGCGGTTCATTCCGCTGTTGTGACCCCAGATTGACAATTGGACTAAGCTGAAAAGAAAATGAATGAATGTTGTGCACTAATGTGAGGAATTGATGTTATTTATTACTAGATTCTTCAAGCTACCTCACAGAAGTGCTCTGTTTGTTAACAGAGTTGTTGAATGTTAAAATAAGGTGAATTAAATAAAAAATAAGGAATATCATGGATCTGTTTCTTTGCTCTTCTTTATATTTTTTAATGTATTATGGAAGTATCGGATCAGGTATCAGTAGAAACTCAAAATCAAATGACTGACTAAGACTCAAGGGCAAAAAAACCCGATCGGGACATCCCTAGTATCCCTAGTGTGTGTGTGTGTGTGTGTGTGTGTGTGTGTGTGTGTGTGTGTGTGTGTGTGTGTGTGTGTGTGTGTGTGTGTGTGTGTATGTAAAGGTAACATGGTGAACAAATCAGGGTACATGTATAAGGGTCAATAACAATCAATAAATGAAGCAAGTATCATGGATATAACTACACAAATAGAAAAAGATCAGTCAGTGGTAAGGAGTGACAACAATGCTAGTAATGCATGATAGTAGTAATGACAGAAAAGAGAAAGGACAATAGTAATAACTGACAACAATAATAATAATAATAATAAAAAAAAAGAAAAAAGAAAATCACCACTACACCATCTACTACTACAGAGAGTTATTACTATTACGACTACTACTGCAGCTGCTACTACAGCCACAACCTCTACTACTACTACTAGTGTCTACTACTACTGATACTACTACAACATCCACTACAACTGATACTACTACAATAACGTCTACCACTGATACTACTACAACATCTACTACAACTGATACTACTACAACAGTCTACCACTGATACTACTACAACATCTACTACAACTGATACTACTACAACAGTCTACAACTGATACTACTACAACATCTTCTACAACTGATACTACTACAACAACGTCTACTACTGATACTACTACATCTTCTACAACTTATACTACTACAACAATGTCTACTACTGATACAACTACAGCAATCGCTGCTACTACAACATCTACATCGACAACATCTACTACTTCTGATACAACTACAACCACGTATCCTACTACTACTGGTACTATTACAGTAATCACTACTACTATAATCTCTACATCAACAACATCCACTACTTCTGATACTACTACACCCACTACTACTACTACTACTACAACACCTTTACAACTTCTGGTACCACTATTCCAACGACATCTACTACTACAGAAACTACTACTTCAACAATCCCAACTACAAATACAATTGTTACTTCCACAGTGACTACTACTACTACTACTACAACAACTACAGCAACCTGAATAATGACAAGGGTAGAAATACTTGTAATAATGATAATGAGGAGATAACGGGAGGACAGGTCAGAATAGCAATAATAAAAGTAATGGTAACAAAAGTAAAAGTAATTCTAATAATGATAATATTGAGGAGATGAGGGGAGGTTGGGAAATCAGGAAGAGGACAAAAAAATAATAATAATAAATAATAATAATAATAATAATAATAATAATAATAATAAGTAGATGACAAAGGGAGAAAAAATAAATACATAAATAAATTTAATAAATAAAACAGGAAGGGAAAAGGGAAGGGGGAAAGTGGAGGAGAAAAAAAAAATTGTGAACAGTGAGAATGAGAATAATAAGAGAAAAGAAAAAAAAAACTTACTATATTAATAATATTATACAAATAATAAACACCAAAAGTAAAGAATAATATTAAAAAGGAGAATTTAACTACCAATATGATGAATATTAATAATAATATAATGATAATAATAGTGATAAGAATAGTAGTAATAATATTAATAATAATAAAAGATCAAGAGGTGGGCAGGGAAACGGGCTAACCACAATACACTCGCGCCGACAAAAAAAAAAAAAAAAAACACTTTAACAATGATTTAAGGGGGTGAATGTTATGTGATCAGTTTTTACCTTGTAGTATACAGTGTTTGTCAGTTGCTTTTTTGATGCATTAAAAAAGTATGACGTGGAGCATGGACCAGTCCAGTGCAATGCCCAGGCTGCCATGCCCATGTCACACTTACCCTGTGAGTGTAGTATATGTAAGTCACCTTGATTTAAATTGCCCGTCTTTAGAGCAAGAAACTCTTTTTGTAAAAGATTTTTACAGCTTTTATTTTGCCAGTATATTATTGAAGTCACAATTATTAGCCCTCTTGTGACTTTTTTTCAAATATTTCCCAGTATTTCCAGTGGTGAAAAGAGTACTGAAAAATCCAACGCTATCTCACGGCCAATTCGTAACTTTTTGATTAGTGGCTAATTCGTATGAATTCGTACGATCTAATTCGTACAAATTAGTACGATTTGCCCATCACCCAATGACGGTTGGGGTTAGGGGTGGGGTTAGGTGCCACGCCTCCTTTTTAAAATCGTACATTTTCGTACGACTGAACTCGTACGAATTCGTACGAATTAGCCACTAAACTGACAAAACGTAAAATACTTACGTTTCCTCGTGAGATCAGGCTGGAAAAATCATACTCAAGTAAAAGTACCATTACTTGCCTAAAAATGTAGTGCAAGTAGAGTAAATGTTGGTTGTACTGTAAACATTACTCAAAGTATGAGTAAAAAGTAGACCTTTCAAAAGTATGTAAGAGTAGTGAGTATTACGCTGTTAAAAGCTGATGCATTTATATTTAATTTGTGGATGTGTGTAAACGTAACATTCTGTAGTGCATTTAGTTATTGCCCAGCAGGCACACAACATCATAAAACATTAATATTAGGTTAGATTTAGGTTGTGATGTCAGGTGACCAAATGTCAATGTCTAGCCAGCGTCTAAGAACAATGTTATTTTGATGTCCAATAATGACATCAAATGACGTTGATATTTGGTTGGTTTTTAGGTCATGTTAGAAAGTGACCAAAATCCAACGTCGAGCCAACATCTTAAACCAATATCAATTACTGAAATTTATTCGTCAGGTATTGCAAGCAAAATCCAACATGACGTCATAGTGGTAACGTCCACACAACGTCAAGCTGTAACATCATTAGACGTTGATATTTGGGTGATTTTAGGTTGGACATTGACGTAGGCCTGATGTTGGGTTCTGATGTAAACCCGATTTTCATTTCCAAACAAAATGCAGCGTCCCCACAACGTTGGGATACAACGTCAATCTGGCGTCATGTTGACATCTTGTCTGCTGGGTGTTTAAAGCCATTTCGGTCATCATACAGTAAACATTCGTCATCTTCTCATCAATGACATGCATCTAAACAGTCTCTGGGTCTATGTGTGTGATGATTTTGGACATCTTCTTGGACGCTTTTAATGCTTCACAACAGTTTGCTGCAATTATAAATCGCCCATGTCTTGAGGTAGTTTGTTATGATGCGATTTACCTTCTATGTGCGATCTGATTGGACAGGAGTCACAGGACTGATTTTTCTAATCCCCATGGATAAGAAAAAATAAAGTAGAGACTGCAGGTAGAAGGAAAGTAGTGGAGTAAAAGTACAGATACAGCACTAAAGATGTACTCAAGGGAAAGTAAAAGTACACATCTTTAAAACTACTTAGTAAATTACAATTTCTGAGAAAAACTACTCAATTACAGTAATTTGAGGATTTGTAATTTGTTACTTTACACCACTGAGTATTTCCTATAATATTTTTTCTTCTGGAGAAAGTCTTAATTTGTTTTATTTCGGCTAGAAAATGTAATTGTTTTAAATTTAATTTACTTAATTTCATTTTAATTGTTTTAAAGCCATTTTAAGGTCAAAAATATTAGCCCGCTTAAGCAATATTTGTTTTTGGATGTCTACAGAACAAACCATGGTTATACAATGACTTGCCTAACTACCCTAACTTTACCCTAATTAACCCAGTTAAGCCTTTAAATGTAACTTGAAGCTGAATACTAGTATCCTAAAAAATATCTAGTCAAATATTATGTACTGTCATCATGACAAAGATAAAAGAAATCAGTTATTATTCAATTCATCTTTATTTGTATAGCGCTTATACAATGTAGATTGTGTCAAAGCAGCTTCACATGGAAGATTATAGTGAATTGAAACAAAGTCAGTTCAGTTTTCAGAGATTAAGTTCAGTTCAGTTTAGCTCAGTTCAGTGTGGGTTAATAATCACTACTGAGAGTCCAAACACTGAAGAGCAAATCCATCGATGCGCAGCTCTACAGATCCCGAACCATGCAAGCCAGTGGCGACAGCGGCGAGGAAAAAACTTCACCAATTGGCGAAAGCGAAGATTTAAAAAACCTCGAGAGAAACCTGACTCAGTTGGGCACGACCATTTCCCCTATGGCCAAACGTCTTGTGCAGAGCTGCAGTCTAGGCGCATGAAGCTGGACCTCAGCGAAGACTCGTCTGTCCTTGGAGCGTCACAGGAGTCAGTCTCATGCTCTCACTCCACGATGACCACCACAGCAGCTGCTCATGATACGGCCTGGTCCCGAGAACCTTGGGATCATCTCGTCGCTGGTCTCGGACCGCGTCAGTGGCACTGCATAGTCTGAGGGCCTCGAGATGAGAACCCCCAGGTGGAAATACAGAATAAGGAGAATAATTAGCGTAGCTGCTGTTCATACCACAAAATCAAAATCATACCACAAAAGGAAAAACATGTGTGGGGCACACCATGCGTCATACCGCTATGTACTGCACTGAGTGTATGCTTTGCTAAAAAGATAGGTCTTTAATCTAGTTTTGAAGAGCGAAAGTGTGTCTGAGCCTCAGACATTATCAGGAAGGCTATTCCAGAGTTTAGGGGCCATAAATGAGAAGGCTCGACCTCTTTTACTCGACTTCGATATTCTAGGTACTACCAGAAGCCCTGAGTTTTAAGATCATAAAGAGCGGGTTGGGTTGTAGCGAGACAGGAGGTTGGTTAGATAAACAGGAGCTAGATTATTTAAAGCTTTATAGGTAAGGAGTAATATTTTAAATTAGAAATGAGTTATTAAAAATATTGTGTTAGAAATGTGTTGAAGAAAATCTGTTCGTTAAACATAAATTGGGGGAAAAACATACAGGCAGCGGGCTAATAATTCAGGAGGGCTAATAATAATTCTGACTGTACATGATTTTGCACTGATTTAGAGATGCATGCCTCAAAGCTGTATGCATTAGACCAAACGTAATTGAAGGACACTAAACGTCCCGGGGCGGTTTGCAGGAGATCATTGGGTGAGCAGTCCGTGACTCATGATCACTGTTGGACGGCCTGTGTAATGAACTGACGGCTAATGTGCTCTTCTCCTGTCTTTTTGCTTCCTGGCCTTGTTTCATAACCTTTTATGTGTTCATTGCAAATGCTAGTAAACTCCAGCCTTAAGGATCCACTCAACTGTACATGTTTGCACGTCTCTTTTATCTGACACACATGGTTTAGCTTACGTCTCTACTAAAACAGCTGATTTTCTAAATCGGGTGCACTGTAAAATGTATCTGTTAATAAACACTTTCCGTATTTTCTGTGTTTTCTATTTTATTTACAGTTGTGAATTGCATTATGGGATGTTGAGCTCTGCTCTGTTGCCTTTTTTATGTTGAAAATTCAACTCTACAGTTTAACAAAGTGACATTTATTGACATTTCAGAATCAGTTTTATTGCCAAGTGTGCTTCACACACACAAATTTGTTTTGGCTACAGAAGCTTTCAGTGTACATAAAGTGACAACACAAAATAAATATGAAAAAAAAAAAGATGATAAACATTAAACAGAGCTGCAGTTAGTCAAAGGATCTGGATGTTGAGTTGTATGTACAGATTTGTTATAAATATACGGGTTATAAGGTGCTGTGTACCAATGCGAATGGAGAAAGTATTGCATTGTATATTGTTATAAGGTGCTGTGTACAAGTGCGTATGTGAAAGTATTGCTCGTTTATTGCACGGTAGGGGAATATTTAACTGTTCATGAGGTAGATGGCCTGAGGAAAGAAACTTTTCCTGTGTCTGGCTGTTTTTGTGCTTGGTGCTCTGTAGCGCCGACCAGACGGTAACAGTTCGAACAGATAGTGTGCTGGGTGCGAGGCGTCCAGAGTGATTTTGCGAGCCCTTTTACTCACTCTGGAAGAGTACAGTTCTTGAAGTGTAGGAAGGGTAGTGCCAGTGATTCGTTCAGCAGTCCGGACTATTCGCTGTAGTCTACGGAGGTCAGTTTTGGCGGCTGAGCTGAACCAGACGGTGATTGAAGTGCAGAGGATGGATTGGATGACAGCTGAGTAGAACTGTACGAGCAGCTCCTGTGGCAGGTTGAACTTCCTCAGCTGACGAAGGAAGTACAGTCTCTGCTGGGCTTTCTTCACAATAGAGTCTATGTGAATGTCCCACTTCAGATGCTGAGAGATGGTGGTGCCCAGGAACCTGAATGACTCTACTGCAGCCACAGTGCTGTTCAGGATGGTGAGTGGGGGGAGTGCAGGGGGGTTTCTCCTAAAGTCCACTATCATCTCCACTGTTTTGAGCGTGTTCAGCTCCAGGTTGTTGTATCTGCACCATAAAGCCAGCCGCTCCACCTCCTGTCTGTATGCAGACTTGTCATCGTTTCGGATGAGGCCGATAACAGTAGTGTCATCAGCAAACTTCAAGAGCTTGATAGAGGGGTCTTTTGCGGTGCAGTCGTTGGTGTACAGGGAGAAGAGCAGTGGGATAGAACACACCCCTGGGGGGCACCAGTGCTGATGGTGCAGCTGTTGGATGTGATTTTGCCCATTCTGACTAGCTGTTGTCTATCTGTCAGAAAGCTGGTGATCCATTGACAGACAGAGCTAGGAACAGAGAGCTGGGTCAGTTTGTTCTCGAGCAGTGATGGGACGATGGTGTTAAAGGCAGAACTGAAGTCCACAAACAGAATCCTTGCGTAGTTCCCTGGTTTGTCCAGATGTTGTAGTGTATAATGCAGTCCCATGTTGACTGCATCATCCGGGGATCGGTTTGCTCTATGCTGCAGGGGGTCCAGCAAAGGTCCAGTGATGTCCTTCAGATATGCTAGCACCAGTCTTTCGAATGACTTCATGGCCACAGATGTTAAGGCGACAGGTCTGTAGTCATTGAGTCCTGTAATCTTTGGCTTCTTCGGGATTGGGATGACGGTAGAGCATTTGAAGCAGGATGGAACTTTGTGCTGTTCCAGTGATCCGTTGAAGATTTAAGTAGTTTAAAAATAATATAATGTGTAAGAAATCATGTATATAGAGAAATAAGTGTAATATACTACACCAACCCAGATTATATAGCACTTTACACTATTAAAAATGTGTATAAATCTCACTTTTCTGAACTTTATAAAGGTTGATAGCTGTTGGAAGAAAGATCAATGTCCCATAATGTTATGTAATAATATTATTATTATTATTATTACTATTGTATATTATTATTATTATGTTTTTTCTATGCATTCATAGATTTATTATTACAAATATATATATATATATATATATATATATATATATATATATATATATATATATATATATATATATATATATATATATATATATATATATATATATATATATATATATATATTGTACCATTGGATAAATATTAGTGGTGTAATGGATCACAAATGTCACGGTTTGGATCACATTATGGTTTTCTAGTCAAGTTCTGGACCATTTTTCGGATCAGCCAAAAAGAGGAGATAGAGGCAAATGTAATTTGCTTTCCATTTATTACAAAAACAGCACTGCAAGAAACTTTAGGTTTCAGAAAATAAAATGAAGAAATAATCAGCTGAATAAAAATAAACTGTAAAATATTCAGTACTGTGAAAAATTCACTGTTACTACTACTGTTGCTGATAACACTAAATGTAGAAATCTAATATTATATTTTGTGTAACCCATATTGCTTTTGTGTCATTTTCAATAAGTGATTCAGTTCTTCACTCATAAAATTTCATGTTTGATTGCTAGATGATCATTTTTGAAGAATTATTCAGTGGCATATGTTTGATGGCTGGTTGTCGCCACCTTTTGGTTAAATAATGTAATTGCTGGCTACAACTTTCATTTTTGAGTGTCAAGTTAAATGTATATTTCTGTGATTTTAATCTTTACCATAAGCATCAGTGCTTTTATCTAAACTATAAACTGTTCTCCCAGTACTTCTGTGTTATATGGATGTTTGCAATTTCTTAACTAACTGAAATGACTAAAGACTGAATCTCTTTCTTGATTTTTGCGTTTTTCGAACAGATTTGAATGCAGCAATTCACAGGATTAATAAACATTTGCAAATCACCATCATTTATAATTGATGTTGCGTGGGTGTTGAGATCCTGATCTTTTAATGATTAATCGTGCAGCTGACACTGAATGCATTAAAGCAGGCTAAACAAGTAGTGACAGAAAACACCTTTAATAACCTAAGAAACCCACCACATCTCCAATAACCCACCACAACTTCTTCCATCATCATTATACTTTACAGGAAAGCCTAAATGCTTTCATACATGTGATTTGAATGACACGAGAGGCGATCTCTCTGCAATCGTTATAATTTTAGGATTGATCTACAAGTTTAAAGAAATTAATTAATCCGCGGGTCACGTGTGTTCCAAACCGTGGGTTGTGATCCGTATGAACCACAGACAACTGTAATCCGTTACACCCCTAATTTAAATATGTATATATATATATATATATATATATATATATATATATATATATATATATATATATATATATATATATATATATATATATATATATATATATATATATATATATATATATATATATATATATATATACACAGTTGTAGTCAGAATTATTAGCCCTCTTTTGAATTTTGTTTTTCTTTTTTAAATATTTCCCAAATGATATTTAACAGAACAAGGAAATTTTCACAGTATGTCTGATAATGTTTTTCCTTCTGAAGAAAGTCTTATTTGTTTTATTTCGGCTAGAATAAAAGCAGTTTTTAATTTTTTAAAAGCCATTTTAAGGACAAAACTATTAGCCCCTTTAAGCTAATTTTTTTTTCGATAGTCTACAGAACAAACCATCATTATACAATAACTTGCCTAATTACCCTAACCTGCCTAATTAACCTAGTTAAGCCTTTAAATGTCACTTTAAGCTGTATAGAAGTGTCTTGAAAAATATCTAGTAAAATTTTATTTACTGTCATCATGGCAAAGATAACATAAATCAGTTATTAGAAATGAGTTATTAAAACTATTATGATTAGAAATATGTTGAGAAAATCTTCTCTGTTAAACAGAAATTTGGAGAAAAATAAAGGGGTGCTAATAATTCAGGGGGGCTAATACTTCTGACTTCAACTGTGTATACATGTATAAATCTTATATCAATCTTAAATTTAGAAGTTTTATATTAAAGTTATAAAGGTGACCACTGTTTCTTATCTTGTGTATTTTGAAAAATTTGTTCATGCAATATTTTATGTATTTTTATTTTCATAGTTATCTATTAATGAATATGTTAATTGTGAAATTAATTTGTCATATATATTTTTAAATTGGTTAAGTTACATCCATGTGGTATTGGATAAAATAAAAAAACATTAATGAAACCAACTAAAATTGAATTTAAATTTTACAGCAAATTTAAAAATAGTATTGAAATAACATCTCATTTAAAAATCTCATTCAAAACTATAATAAACTCTCTTTTAGTTTCTTGGTCCTCTACAATTCATCTTAAAAGGTGCACACTAGTATTTTTTTTACGGAGTAAAATAATGGTTCATTGTTTCTACTTTAGTCTCAACACAATGTTTATGTAAAAATACTAGCAACATCTAATATTCAATTAAAATCATAAAACTACAACCAGCATTGTTGCTTTTTTACTCTTAATTGGTATTGAGAGTTCTATAAACACCTCTAAAAGGGATAGTTCACCCAAAATAAAAATTATTATAATTTATTCACTCCTCATTTTTTTCTGTTGAATTCAATTCAATTCAATTCACCTTTATTTATATAGCGCTTATACAGTACAATGTAGATTGTGTCAGCAGCTTCACATAAAGATTATAGTAAATTGAAAGCGTGTCAGTCCAGTTTTCAGACTTGAGTTCAATTTAGTGTGGTTTAATATTCACTACTGAGAGTCCAAACACTGAAGAGCAATTCCATCGATGCGCAGCTCTACAGATTCTGAACCATGCAAGCCAGTAGCAAGAGAAGATATTTTGAAAAATGTTAGAAACCTGTAACCATTGACTCCCATAGTATTTTTTTTTCCTACAATGAATGTCAGTGGTTACAGGTCAGCATTCTTCAGATTATCTTTTTTCATGTTCAGAACAAAAAAAATAACTCAAACAGGTTTGAAACGACTCAAGAGTGACCAAATGATGGCAGAATTTTCTGCTTTAGGTGAACTACCCCCATTAACATCCATGCACTCAAAAATTACATTTTTGGTCAAACTACTTATTTAAAATGAGCTGAAACAACACAATTCTTGGGTTTTTTGGGGATAACTTAATTGTTTTATGTTCAATCCACTTAACATTGTAAAAAAAGCTAACAAATTTACTTCATTTCTTAACTGTGTTTTTGACAGTGTGCAATCATTCTCAAAAACTCCTTTATTATGGCGGAAAATGATCTTTTAAATTATTAAAATGTTCTTCACAACATGAAATCAAATCACAAAGTTCTTTACAAGTGAAAAAAACATGCTTAAACAGCAAAAACTTGTGCAAAACACTCGAAAAATGTGGAAAACATATTAAAAAGCCTTTATTCACATGGCTAATCCTTAAAACTGTGCCTAAACGTTTCGGCAAAGAACTACCTCCATCAGGGTACCCAGGGTATTCTTTGCTGAAACGCTTAGGCGCAGTTTTAAGGATTAGCCATGTGAATAAAGGCTTTTTAATATGTTTTCCACATAGTTTGGAGTGCCTTGAACGGATTTTTGCTGTTTATTCTGATGAATCCCAAAGAGCACCGACACATTATTTAAGCTACCCCTGAGCACTTTTTGTTTGATTTGTGAAAAAACAATGCTTAGTGCAGTAGCATCAGTGCAGAATAAAACACATTTTTTGTTTATTTTGTTTTAATTCATATAATTTATTATGCTTTTTACATCACTTTTATATGTATTTGATTTGTTAATGAGACCTAATGTCAATCTATTGTCAGAGGATTTTATTCTCTTCTGCTTTCACTTACTATTTACTTAAAGCATTCACTTCATATAATCAAATATTTAGCTTGCCATATTTTTATGCTTTGTCTAATTTTTGCTTGTTTGCTTGTTTTTATGGGTGATTGTGTTGCTTTTATTAATTAATAAATTACCTCATCTGTTCCAGAAAGGAAATCTCAGTTTTCTCATGTTATTACCCACATAGCAAATGTTTTCTGGCCCAGCTCCGGGCCACTCAATAACTTTTCCCTCGGCCCAAGTACCGCAAACAATGACGGTCCTGAAGTGGCCCATAACTGGATTACAGAGAAGGGCCACACATGGGTCATAACCGGCCTGAAACTAAGCCAATGTATTACCCTTAACTGGCCCTGAACTGGGCCAAAACAGGTTTATTATTGGTACCAATTATCAGCTATAAGGTAACAACCCACATAGCAAATGTTTTCTGGTCCAGCTTCGGGCCACTCAATAACTTTTCCCTCAACCCAAGTACCGTAAGGAATGACGGTCCTGAAGTGGCCCATAACTGGATTAAACACAAGGGCCACAGGTGGACCATAACTGGCCCAAATCTCAGCCAATGTATTACCCTTAACTGGCCCTGAACTGGGCCAAAACAGGTTTATTATTGATACCAATTCTCAGCTTTAACCATATCAACATCACCCTTCAACCAGAAAGCCCAAAAACTGAGCTAAAACCCAGCCTAATGTTGCCTAAACAATGTGAACAATCGCCACACTGATCTGGGCCACACACGTCCCATCCACAACTGGCCTAAATGTAGTTTGCCGTCATGAATGCAGTGGCATCATTGCCATGCATGGCCCATATTTGGCTGACATTATGCATGCCAGTGTCGGCAACACGCCAGCAGTGCCATAATGAGGCCACATTTGGGCCAAGTTCGTTTGCTATGTGGGTACGGAAGTCCTAAGAGGCCATGCATTAAAATATTTTTTCTCTCCTGTTTTGTCGTGATCACGACATAACAACTCGTTTTCTCGTGATCACGACTTAATAAAGTTGTTATGTCGTGATCACGACTTTTTTTTTTTTTGCTTTTATTTATTTATGTATTAATTATTATTATTATTATTATTAATATCTGGCAAATGTCTGGCCAGAGAGTCTACACCGGCCCTGCAAACAGGATGAGAATAGCCCAACTGCAGACACGCATTTGTGCAACACATTAAAGGCGTTCAGAACAGCCATAATATGAGAGCTCGTGCTCATGATTAATGTACATTCATGATTATATTCACGTATTTGATTATATACCATTATTTACAATAATATTCCCTCAACTGTTACCATTTTAAGGCAGCTCTATATGGCGCAAAATAAGTTGCTGCATCCATGAATTAAATGATGAAGAATGATGAAGATCCTGCACTTGCTTTGATCCTTTCTGCAAATTATTTACAACTTTAAAAATGCTCCATAGAGTTGCTTTAAAATGGTAACAGTTGATGCAAATTATTGTAAATAATGATCATATACATGAACATAATCATGAATGTACATTAATCAGGAGCACGAGCGTTTGCTCTCATATTATGGCTTTTCTGAACGCCTTTAATGTGTTGCACGAATGCGCGTCTGCAGTTATTCTCTCCCTGTTCGCAAGGCCGGTGTCCTGACATTTGCCAGATATTAATACTAATACTATAGACCTTTTTCATGGAACGCCAAATTACCCATTATGCTTTGCGTGTATGCGCAAGGAGAATGCTAAGAACCTCCGGTCGGCAGCTGATGCGTGTAAACGGTCACATTTGGACAGCTTTGAAATGATAGTTTTAATCTATTTTACCTGCTTTTATCATCTTTGAACTAATACTGTTGTCAATCAGCGCCACCTCCTGGACTGATCATTTAAAAAAATGTGATCTAATACGATGGCTGAGGCATTTTTCTCTCGTTGACCGGAGGCATCTTCTGCCGTTTAAATAAAGCCTCGTCATCGCTAAAGTCAACAGTTTCTCTTTCTTTGAGATATATAACTAGTCTAGCCCAAACAAATATAGTTCACCAAAATGTTTAACACACACGTAGCCTACTGTACTGCCTCACTAACACACTGATTTAATAACTGTGACAGTGAAAATAAAGTGACGTTTTGAAATGACAGAAAAACACAAACCGTGGTAAACACAACACACTAAATGAAACATAAACGGCTCGCGATTAGAATGAACAGCAAATCAACCAGCAGAGTATCAGTAACAGACTTTTATTGGTCATTTTTATAAATTGCATGACTTGCACACCTGTTACGTTTCATGCCAGTAATCTGGGTTTGCTCTATGATGCAGTGAAGTATTGCGTGTGTGTGTGTGCTAAAGAGCCGCTGAGCTAACAGCTGACAGGCAGGGGAAACACGCACACACTGTATTTCTGACGGCAGACACGTGAACTAGGAGAACGTTTTTCTCTCGCGCTTGAACCACATCTGACAGATTATAACGGCTTTAACACACACCTTTCAAAGTTGTGTGTCACCAAATCACTCCGTAATCCACTCAAAACGCTATTGAAACCCATTTTCGGAGCGCAAATTACCAGTTGTAAACACTGTAAACGGAAGTTCTAACCATTCACCGGAAGACGCTGGTCGCTATGGCGGCCTCCATGCAGCAGCCAAGAAAAAGGTCTATACTACTACTAATAATAATAATAATTAATACATAACTAAATAAATTAAAGCAACAAAAAATAATAAGTCGTGATCACGACATAACAAGTTTTTGTTATGTCGAGATCACGAGAAAAATAAGTCGAGATCACGACAAAACAAGAGAGAAAAAATATTTTAATGCATGGCCTCTTAGGACTTCTACGGAAGTCCTAAGAGGCCATGCATTAAAATATTTTTTCTCTCTTGTTATGTCGTGATCACGACTTAATTATCTCGTGATCTCGACATAACAACTCGTTTTCTCGTGATCTCGACATAACAAAAAGTTGTTATGTCATGATCACGACTTAATAAAGTTGTTATGTCGTGATAACGACTTAATTTTCTCGTGATCTCGACATAACAAAAAGTTATGTCGTGATCACGACTTTTTTTTTTTTTTTTTGCTTTTATTTATTTATGTATTTATTATTATTATTATTAATATCTGGCAAATGTCTGGCCAGAGAGTCTACACCGGCCCTGCGAACAGGGAGAGAATAGCCCAACTGCAGACACGCATTCGTGCAACACATTAAAGGTGTTCAGAACAGCCATAATATGAGAGCAAACGCTCGTGCTCATGATTAATGTAGCTACATTTATGATTATATTCACGTATTTGATTATATGCCATTATTTACAATAATATTCCCTCAACTGTTACCATTTTAAGGCAACTCTATATGGCGCAAAATAAGTTGCTGCATGCATGAATTAAATGATGAAGAATGATGAAGATCCTGCACTTGCTTTGATCCTTTCCGCAAATTATTTACAACTTTAAAAATGCGCCATAGAGTTGCTTTAAAATGGTAACAGTTGATGCATATTATTGTAAATAATGATCATATACATGAACATAATCATGAATGTACATTAATCAGGAGCACGAGCGTTTGCTCTCCTTTTATAGCTGTTCTGAACGCCTTTAATGTGTTGCACGAATGCGCGTCTGCAGTTATTCTCTCCCTGTTCGCAAGGCCGGTGTCCTGACATTTGCCAGATATTAAGACTAATACTACTACTATACTACTACTACTACTACTACTAAGAATAATAATAATAATTAATGCATAAATAAATAATTAAAGCAAAAAAAATAAGTCGTGATCACGACAAAACAAGAGAGAAAAAATATTTTAATGCATGGCCTCTTAGGACTTCCGTAGACTTCCGTATGTTATCAAGGCTTTTTTTTTTTCTTTGCTTTCTGGCCTTTTCTGCTTTCACTCCTTCAGGTCTTGTTTATGTTCTTCATATGAATAAATATGAGCTGTTGTATTATTAGCTGCAGTATCTGAGCGTAAAATCTGTAGGTTTAACGTGCCTTAAATCAATTACACGGCTGAACTCAACACCCTGCGGAGATATAAAGTTCCACGTCATTTCGCCTGATTTTTTTTTTTTTTTCTGGTTTGCTCAGCGAATGCAAACACACACTGCTGTGATCAGTGTGTGAATGTGCAGAAGCGGCGTGTTTGGAATGTTTCCCGGTATCAGTATGATGCTGTGTCTTAACAGCACACAATAAACGCAATAAATGCTTTCTTTTCCATGTGAAAAGGAGTTTTTGTCCTAATCATCTGCAATAGGTTCACATTAAATGGTGTTCGTTCACACTCTTCACACCAGATAAATAAGATCTAGCCCCGGATACCAGATCCTATCAGAAAGTGTCTGTTTTTTCTGGGACATCCAGACAACAAGCCAGCGGAGCCACCCAAACCTGTTAACCGGTATTCAACTGAATTACAGTCTCATATCAATATAGGAGTTGACTGAGAAGCTAGAGAGGAGCAGAAGCAGAAGTCATGATGATGAAGAAAGAGCAGAGTTTATTGAATAATCTTATGCTGAGTTCAGACTGCATGATTTTCAAAGTAGTCATGTCACGGATGTTTTCACACTGCATGACTATCTGGGGTAGCGTTCTGTCGGTGCTGTGTTTACACTTTAGGATGGATCGGCGACAGTAGAGTTCACACTGCATGACTTTACAATAGGAAGAATCGCGACAACTTTGTCCAAACTACATCTCACAACCAAACAAACAAGAGAAGTGACACGGAAACAACGCGAGGTCGTATATCTTTTGTTATTAACTACATAATGGAAAAAGAAGGCTTTAGCTTTAGAAAATGTACTTATTTTACTCACCTGGCTTTTAAAGGGAATTAGCAATTTCTCCTCAACTTTTTTACTTTTCAACCTGTTTGTGGTATTGCTCAGATGACACGTCAAACAGACACGGGTGCTTCTGCCAAATTTACACTAGTTTTTCCTCCATTTCTTGGGTCCAAATAAACTGAAAATTAGCACTTTTAACTTCTTCCCCAACTGCCCGCTGGCCTGCAGATACTCATACTAGTGCAGTGATTCTCAACCGGTGGACCGCGACCCACTAGTGGGCCTCAGCGATCCTGTAGGTGGGCCG
This sequence comes from Danio kyathit, assembly GCA_903798195.1. Lineage (NCBI taxonomy): Eukaryota > Metazoa > Chordata > Actinopteri > Cypriniformes > Danionidae > Danio > Danio kyathit. The sequence continues at coordinate 58,759,106 of LR812538.1, forward strand.
CGAGATAGCTTAAAATTAACTCTCAATATTATACTTTAATGGCGATGCAGTGGCGCAGTAGGTAGTGCTGTTGCCGCACAGCAAGAAGGTCGCTGGGTCGCAGGTTCGAGTCTCGGCTGGGTCAGTTGGCGTTTCTGTGTGGAGTTTGCATGTTCTCCCTGTGTTTGCGTGGATTTCCTCCAGGTGCTCCGGTTTCCCCCACAGTCCAAAGACATGCGCTATAGGTGAATTGGGTAGGCTAAAATTGTCCGTAGTGTATGAGTGTGTGTGAATGTTTCCCAGAGATGGGTTGCGGCTCTAAGGGCATCCGCTGCGTAAAACACATGCTGGATAAGTTGGCGGTTCATTCCGCTGTGGCGACCCCAGATTAATAAAGGGACTAAGCCGAAAAGAAAATGAATGAATGAATTATACTATAATTTTTGGATTTGATTAATAATATGCTATATTAAAATGATCGAAGTAGTGCACTTTCTGCTGTTCTCTGATTGATTACTTCAAACTTGCCACAAAAACAGCCTCTTGATTGTGTCTGACACTAGTACACACCAGTGGTGTAGTCCTAAAAAAAAAGATGGTGTACTATTACACCCAACCCAAATTTTAAATGAAAGTAGGCAAAGAAACGACGAAAGTCAATGTTTCTTTGATTCATTTTATTTATATATATACATATATACGTGCTGCTGGGGTATTCTAGGTGGTTACTAAGGTGTTGCTTGGCGGTTGCTAAGGTGTTCTAGGATTGTTGCTAAGGTATTGCTAGGTGGTTGCTAGGGTATTCTGAGTGGTTGCTAGGTGGTTGCTAAGGCGTTCTAAGATCGTTGCTAGGTGGTTGCTAGGGTGTTCTAAGTGGTTACAAAGGTGTTCTAGGTGGTTGCTAAGGCATTGTTGGGCAGTTGCTAAGGTGTTCTAGGTGGTTGTTAGGGTGTTGCTAAGGTGTTCTAGGTGGTTGCTAACGTGTTCTGAGTGGTTGCTAAGGTCTTCTAGGTGGTTGCTAAGGCGTTGTTAGGCATTTGCTAAGGTGTTCTAGGTGGTTGTTAGGGTGTTGCTAAGGTGTTCTAGGTGGTTACTAAGGTGGTTGCTAATGTGTTCTTGGTGGTTGCTAGGCAGTTGCTAGGGTGTTATAGGTGGTTGTTAAGGTGTTTCTAGACGGTTGCTAGGGTGTTCTAGGTTGTTGCTAAGGTATTGCTAGGTGGTTGCTAGGGTATTCTGAGTGGTTGCTAGGGTATTGCTAGGTGGTTGCTAAGGTGTTGCTAGGCAGTTGCTGAGGTGTTCCTAGGCGGTTGCTAGGGTGTATTGAGTGGTTGCTGAGGTGCTCTAGGTGGTTGCTAAAGTGTTGCTAGGCAGTTGCCAAGGTGTTACTAGGTGGTTGCTAAAGCGTTCTGAGTAGTTGCTAGGCAGTCACTAACATAAATTAGCATTGTTCTAGTATGAATTAGCATGTTGTTAGCCTGTTTCCATAGATATATACACTAGATATCGCATAGGGACCCTAAACATGCGTCAATAGCGCCGCCACATTGGTACAGTGCTTCTAGGACAAACGTCATTCAACCGCACTAGTCAAAACAGTGTGCCAATGTGAAGATGCTGGACTTTAGCTCTGTGTTTGCGTTGTAGTAACGAGCAAACAAAGAAAACAAAGCACAAAGGCAGAACATTTCATAGGTAAGATTTAGTTTTTTATGTTTTTGTATGTTATGAACTTTTGTGCTTAACAAGTAATGTTATTGATGATAATACAGTCTCTTACTGCAGTGACCATAAGGCAAAGTAGCACCAACTCGCACTAAATTCTAGACTTATGCTAGTTTTGTTGAATAAAATAAGCAAACTATGTTATGAAATATGACAAGAAGATGCTGCCGTGCTAGAAACTTGTGTTATTGTCAGCTAAGTGAACGAGTCGTTCATAACGGAGATTCATTCACAAACGGATCGCTCCCTCCGTCAGAATGAGAAGTGAAAGCAGGAGAGGGGGTGTGTTTCAGGACATGGATTAGATCAAATTAAACAGGGAAGGAGGATAATGCATTTCCATGCACACAAACACTCACTCTTTGTCAGGAATGCACGTGCGGTCACATCCATCAATGTAGAAAAGTGATGTAAAATTATAATATTTCGTAATTTAAAAAAATATTTGCATACTGACCACCGGGGAAAACTCCCGATCATAGATATATGTGTATATGTGTATTTCTCTGGCTTTGGATGGCCACAGTCCTCCGCTTCACCTTGGTCCCGCATTCAATTCAAAGGAGCGCTACCCTGTACTAAAATGGCGGCTCTATTGACGCATTCGTTCTAATAGACAATAGCAGGGTAGGCGACATCTAGTGTATATATCTATGGCCTGTTTCTAGCATAAATTAGCATTTTGTTAGTATGGTTCTAGTGTAAACTAGCATTTTAGCATAAATTTAGTATGAATTAGCATGTTGCTAGTATGTTTATAGTATTCAATTCAATTCATCTTTATTTCTATAGTGCTTTTTCAATGTAGATTGTGTCAAAGCAGCTTCACATAGAGATTATAGTAAATTGAAACAGTGTCAGTTCAGTTTTCAGTGATTCAGTTCAGTTTAGCTCAGGTCAGTGTGGGTTAATAATCACTACTGAGAGTCCAAACACTGAAGAGCAAATCCATCGATGCGCAGCTCTACAGATCCCGAACCATGCAAGCCAGTGGCGACAGCGGCGAGGAAAAAACTTCACCAATTGGCGAAAGTGAAGAATTATAAAACCTCGAGAGAAACCAGGCTCAGTTGGGCACGACCATTTCTCCAATGGCCAAATGTCTTGTGCAGAGCTGCAGTATAGGTGCCGGAGGCTGGAGAATGCTGGACCTCAGCGAAGACTCGTCTGTCCTTGGAGCATCACAGGAATCAGTCTCATGCTCTCCACTCCTCCATGACCACCACAGCAGCTGCTCAGGATACAGCCTGGTCCAGGATTATGGAAACCTTGGGATCATCTCCTCACGTGTCTTGGATCGCATTAGTGGTGCTGCATAGTCTGAGGGCCTCAGGATGAGTATCTCCAGGTGGAAATAGAGAATAAAGAGAATAATTAGCGTAGCTGCTGTTCATAGTGTATATAAATGAGAAGCTTGGAGCACATGCATTAGTATGTAATAGCATGTTTGCTAGTATGATTCTAGTATGGATTAGTTTGTCATTAGTGTGAATTGGTATGTTGTTAGTATGTTCAATGTAAAGTCAATGGCAGTTTTTTTTACAATGGAAGTCTATAGGACTAAGGTGCTGTAAGCGGTTGCGAGAGTGTGGCTAGTAAGTTGAAAGGTCATCAGTGATTGGTAGATTGGTAGTCTGAGTTAAAGGGCACCTATGATGAAAAATCTACTTTTCAAGCTGTTTGGACAGACATTTGTGTAGGTATAGTCTATAGAGCATCATATTGGGGTCATATAAACACACCCAGTCCTTTTTTTTCAATTTAACAACATAAAAACGGTGGACCAATTGGAGCGGTTTTGAGACCGACCGCAATTTGACGTAGGAGTGCGATCCCCCCGCCCACCGAATTGATTGACAGCTGCGTATTAACATGTCTCCATAGTAACGTGTATAATCCTATCAACAAGACCGAACGTGTGCAAAGCAACCGGGAATAAAAGGTCTGTTCAGTTTGCTAAGATCATCAATCATCATCAAATCTGATCAAGAGTGAGTTTGACAAGTTTAAAATGTTTTAAAACAGTGCATGTGTGTAATGAATTACAGCGATTTACTTCATCACCCCAGCCGCGTGTCAGAACAATTATAGAAGACGACGCTTCAATCCCGGTTTGTGGACGTTAAATCAGGTTTATTTTGTACATTAACGTAACAGATATCCATACAGCAGTGGATATTAACCTGTATCCTGTCACATTTGTGTGCAAAGACAGTGTAGAGCTAAATGCACGCGCTGTATGTATGTGTGTGTGTCTGTGTGTGTGCGTGAACTTCGTAACGACATTGTGTGTGTCTCATTGTTGCAGCTCCACAACAAATGCATCAAATAATCATTGGTAAAGTTCTTACTGTAGTTTTTCCTCACAAACCTTACGTGAGATCAGCACGTGGGAACGCTGGGCGGGGAGAACTAGCCTTAAACGCGCAGTACACAAAAACAGCAAATAGCTGTTGAGAGCTATAAAATACAAACTAGTAAAAGCTAAAATAAATAATCTGATGGGTGTTTTGAGCTGAAACTTTACAGACACATTCTGGGGACACAAAAGACTTATATTAAATCTGGAAAAAGGGTAACATAGGTGCCCTTTAGATGAGCCCAACCATAAGTCTGAATGACAAAGTTTTGTCCAATGTTAAGTCAATGGGACTTTTCTGAATTTTCGGGTCAGTTTTCGGAAAACTGTAAGTCGGATCAGTTGGAAAAGACATAGCAACCTGAGTCAGACCAGTTTGGAGGTTTGGAGTAAGTTTGGTGTTTGTAGCTTAAAAAGTCTAGGAGGAGATGCTTATAGAAATTAGTCTTAGAGGAAGAAGTTGTTTATGTAGTATAAAGGCCGTCACACACCGGATGCGCCGCTCAGCGGCACGACACGGCGCGCACATGACTGTTGAAAGTATCGCACACCAGACGCGCACATTAGCATGCTATTTAAAATGAAACTCATCAGATGGCGCTCTGTGGCGCGGCAGAAATATGACCAGTGTCCTGAGTCGTGGCTGGGCGCCGCCGACCCCCGCCGACTTGTGGCGCAGGTGTGTGTACCCTCATAGAAACCTATGTTTAGAATTCTGAAATGTGTGACGCTGCGCGGCCCGTCGCCGAGCGGCGCTTCTGGTGTGTGACCTGCTTAAGAGTATGTTGGCTTTCTCAAGTCACCATAATAAAATGAAGAATAAATGAATATAAACAAATGAAAATAAAACTCAACACAAATCAATGGTTGCTTTCTGATGGTTGACAACATACATAAGTTTGCTACAAGGATTCTCAGATCCTTAGTTAGATTCTTCAATGGCTGTCCAACAGATCTTTTCTTAATTTGATGGTGTTTTAAATTGATTGTCGCTGGAATCTTGTTGTGACGGTGCGCTCAAAAAAATTACATTTGATGTTTGTTCAAACTCCTTATTCAAAATGTTCTGAAACAACACTTCTTGAGTTTTTTGGGGGGACAAATTACTCTAATTGTTTTATGTTTGATCCACTTAAATTTGTAAAAACTAATCAGTTAACTTCATTCCTTCATGTTGTCCCAACATAAATCGATTGTGTGGAACCCAACATTTCTTACAGTGCGTAATAATCACTGGTCCTGCAGATGACCGGCCACGGCTCACAGTCCAAGCGGGATTAATTCCCAACAGAAGCGGTGGAGAATCGGATGTAATGGATTTGATCCTCTCTTCCTCCAGCCCTTTTTCTGTGCTGGTGGAAATCAGAGGTGTAAAGAGTACCTGAAAACCATACTTGAGTAAAAGTACAGATACCTTACTGTAGAAATTACTCCATTACAAGTTACAAGTCACCAATTCAAATAAGGCTTGAGTAAAAGTATTAAAGTATCCGATTTTAAAAGAACTTAAGTATTTTACTCATACTGAATGTAATAAAACACAAACTCACAGCTAAATGCACTTGATGCAAAATGTATAATTTTAGTGATAGGGCCTACATTTATTTACATTGCACAAAAAAAAAAAAAAAAAGCTAAAATATAGTCATGTCGCAGTGGGTTTTGCCATATCAGTAGCTGTATTAATTTTTGGTAACATTATACTTACAATACCATTGTAAAGTCCGACATAATTTGACTAAATTCACATTAAATAGACTCTTACCTCAATGTGTTTTTTTTAATTTGAAGATAAATTCTTAAAGCACTTATTTTCGTGGTTCGTGGCAAACAAAGTAGACACTGCATCCTGTAAGAGCCATTCTGTATATCGGCAAATGAAAACATTTCTTTCAGATAAGGCCATAGATGGTCATCAGTGCTGGCACTGCTTGATGTGCCGGCTTCAGCTTCATCACTGGCTGCAGCCATGTCGCTAATTAAACACCTGGTATTAGGCAAGCTGCTAATTCACATTTACGTGATTTAGCCCATAAATAGCATACAGTACCTTCAGCACCCTGCAGATGGCGATATCGCCTCATCCGCCCAACAAATTAGCCGTGGTTGATAAAGATGCCGACTTGTCGAGCACAATCACAATGTAATGAGTAACGGTAAGCAATGTAGTTCAAATGTAGTGGAGTAAAAAGTACATATATTCAATCAAAAATGTAGTCAAGTAAAGAGTAAAAGTTGCTTATATTTTTGATACTCAGTACAAGTACAAAGTAGCCAAAAAAATACTTAAGTAAAGTAACGAATTCCATTTACTCAAGTACTTTACACCACTGGTGGAAACTGAGAATGAAATGAGCTCAGTTTAGCTCAATAGTTTATTTGCGGTGGTGAATTGCATTATGGGATGTTGATCTCTGCTCTGTCCACGTTTGATGGTGAAAATTTAACTCTACAGTTTAACGAAGTGACTTTTATTGACATTTAGTTTGAAATAATATAATGTATAAGAAATAATATTGGCTGCACGGTGGCGCAGTGGGTAGCAGGTTCGCCTCACAGCAAGAAGGTCACTGGTTCGAGCCTCAACTGGGTCAGTTGGCGTTTCTGTGTGGAGTTTGCATGTTCTCCCCGTGTTGGTGTGGGTTTCCTCCTAGTGCTCCAGTTTCCCCCACAAGTCCAAAGACATGCGCTATAGGTGAATTGGATAGGCTAAATTGTCCGTAGTGTATGAGTGTGAATAAGAGTGTATGGGTGTTTCCCAGTGATGAGTTGCGACTGGAAGGGCATCCGCTGTGTAAAACATATGCTGGATAAATTAGTGGTTCATTTCGCTGTGGCCACCCCAGATTAATAAAGGGACTAAGCCAAAAATAAAATGAAGGAATAAATGGAGAAATAATATCCAGAGAAATGGGCAGCATGGTGGCGCAGTGGTAGCACTGTCACCTCACACCAAGAAGGTCGAGTCCTGGCTGGGTCAGTTGGCATTTCTATTTGTAGTTTGCATGTTCTCCCCGTGTTGCTGTGGGTTTCCCCCACAGTCCAAACACATGTGCTATAGGTGAATTGAATAAAGTAAATATGAGTGTGATTGAATGAGAGTTTATGGGTGTTTTCCAGTACTCTGTTGCGGCTGGAAGGGCATCCGCTGCGTACAACACATGCTGGAATAGTTGGCGGTTCATTCCGCTGTGGTGACCCCTGATAAAAAAGGAACTAAGCCGAAGGAGAATGAATCTAGAGAAATAAGTCTGTAAAATAGCACTGTAAGCTACTGGATGTTTGTTACAAGGTTTTTGTAGCGTAATATACAACAGCAACCCTGACAATATATCACTTCAATCTATTAAAAAATGTCAATAAAAGTCGCTTTATCAAACTTTCCAACATCAAATGTTGTCGGAGGAAAGTTCAAGATCTCATAATGCAATTCCTAAGCAGAAACAAACGGAAATAAAAACCAGTGGAATGTGAAAAGGGTCTATTATTTAATAAATCAAATATAACTAAATATAGGCTCAATTCAAATTCATATGAGAACATTTGTTTTGGATAGTCTACAGAACAAACCATCATTATACATTGGTTTGCTTAATTACCCTAACTTTAACCTAATTAAGTTAAGCCTTCAAATGTCACTTTAAGCTGACTACTAGTATCTTGAAAAATATCTAATCAAATATGTGCTGTCATCATGACAAAGTTAAAAGAAATCAGTTATTAGAAATCAGTTATTATAACTATTATGATTAGAAATGTGTTGAAAAAAAATCTTCTTTAAACAGAAATTGGAGGAAAAAATGTACAGGGGGGCTAATAATTCTGACTTCAACTGTATAATATAATATAATATAATATAATATAATATAATATAATATAATATAATATAATATAATATAATATAATATAATATAATATTCTGTACATTGGATGCAATCAGGGCAGAAACAGGGATGGAATCCAGTGACTGAAGCTGTGATGAGAAGTGTATTAAATCCACCTGCTGGAGCCCCCTGCTGGTCATACTGGGCATTGCTGGAACTCAAGCGAAGCAGTAATTGTCAGTCAAAGCAGACATGCGAAACACAGGGGGTTTTAAGCTATGGTTATATATTTTATGAAATAATAATAATAATAATAATAATGCAATCTAATTTGCTTTATAATGCCTGGCCGATTACACTCTAAAGCGGATTATACTGAGAGGTAAATCCTTGTTTTAGTGAGAGTGATATATCAGATAATTTTTTGTTGTTAAAGGAGATCAACAACGCATTTGATTTGATTAAAATATCCAGACAAGTGTCGTCAGAGCGCTGTTATATGTGTCTCCTACTTTTTAATCCAGTTTACATTCTGGCATTAGGTACACAACTGTATTGCAGAGAAATAATATGAACATTTCAAATAATTTTCAACAGGAAACTGATTTAAATATAAAAAAAAAATGTATTGTTTTAATTTTGTTTGATCAGAAAATTATTTTTAACCAGGATTTTTCCCACTAAAATAGTTTCTCAGCTCTTATCATTATTGTGATATCTAAATACATATAAAAAAGCATTGATAATGTGTTATCTAGGAACATGTACAGAACATCTTTTTGCTATTTCGATTAATTGTCAATTTTTGCAACAAAAAAAAGCTCTAAACAATAAAATTTTTATTTAAAATTCATTTTAAATATAATGGTTATTATCGTTTATTGAAACAGAATTGTTATTGATGATATGATAATGTCGTGTTTTTATCTGCATTAATCTTGTCATGAAATAGCCATAAATTGCTGATGTGGCGATAAATAAATAAATGTAATCAGTACTTTACAGAATAAAAATAAAATAGTTTTACTTAAACATTTATGAATCATAAATAAAAAGAAACTACAATATTTCAAGAGACAAAACTCTTACAGAGTTGGGGGTAACACATTACAAGTAATGTAATCAGATTACTTTTTAAAGTTACTATTACTTTTTTTTAAGTTCTAGTACTAGTTCGGCCGTTTTTATTCATTCATTTTCCTTCGGCTTAGTCTCTGATTTATCGGAGGTTGCCACAGCGGAATGAACCACCAACTATTCCAGCATTTGCCCTTCCAGCTGCAACCCAGTACTGAGAAACACCCACACTCATGCACACACACACAGTCATACACTACGGCCAATTTAGTTCATCATTTCCCCTATAGTGGGGGAAACTGGGGCACCTGAAGGAAACCCACGCCAACACGGGGAGAACTTGCAAACTCCACACAGAAATGCCAACCGACTCAGCCGGGGCTCGAACCAGTGAGCTTCTTGCTGTGAGGCAACAGTGCTAACCACTGAGCCACCGTGCCGCCCAGGAAAAATCAAGAGAAATATAAAAAATATCAAATTTAGTCATCGCATTGTTTTTCTCAATAACTTATTTGAATCTAAATGTGTTATCTTTCTATTTCTGAAGATGTTCAATGAGCAACCTCTTATTTCAATGGATATAACTGTTTAATAAATCTGTTTTGTTTAAACGCACCAAAAATTACTAGCCATATTCACTGAGAAATGCATAAAAATCTTCATTTTTGAAAGGAGGGTGATCTCATTTCTGCTGAGCACTGTACACTACAGAGTTTTGCATTGATGCCTCTTGGATGTCGGTGTGTCTGATGTGCTTGATTTTGCTTTATGATCAGACACAAGTGTTATGCAAGAGGAAGCTTCAGAGATGCTGAAATAATGAGGCTGTCTGTGAATGCTACACATACTGAACATGCAAATGCTGGGGGAAAAAACCTCAGATTTACACTGATTTTAGCCGTATTGCATCTACACTAGTGTTGTCAAAAATATCGATACTGAAATATTTAAAGTGATACAATCTTACTTTTGGTTAGTATTGATACTGACTTTGCTCTCTCTTCTCACCATTTATTCATTTTCCTTTGGCTTAGTCTCTTTATTCATCAGGAGTCGCCACAGCAGAATGAACCGCCAACTATTCCGGCATATGTTTTACACAGCGGATGCCTTCTGGCTGCAACTCAGTACTGGGAAACACCCATACACTCTCGTTCACACACACACACACACTCATACACTACGGACAATTTAGTTTATTCAATTCCCCTATAGCGCATGTGTTTGGACTGTGGGGGAAACCGAAGCACTCGGAGGAAACCCACGCCAACACAGGGAGAACATGCAAACTGGCCCAGCCGGGACTCAAACCAGCAACCTTCTTGCTGTGAGGCCACAGTGGCAACCACTGAGCCACCGTGTTGCCTCTCTTCTTACCAACAGGGAGATAAATAATTAATCATGATATTACGCTGATATTAACACTTTTGTTTGAATCACAAATTAAGATCGTTATTTTTTAGTAATTTCAAGAGTTCACACTTAGCTGATGATCAATAAAGCGTAATTGGCATGCTGTCCCGGGAGAGAGTCCTGAGCTCGTATATCCTCGAGCCCGGGGCTCCCTCCCGTTAGAAGGGCGAGAGGGAAGTTCGAGCTCAGGAATGTCTCGAGAACTCTCCCGCTTATCGCCGTGTGAAAAGTGTAAACTAAAGTTGTCTTAGGCAATAATTTAGTTTAGTTGATTGACTAAGGTGTTTGTTTTTGGACGGTGGGAGGAAACCGGGGAACCCGGGGGAAACCCACGTGAACACGGGGAGAACATGAAAACTCCACACAGAAACGCCAACCGGCTCAATGAGAGGTTGAACTGGTGGCGTTCTTGCTGTGAGGCAACAGTGCTAGTCACTGGGCCGCCGTGTCGCCCTATAGGAAAGGGTGGAAGTAGGGGTGGAAGGAGGGGGAACTTCAAGACGAAGATAGCTGAAGTGAAATCTCTGGTTATTTATAGTGTGTCCGTAATCATCTAATAGGGCAGATTACGGAGCTGACAAGGTGCCAGCCGTGTTGATCATAAGCACGTGATCCTCTCAAAATTAGTTTATAAATAAACCACACTTATTGCCTTAAGGACTGCTGACGTACCTGGTAAAAGCATCATGTGGTTTAATTAGTTCTTCCCTTTTTCTTCATTTGCATACTATTAATGTTACAGAATATTTTCAACAAGGTATCGAAAATAGTATCGAAAATCAAAATTTTTCAAGGTATCGTATCGAAGTAGGAAATTCCAGTATTGTGAGAACTCTAATCTACACGTTATGGACAACCCCTATATGATTTCAAAAATAACCTTTTTATTTCACAAAAGATTTTTAAAGTTGAAAAAAAAAGATAATAATATATATATATATTAGAGGTGTGAACCTACACTGGTCTCACGGTTCGGTTCGGTTACGATTATCATGCCATCGATCCGGTTCAATTCGATATCTCGGTACATCAAGGTGCATTGACGATTTTTTCCATACACAGTTTTATATTTTCTTCACAGCAGCAATTCTTGTATTAAAATGTATAAATATATTTATATACTATTTGTAAAACAATTTTGTCCTTTAATACAAACAGTCAGATATATAAACTGTACCTTTAAACAACACGAGCATTTATAGACCATTTTGAGGGATGTAAACAAAAACAATGGCCCTAACGTATCCTGTTTTACATTTTTAATTTCCATTGCTTCTGAGAATCCAAAAAGGTCCACATATTGATAAATAGTGTTATGACGACTGATTTAAAGTCAAGTTATGATTGAATTGCCTCTTGTTACAGTTAGGAAATAGTTTAACGTCAAGCAGGAAATGTTCATGGGCCAAAGACATGACCACATTGAAATGGTCTATAGCAAATAAACAAATATAAATATCCCGCTCGCTTTCTGAGCCTTGTCTACCAAGTTCTTTTTTACACCCCTTTAATTGGTCTCGCGCTCAACAGAAAGGGCTGCGATTGGCTCTTACACACTGGTGCTCTTCACAGATGCACTCATGGGCCACAGTGAGACAGAGAGAGAGAAATGGAGATTACTTTCATTCTCTTAATCGCCGTGAAATAGGAGCTTCTGCTGTAAGTGTCAGTGAAACAGAGTTCAGCAAACACACACGCAGTGAAATTGTGCACAGTTTCAGAGTTTTTACGTAGTTAGAGCGTTGTAAATACTCACACTCACGGCTCGCCTCCCTCGCCATAGTAAGCTACGGCGACATAGCGCATGTGAGATAAATGACGTCAGTACATAATAACCGGTTATGATTATTACTGAACCGATACCGAATTGTCTGCGTCTGCATCGGGGTGCACCGAAGAAACGATTAATTTTGACACCCCTAATATATATATATATATACACACACACACACACACACACACACACACACACACACACACACACACACACACACACACACACACACACACGCGCGCACACAACAGTTCTGTCTGGTTCTTGAATTTGTCATCATTTTAGACATTACGCTAGAGAATCATTCAAATATAGCTGTAAATGTTGGTGAATCAGTAACGGTTTCTGCTGTTCTGACGTCAGCTGCAGATGTGATTGAATGGCAGAAGAAAGTTCCTCATACAAAAGGATTTTTGAGACTCTCTGTGTTTTTGATTTTCTTTTTTATATACATGATTATGCCGTCGAACTGTTGTATAAATCAAATCAAATCAAATCACTTTTATTGTCACATCATCAGCAGCACATGTGCTATGATGAGTGGAAAGCTTAGGTGCTGGCTCCAGACAGTGCAAAATTCAGACAGTGTAAATACAACGACAGTGCGAAATACAGACAGTGCGAAATACAGACAGTGCAATATACAACAACATACAAAAAAACAAGACAATGTAAAATTGGCAATGTTGACAGCGATACGTACTATGGATAAATGAAATATCACACGAGTAGCAGTGCGATGTGGCTGTATATCGTCACTAGTGTGACACTAAGACACTTGGCCTGTGGCCTCGAGCCAATGCACTCCTCCCACCAGTGCCGATATACAGCCATATAACACTGCTACTTGTGTGATAATACTATTAATAATTATAGATATATATTCATTCATTTTCTTTTCGGCTTAGTCCCTTTATTAATCTGGGGTCGCCACAGCGGAATGAACCGCCAACTTATCCAGCATATGTTTTATGCAGTTTTATGTTTTATGCCCTTCCAGCTGCAACCCATCACTGAGAACCATCCATACACACTTATTCACTATGGACAATTTAGCTTGCCCAATTCACCTATACCCCGGCCGAGGCTCAAACCAGCGACCTTCTTGCTGTGGGGCGGTTGTGCTACCCACTGCACCCCATGACGCCATATATATATATATATATATATATATATATATATTGTTACGACCCCAAATGTCTAGGGCTGAGGTTGAACATAAAAGTTAAAGAAAATGAATAGACAGTTGGCAGGTTATGATTTAAATGACCTTAAAGGTTCTTTTATTGTGAGAAGGCGGAAAAAGTTTGTATTATACAAGAAAACAAAAATGAGAGCAAACAAAAATAACTTCAGGGCTGAGCAAGGCCAAAATAATAAACAAAACATTAACTAACTCCACCCCGAGGATAACTTACCTAATGAACCAAAAGAAATGCAGAAAATAAATTACAAATACTACCCTAACTCCTTAACTAAGTCAAAAACAGGAGAAAAAGTCAATGTCAAAATAAATGGCACTCAGCCCCTACGGCGCTCAGCTTACAGCTTTTTAATACAATATATAGTGTGTGACGGGCACAACAAGGAGGGGAGAGGAAAAAGGTGGAGAGCACCTTAAAGTTCAATTTAGGATCAACAAGAAATCACTTCAACAAGTTTTCAACAAGTTTTAAACAAGAACGCCACAGTCTTTGAAAAGCTCTCCGTCTCTCCCCCCGCGATCTGACTCCGTCGGTTTCTTTTTCAAAAGATGCTGCGTTCTCCGAGCACCAACCACAGCGCGCGCATGCAGCACGTCCAATTAGGGCGGGGCGACCTGGAAACAGGCATGGGACAGAACGAGAGCGAGAAAGTATGGAGCGAATTTAGTATCTAAAGTAATTCACGCAAAAGACACGATGTACACATGCGTAGTCAAATTCACGTGCATAAAACCAAATTCACGTGCATAAAATATTTATACATATTCACAAAAACAATTCACGTGCACAAAATAAAAATACATATTCATAAAATACGTTTCACAAATGCAAAACACCATTTGCAAATGTATAAGAGTGTACAAAAAGTTTTGAATGTTTAAAATTTGCGAGTTCATCATGAATAAGAATGTGCAAATCCTGTTTCACGTACGACTCGCTCTGGATACGAGTGTGTGTGTTTTGAGACTTTCCTGGCAGCAGCAGCAGGCGACTCGTACCTTTCAGCCAATCAGATGAGAGCTGTACTCGATGAAACCCTCTCTGCGCTTCTTTTGCGCAGTCGGAGAAACGGAGAGATGCGCAGGCTTCAAACTAAAACTAATAAATTCCCTCCCTGACTATCACTGACTAAAAACTTAATTTACATTATATCTAATGAACGTAAACAAGCTGTTGTTGTGCTATAGTAGCCTAATATGCAAAATACAGTAGATATTATCATTCAGTAATAATATAAATATAATAATTTTTTAATGATTCTTATAATGAGTTTATTTTTTCTTTATTAAGCTAGAAACTAAAAAAAATAGACATTGAAAATATGACAACATAAACTAAGTGTTTATTTGCTTATCACGGGCTGTAGTAAACTTATTTGCAATTAAATTAAAGGGAACCACTCCAGTATGGTGATCCACACCATGGTGGCCATTAGCTAGCTTGAGTAATTGTTCATTTAAATTATATTTATTATTTTAAAATACGGATTAAAACAATTAAAAACCACATATCTTGACGTTGTAAAATTATGCTGCATTAATCACTCCTGTCTCCAGTAGGTGGCGCAGATCAGTAATGAGGACCAGTAATGAGACGGTTCAAACGCAACAAAATATTCTAAATATTCCACATTTGATTAAATGAAATGAAGTACAAGTATATTGAATTATGCATATGTATATAATTAAAGTGTAAATGCTTAATAATAACTTCAAACAAGCAGTGTTCTAAATAAACCTTAATCTTTTTTAAACGCAAAACAAATAGGCTACTTTTACATTACTTTCCTTAAAAAGTAACACCTTTAGCTCCTTTTATTAAGTGACTTTAGATTGTAATGTAGGCCTATTACTTTTCCCCCAATACTGCAAATAACATCAACATGTCCATTTTTCAGACTTTTGAAACGTAAAACTCCAAACGATCGCCTAGACAAGATTTGGCTACAAAACTACCAAAATAAGACATTGCATTTAATGCTGAAAACGTTCAACACTATAGCCTACTCATTTATTTTATTACGTATAATGTGCTTGACCACCAGCAAATAAGAATGTTCATCTGGACAGAGCTTCTAGTTTTGTTTCGAGCCTCTGCCTCAGTCAATCAAATCCAGTCAAATAAAACTGATCATGTCTGATATTTTAAATCGAGCTGATATCACAGCTGTTCCAACCTATTCTGCATCACCAAAGCCAAGAACTGATGAATCGCGTTGATTTTAATAAATAGATATGCTCTAGGCTAGCCTATATAATTTTTTTTAATAATCTTGAATTATCTTTTTTTATTAGACAGATTTAACGTTATTCTTATATCGTGTGCAGATATGTATGACACGTGTAGTCCCGTAAACCGAGAAAGAGTAAGGATTTTTTTTTTCAGAGAGAGATAATTGCAGACTTTTTCACACTATAGGCAGTGCAACACTATTGTAGCCAGTAGGTATCAGGAATATATTTTTTGTCCAAGTCATGGAATGTCAGGCATTTTTGTTTGTCAATTTAAATATTATTTCCATTTACCAGTGTATTTTTCCAGTTGTTTCATTCCTTTCAGTTGCATTTTATTTCTTTCAAAATTAAAAATGAATTTAATTAAAATAAATAAATGGGGCATATAGCCTATAAACGCAAATGAGCCGCTCGTAAGCCTTACAAAACTGCTTATTTGGTTTTGAAATTCCATTCCCTTTCCCAATTTGAAGACATTTTGAAGACAAATCTCTCTGTAAAAATCTCTTTCTCTCTCTCTCTCTCTGTTTACAGAACTAGACTAATGATTTAATGTACAAACAACAAAAAATATCTAAAATCAGTTTATTATATTAAGCATTTAATTTTATTAGGATACAACATTTTAGTAGGTAACCTTAACGTTATGTGGCTAATTTAACAAATAAATACATAAATAGGCTAAATAAATACTGATAATAAAGCATAAGTATTAAAAAAAAAACTTTAAACTTAATTTATTAAATCTGATCGACGCTTCCTAGCTCTTCTCCTCGGCGATGGGGCTGTAGGTTGGAGGGCAGGTTATCAGAGCAGTGATCAGCCCGATTGAAAATCCTGAACAGTATCAAACATGTTTGAAATGATCAGAGAGCCTCCGATTTGTGTTGCAAAAGGTCGCGAAAAGCGATCGCCTTTTTAATACTATGTTTACATATTACTAGATTAATACTATGTCTGCATATTACTATAGCACAACAACAGCTTGTTTACGTTCATTAGATATAATGTAAATTAAGTTTTTAGTCAGTGATAGTCAGGGAGGGAATTTATTAGTTTTAGTTTGAAGCCTGCGCATCTCTCCGTTTCTCCGACTGCGCAAAAGGAGCGCAGAGAGGGTTTCATCGAGTACAGCTCTCATCTGATTGGCTGAAAGGTACGAGTCGCCTGCTGCTGCTGCCAGGAAAGTCTCAAAACACACACACTCGTATCCAGAGCGAGTCGTACGTGAAACAGGATTTGCACATTCTTATTCAGGATGAACTCGCAAATTTTAAACATTCAAAACTTTTTGTACACTCTTATACATTTGCAAATGGTGTTTTGCATTTGTGAAACGTATTTTATGAATATGTATTTTTATTTTGTGCACGTGAATTGTTTTTGTGAATATGTATAAATATTTTATGCACGTGAATTTGGTTTTATGCACGTGAATTTGACTACGCATGTGTACATCGTGTCTTTTGCGTGAATTACTTTAGATACTAAATTCGCTCCATAAGAAAGAGAGAGACACACACACACAGCGGCACAGAAACAACCCACGAATACGCTCATGCGTAACAATATATATATATATATATATATATATATATATATATTGAATTGAATTCAAGTTTATTTCTATAGCGGTTTTACAATGTAGATTGTGTCAAAGCCGCTTAACATCGAAGTTTTAGTAAAGTCCATATTTCAGAGTGGAATAAACAAAAGGAATTGCAAGCCGCAGGAGCGTGTTGCATAGGGGGACAGAAAACTGCATAGCCCTCTGTAAAAAATTATTTGCCCCCTAAACCTAATATTTGGTTGGGGCACCCTTAGCAGCAAAAATTGCAACCAAGCATTTTGCACTTACAAGTCGTTTACAGTGTCTGTGGAGGAATTTTGACCCACTTATGCAGGATTGTTGTAATTTAGCCGTATTGGAGGGTTTTCTAGCATGAACCTCCTTTTTAAGGTCATGCCACATCATCTCAACTGGATTTAAATCAGGACTTTGATTAGGCCACTCCAAAGTCTTCATTTTGTTTTGTTTTTTCGGCCATTCAGAAGTGGACCTGCTGGTGTTCTTCACTATAGCAACCAGACATCAATAAAAAATTCTAGTAACATTCATAGCAATGTCTGTTGTGCACTAAAGCATAGTCTTTAGTGGATATATTGGCCCATTTCTCAACATTTAAACGTGCTCATAATTAATAAATCTCGACACTGAATGAGGAGATTCCTTTTTTTTATTCCCTAAGATTAAACAAGAGGAATTGCATACCACAGAAGCGTGATGCGTAAGGGGACACACAACTGCATAGCCCCGTGTAAAAAAGTATTTGCCCCCTAAACCTAATATTTGATTGGAGCACCCTTAGCAGCAAAAATTGCAATCAATCATGTTCAATAACTTGCACTTACAAGTTGTTTACAGTTGTAATTCAGTCGCACTGGAGGGTTTTTTGAGCATGAACCACCTTTTTCAGGTCATGCCATAACATCTCAATTAGATTCAGGTCAGGACTTTGACTAGGCCACTCCAAAGTATTCATTTTGCATTTCTTCAGCTATTCAGAACCGAACCTGCTGGTATTCTTCATCATAGCAAGCAGAGATCAATGAAAATACTATTAGCATTCATAGCAATGTCTGTTTTGCACTAAAGCGTAGTCATAGTGGATACAAAGTCCTATTTCTCAAGGTTTAAACATGCTCATGAATAATGAATCTCGACACAGCAAGAGGAGATTTCTTGTTTTTTTTATTCCCTGAGATTAAGCAAGAGGAATTGCATACCACAGAATCGTGATGCGTAAGGGGACGCAAAACTGCATAGCCCTGTGTGAAAAAGAATTTGCTCCCTAAAGCTAATATTTGATTGGGGCATCCTTGGCAGCAAAAATTGCAATCAAGCATGTTCAATAACTGGCACTTACAAGTTGTTTACAGTGTCTGTGGAGGAATTTTGGCCCACTCATCTTTGCAGGATTGTTGTGATTCAGCCACATTGGAGGGTTTCTCGAACATGAACCACCTTTTTAGGGTCATGCCATAGCAACTCAATTGGATTCAGGTTAGGACTTTAACTAGGCCACTCCAAAGTACTCATTTTGCTTTTCTTCAGCTATTCAGAAGGGGACCTGCTCGTGTCCTTCACCATAGCAACCAGACATCAATGAAAAATGCTAGTAACTTTCATAGCAATGTCTGTTTTGAACTAAAATGTACTCTTTAGTGGATACACGTCCCATTTCTTAACATTTAAACGTGCTCATGAATAATGAATCTTGACACAGGAAGAGGAGATTTGTTTTTTTTTTTTTCCCCTCTGAGAATAAACAAGAGGAATTACCAGCCGCAGAAACGTGATGCGTAAGGGGAAACAAAACACAAAACTGCATAGCCCTGTGTGAAAAATTATTTGCCCCCTAAATCTAATATTTAGTTGGGGCACCCTTGGCAGCAAAATAACCGGCACTTACAAGTTGCTTACAGTGTCTGTGGAGGAATTTTGGCCCACTCATCTTTGCAGGATTGTTGTAATTCCGCCATATTAGACTGTTTTTCAAGCATGAACTGCCTATTTAGGGTCATGTTATAGTAACACAATTGGATTCAGGTCAGGACTTTGACTAGGCCACTCTAAAGTCTTCATTTTGCTTTTCTTCAGCTATTCAGAAGCGGACCTGCTGGTGTTTCGATAACTTACAATTACAAGTTGTTTACAGTGTCTGTGGAGGAATTTTGGCCCACTCATCTTTGCAGGATTGCTGCGATTCAGCCACATTAGAGGGTTTCTCGAGCAAGAACCGTCTTTTTAGGGTCATGCCATAGCAACTCAATTGGATTCAGGTCAACACTTTGACTAGGCCACTTCAAAGTGTTAATTTTGCTTTTCTTCAGCCATTCAGAAATGGACCTGCTGGCGCGATTCATCATAGCAATCAGAGATCAATGAAAAATGCTAATAACATTCATAGCAATGTCTGTTTTGCACTAAAGTGTAGTCATAGTGGATACAACGTCCCATTTCTCAGCGTTTAAATGTGCTCATGAATAATGAATATCGACACAGCAAGAGGAGATTTGTTTTTTTCCTCTGAGAATAAACAAGATGAATTAAAAGCCGAAGAAACGTGATGTATAGGGGGGAACAAAACACAAAACTGCATAGCCCTGTGTGAAAAAGTATTTGCCCCCTAAACCTAATATTTGATTGGGGCACCCTTGGCAGCAAAAATTGCAACCAAGCATTTTCGATAACTTGCAATTACAAGTTGTTTACAGTGTCTGCGGAGGAATTTTGGCCCACTCATCTTTGCAGAATTGTTGTATTTCAGCCACACTGGGGTTTTTTTTTTAAGCATGAACTGCTTTTTTTAAGGACATGCCACAACAACTCAATTGGGTTCAGGTCAGGACTTTGACTAGGCCACTCCAAAGTCTTAATTTTGCTTTTCTTCAGTCATTCAGAAATGGACCTGCTGGCGTTCTTCACCATAGCAATCAAACATCAATGAAAAATGCTAATAACATTCATAGTAATGTCTGTTTTGCACTTTAGCGTAGTCTTTTGTGGATACACGTCCCATTTCTCAACGTTTAAACATGCTCCTGAATTATGAATCTCGACACAGGAAGAGGAGATTTGTTTTTTTTCCCTCTGAGAATAAATAAGAGGAATTAAAAGCCGCAGAAACGTGATGTATTGGGGGAACAAAACACAAAACTGCATAGCCCTGTGTGAAAAAGTATTTGCCCCCTAAACCTAATATTTGATTGGGGCACCCTTGGCAGCAAAAATTGCAACCAAGCATTTTCGATAACTTGCAATTACAAGTTGTTTACAGTTAGTGTGGAGGAATTTTGGCCCACTCATCTTTGCAGGATTGTTGTGATTCAGCCACATTGGGGGTGTTTTCAAGCATGAACCGCCTTTTTAAGGTCATGTTATAGTAACTCAATTGGATTCAGGTCAGGACTTTGACTAGGCCATTCCAAAGAGTTCATTTTGCTTTTCTTCAGCTATTCAGAAGCAGTCCTGATGGCGTTCTTTACCATAGCAACCAGACATCAATGAAAAGTGCTATTAGCATTCATAGCAATGTCTGTTTTGCACTAAAGCGTAGTCATAGTGGATACAAAGTCCTATTTTTCAGCGTTTAAACATGCTCATGAATAATGAATCTCGACACAGCAAGAGGAGATTTGTTTTTTTTTCCCTCTGAGAATAAACAAGAGGAATTAAAAGCCGCAGAAACGGGATGTATAGGGGGGAACAAAACACAAAAATGCATAGCCCTGTGTGAAAAAGTATTTGCCCCCTAAACCTAATATTTGATTGGGGCACCCTTAGCAGCAAAAATTGCAACCAAGCATTTTCGATAACTTGCAATTACAAGTCGTTTACAGTGTCTGCGGAGGAATTTTGGCCCACTCATCTTTGCAGAATTGTTGTATTTCAGCCACACTGGGAGTTTTTTTAAGCATGAACTGCTTTTTTAAGGACATGCCACAACAACTCAATTGGGTTCAGGTCAGGACTTTGACTAGGCCACTCCAAAGTCTTCATTTAGAAGTGGACCTGCTGGCGTTCTTCACCATAGCAATCAAACATCAATGAAAAATGCTAATAACATTCATAGCAATGTCTGTTTTGCACTAAAGCGTAGTCTTTTGTGGATACAACATCCCATTTCTCAACGTTTAAACGTGCTCCTGAATTATGAATCTCGACACAGGAAGAGATTTTTTTTCTCTCTCTTTCTCTGTGAGAATAAACCAGAGGAATTACACGCCGCAGAAGCGTGATGCGTCTCTATAAATAGAAACATGGCTTCTGCTTCAGGCTGTGATTGTGTTTGAACAGGTCAGGGCTTCAGAATGAAGGTGCACAATCGCAGACTTGTGTGTTTCAAAGCAAATAAATCCACAAATGCCAGACACGAGGAGCGGGTGGCCACCCCGCGCTGTGATTGACACGTCAGCGCTCTGAGATCTTCTGTGATTCCAGGAAGAGGATCGATATCGAGCGCTTCATGAGTTCATGCAGGAAAGCCCACACGTGCATTACTAGTGAGGCATTCAGACAGACTACAGGGGTGTGTGTGTGCGTGTGTGACACAATGTGAATGTGTGCAATATGAGTACGATTTTGTGTTTGTGTGTTGTCTGAGACAATGTGAGTGTGTGTGCATGTATGTAAGTGTGTTTGTGTGATCATGGGTGCATGGATGTGTGTTAATAGTGTGTGTGCATGAGAGTGTGATTGCGTGTGTTGGTGTTGTTTGTGTGACTGTGCGCGAGACTGTTCTTTGTGTGTTGTGTGTAAGACAATGAGTGTGTGTAAGTGTTGTTTGTGTATTGTGTGTGATTGCATGTGTGTGTGTACATCGGTGTGTGAATGAGAGAGTGTGTGTGTTAAGATTGTGTGTGCATGCGAGTGTGATTGTTTGCTTTAGCGTCGTGTGTGTGCGCACGTGTGAGTGCAATTGTGTATGTGTTAATGTTGTTTGTGTGTTGTCTGTGAGGCAATGTGAGTGTGTGTTAGTGTTGTCTGTGTGTGTGCGATAGTGTGTGCGTGGATGTGTGAGACAATTGTTGTTTGTATGTGTGTTGTCTGAGACAATGTGAATGTATGTTAGTGCTGTTTATGTATTGTGTGTAAGTGTGCATGTGTGTTCGTATTGTGTGTGTATGATTGTGTGATTGTGTGTGTTGGTGTTGTGCATGCGTAAGACAATGTGTGTGCAATTGTGGGTGTGTTAGTGTTGTTTGTATGTTGAGACAATGTGTTTGTGTGATTGTGTGTGCATGAATGTGTGTGTGTGTGTAAATAGTGTGTGTGGATAAAAGTGTGATTGTGTGTGTTAGTGTTCTTTGTATGACTGTGTGTGTGTGTGTACATACAATCACACTCATGCACATACAGTATTAACAAACTCTTATTCACACATTCACACACACTATCACACTCGCAAAACATACACAAACAACACTAACGCGTGAATGTGAATGAGAGAGTGTGTGTGTGTGTGTGTGTGTTAGTGTTGTTTGTGTGTTTTCTGTGAGACAGTGTGTGTGTGTGTGTGTGTGTGTGTGTGTGTGTGTGTGTGTGTGTGTGTGTGTGTGTGTTAGTGTTGTTTTTGTGTTGTCTGTGAGACTGTGTGTGTGTGTGTGTGTATGTGTGTGTTAGTGTTGTTTGTGTGTGAGACAATGTGTGTGACAGTGTGTGTTAGTGTTGTTTGTGTGTTGTCTGTGAGACTGTGTGTGTGTGTGTGTGTGTGTGTGTGTGTGTGTGTGTGTGTGTGTGTGTGTGTGTGTGTGTGTGTGTGTGTGTGTGTGTGTGTGTGTGTGTGTGTATTGTCATTCAGTGATGTCATACATTTATGTTCTCTGTTAGACAAGTGTGTGTTAGTGTTGTTTGTGTGTTGTCTGTGAGACAGTGTGTGTGTGTGTGTGTGTGTGTGTCTGTATTGTCATTCAGTGATGTCATACATTTATGTTCTCTGTTAGACAAGTGTGTGTTAGTGTTGTTTGTGTGTTGTGTGTGTGTGTGTGTGTGTGTGTGTGTGTGTGTGTGTGTGTGTGTGTGTGTGTGTGTGTGTGTGTGTGTGTGTGTGTGTGTGTGTGTGTGCGTGCGTGCGTGCGTGTGTGTGTGTGTGTCTGTATTGTCATTCAGTGATGTCATACATTTATGTTCTCTGTTAGACACGTGTGTGTTAGTGTTGTTTGTGTATGTTTTGCTAGTGTGACTTTGTGTAACTGTGCTCATGTGAGTGTAATTGTGTTTGTGAGGTGCATTCAAAAAAAAGGAGAACGTCTTCATCAGACGCTGGATTCGAACCGGGATCATGATCGATCGCCTCAAAACACATTCCCATGCTCTTTACGAGCTACACCACTCCCACCTGCTATCTACTGCGCTCTTTAGTTATGTTGTCTCTGTTGATCAAACGGCGCTGGCGGGAAGCACTCAACCAGCTTATTACAACGAGGCGGGCTATTTGCACTTAGCCTAAATAGACACTCCAAAATCAGCAAAATCGCCAGTAACACACAAAAAAGTCGCAGATTTGTCGCTAGTCGCTTTTTTGAAAATTTGTCGCTAAGTTGGCAACACTGGCGCAAACTGAAGAGAGGGGAGCGGGAGGGGTTTGGTGGAGATGGTGGCGCGCGAACTGTAGCGCGCGACCAAAAGAGCACAAGCACCAAGTTTCAGCCCAGACTGTACCAAAATGCTGAGGAGCGGGGGAATTCCGGGAGTTTACCGGGAGACAGAACAATATGGGAGACGGGTCTGAAATACCAGCCTGATCTCACGAGGAAACGTAAGTATTTTAGTGGCTAATTCGTACGAATTCGTACGAGTTCAGTCGTACGAAAATGTACGATTTTAAAAAGGAGGCGTGGCACCTAACCCCACCCCTAACCCCAACCGTCATTGGGTGATTTGGCAAATCGTACTAATTTGTACGAATTAGATCGTACGAATTCATACGAATTAGCCACTAATCAAAAAGTTACGAATTGGCCGTGAGATAGCGTTGGAAATACGGGAGACTCCCGGGAAAAACGGGAGTGTTGGCAGGTATGGTGGCAACAGTGGAGGAACAAACTTCAACGATTGACGAAAGTGAAGTAGGAAAAAAAACCTGGAGAGAAACCAGGCTCAGTTGGGCACGACCATTTCTCCTCTGGCCAAACTTCTTGTGCGGAGCTGTAATCTATGCGCTGGAGAACGCTGGACATCCATCGTGTAGAACTGCAGGTGTGTATATGTATCCATGCAGGAGCATCGGAGTGGTACAAAAAAGTGCAAAGTCTGCACCTTTGTTTCAGAAATGTGACATATGTAAGGACTTTATTTACATTTTTCAAAGCAAAGGGAAAATGTACATTTTTACTATTGGCTTTTATAATAAATATTATAATATACATCATACATAAACATAACAAATAATATATGTATAATCAGCAACAATGATGAGACTGCCTACAGGGAGGAGATACAGCATCTGGCCACTTGGTGCACCAACAATAATCTGCTCCTTAACTCCGACAAGACCAAGGAGCTCATTGTGGACTTCAGGAAAGGACGAACAGGCTCACATGATCCCATCCACATCAATGGGATGGCCGTCGAGCCTGTCTCATCCTTCAAGTTCCTGGGGACCCACATCTCAAAGGATCTTTCCTGGACCACCAACACCTCCAGCCTGATCAAAAAAGCTCACCAGCGCCTATTTTTCTTAAGGCAACTTAAGAAGAACCAGCTGTCATCAGCCGTCTTGGTGAACTTCTACCGCTGTGCAATAGAAAGCATCCTGATGAACTGTGTCACAGTCTGGTATGGAAGCTGCTCTGTTGCGGAGCGTAAGGCATTGCAGCGGGTGGTGAAAACTGCCCAACGCATCACAGGGACCACACTGCCAACCATAGAGGACATCCAGAGGAAACACTGTCTGCGCCGAGCACGCAGTATTATTAAGGATTCCTCTCACCCTGCTCACAGACTGTTTTCTCTCCTGCCTTCTGGCAGGCGCTTCAGGCTCCCCCGGACAAAAACCAGTAGACTAAGGAACAGCTTTTTCCCCAGAGCTGTCTCCCTTTTGAACTCTGCCCCCCACTGACTCTTTGCCCCCCTAATACACCCCCCACTCTCCTCATAACTTATACTCCTCATAATCACTGCACTATTTAAAAATTGCACATATTCATTGCACTGATTCATTTATTTGAACTGTACATACCCACTGCACATTTGTAATTATGTACACACCCACTGTACATATACATTTGTAATTGTTTATCTATCTGCACACTTCTGATTATTAATAGCAACCTGTACATATATCCATCTATTGTAAATCTCTGTTCATAGCTAACACAACCTGTATATAATGTTCATAGTACATCCATCTGTAAATATCACCATAGTTTTTCTATAACTGCACTTTATAACTTATACCTGTATCCTGCACTTGCTGCTATTGCACTCCTGGTTAGACCTAAACTGCATTTCGTTTCCTTGTACCTGTACATGTGTAATGACAATAAAGTTGAATCTAATCTAATCTAATCTAATGTAATAAAAAATTGTTTATACAACAGTTCTATCTGGTTCTCTAATCCGATTGGCTGATAGTCGTGCGATGTTCTGCAATATCAGAACTCCTACAGCCTCCCCACCCTTGTGTATTACTCCGCCCACATAGAGTGACAGCAGATCAACAAACTCACTACACTACAAATATTGCAGCTGTTGGACAACATAATGTACTTTTATAGGCGAGAATGTAGATGTTAAGATTGCAACTAAGCAGTTTATTTATAAGGATAGTGCCTTTTGGAGATACAGCACGTTGGCGGACAACAGCAGAGCAAAGAAATTGATGGTTGACGTTTAACAAGATGGCGACAGAGACCGCATGATAAGTCCTTAAAGAGAAAATTTCAGCATAACTTCCAAACTACAGCTGATCAAATCATAATAAATCAGGTAAGTGACATTCTAAGTCGATCTCTCTCTTTTGTATGTTGCATTTAGTATGTTGTATTTATACCATAGTAATACTGTGATCTCCCAATTGCAATAGAGAAATACTGTGAAACCTCTGTAGACCAGAGTGGGGAAGTCCCAGAGTAAAATGAGAAAATATGATACACCGGTGTTTTGGAATATGGTCTTCACGCTGTTTTCATCTGTTTTTATATTATTTGTTTTTATTTTATTTATACTTGTCTCTTTTACTGCGGTTTATGTAAAGCACTTTGAATTGCCACTGTATATGAAATGTGCTATATAAATAAACTTGCCTTGCCTAGACTGATAGCATTTCAAACCGTTGAGCCTTATAATCTTAAAATGTGAGCAAAATCACCCGTTTTGTCATCATTTTAGACATTACGCTAGAGAATCATTCAAACACTAGCTCTAAAGTGACGTGTGTGAATTAGTAACTGCTTCTGCTGTTCTAACGTCAGCTGCAAATGTGAATGAATGGCGGAAGAAAGTAGTAAAGAAAGTAGTTCCTCATACAAAAGGATTTTTGAGACTCTCCATGTTTGACTTTCTTTTTTATACACATGTTTATGCCGTCAAACTGTTGTATAAACACAATATCACACAAGTAGCAGTGCGATGTGGCTGTATATCGTCACTGGCGGGGCACTCGGACAGTGGCTCATATAAAAAATGTAATTTTTAGGGATAATGCTTTAAGATGTATATAGTTGGTCATAATCATTTCATTCTGCTGATTTTCATAAACTGTTCTCATAAATGCCATAAACAGTTGGGCTGCTTCATTTCCCCCACAAGTCCAAAGACATGCGCTATTGGTGAATTGGGTTAGCTACGTTGTCCTTAGTGTATGTGTGTAAATGAGTGTGTGTGGGTGTTTCCCAGTGCTGGAAGAGCATCCACTGCGTAAAACATATGCTGCATAAGTTGGCGTTTCATTCCGCTGTGATAACCCCAGATTAATAAAGGGACTAAGCTGAAAAGAAAATGAATGAATGATCAAAATCTTTTTGAATAGCAGTGTGTGTAATTGTGTAATGTTCTAAAACCTAAAATATGAAAACATTTCATTTATTTTATTGTGTTTTCTTTTATTTTAATTGTGTTGTGTTGTGTTTTATTTCATTTGTATGTTGTTTTATTTGTGTGTTGTTTTATATGTATTTCTGTTATATTTTATTTGTGTCTCTGTTTTATGTTATTTGTGTTGTGTTGTTGTGTTTATTTGAATTTGTGTTGTACCTTATTTTATTTGTGCTGAGTTTTTTTATTTGTTTTTTGTCTTATATTAATTGTGTTTGTGTTTTTTTTTTGTATTTGTTTTGCATTTTAGTTTTTTTGTTTTATTTTATTCACATTTTAGTTTATTTGTGTTGTTTTAATTTATTTGTATTTTATTTTATTTGTGTTGTTTAATTTTATTTTAATATTAGTTCATTTGTGTTGTTTTATTTTATTTGTGTTTTATTTTATTTGTGTTGTTTTATTTTATTTGTGTTTTATTTTATTTGTGTTGTTTTATTTTATTTGTGTTTTATTTTATTTGTGTTGTTTTATTTTATTTGTGTTTTATTTTATTTGTGTTGTTTTATTTTATTTGTGTTTTATTTTATTTGTATTTTAGTTTATTTGTATTTTAGTTTATTTGTGTTTTATTTTATTTGTGTTGTTTTATTTTATTTGTGTTGTTTTATTTTATTTGTGTTTTATTTTATTTGTATTTTAGTTTATTTGTATTTTAGTTTATTTGTATTTTAGTTTATTTGTGTTGTTTTATTTTATTTATGTTTTATTTTATTTGTGTTTTATTTTATTTGTGTTTTATTTTATTTGTGTTTTATTTTATTTGTGTTTTATTTTATTTGTGTTTTATTTTATTTGTGTTGTTTTATTTTATTTGTGTTGTTTTATTTTATTTGTGTTTTATTTTATTTGTGTTTTATTTTATTTGTGTTTTATTTTATTTGTGTTGTTTTATTTTATTTGTGTTTTATTTATTTGTATTGTTTTATTTTATTTGTGTTTTATTTTATTTGTGTTTTATTTTATTTGTGTTTTATTTTATTTGTGTTGTTTTATTTTATTTGTGTTGTTTTATTTTATTTGTGTTTTATTTTATTTGTGTTGTTTTATTTTATTTGTGTTTTATTTTAATTGTGTTTTATTTTATTTGTGTTTTAGTTTATTTGTGTTTTATTTTATTTGTATTTTATTTTATTTGTGTTGTTTTATTTTATTTGTGTTGTTTTATTTTATTTGTGTTGTTTTATTTTATTTGTGTTTTATTTTATTTGTGTTTTATTTTATTTGTGTTGTTTTATTTTATTTGTGTTTTATTTTATTTGTATTGTTTTATTTTATTTGTGTTGTTTTATTTTATTTGTGTTTTATTTTATTTGTGTTGTTTTTTTTATTTGTTTTATTTATTTGTATTGTTTTATTTTATTTGTGTTGTTTTATTTATTTGTGGTTATTTTATTTGTGTTTTATTTTATTTGTGTTGTTTTATTTTATTTGTGTTGTTTTATTTTATTTGTGTTTTATTTTTTTGTGTTTTATTTTATTTGTGTTTTATTTTATTTGTATTTTATTTTATTTGTGTTTTATTTTATTTGTGTTTTATTTTATTTGTGTTGTTTTATTTTATTTGTGTTTTATTTTATTTGTATTTAGTTTATTTGTGTTATTTTATTTATTTGCATTTTGTTTTATTTGTGTTGTTTTATTTTATTTGTGTTTTATTTTATTTGTGTTGTTTTATTTTATTTGTATATTAGTTCATTTGTGTTGTTTTATTTTATTTGTGTTTTATTTTATTTGTGTTGTTTTATTTTATTTGTGTTTTATTTTATTTGTGTTGTTTTATTTTATTTGTGTTTTATTTTATTTGTGTTGTTTTATTTTATTTGTGTTTTATTTTATTTGTGTTTTATTTTATTTGTATTTTAGTTTATTTGTATTTTAGTTTATTTGTGTTTTAGTTTATTTGTGTTTTATTTATTTGTGTTGTTTTATTTTATTTGTGTTGTTTTATTTTATTTGTGTTTTATTTTATTTGTATTTTAGTTTATTTGTATTTTAGTTTATTTGTATTTTAGTTTATTTGTGTTGTTTTATTTTATTTATGTTTTATTTTATTTGTGTTTTATTTTATTTGTGTTTTATTTATTTGTGTTTTATTTTATTTGTGTTTTATTTTATTTGTGTTGTTTTATTTTATTTGTGTTGTTTTATTTTATTTGTGTTTTATTTTATTTGTGTTTTATTTTATTTGTGTTGTTTATTTTATTTGTGTTTTATTTTATTTGTGTTGTTTTATTTTATTTGTGTTTTATTTTATTTGTGTTTTATTTTATTTGTGTTTTATTTTATTTGTGTTGTTTTATTTTATTTGTGTTGTTTTATTTTATTTGTGTTTTATTTTATTTGTGTTGTTTTATTTTATTTGTGTTTTATTTTAATTGTGTTTTATTTTATTTGTGTTTTAGTTTATTTGTGTTTTATTTTATTTGTATTTTATTTTATTTGTGTTGTTTTATTTTATTTGTGTTTTATTTTATTTGTGTTTTATTTTATTTGTGTTTTATTTTATTTGTGTTGTTTTATTTTATTTGTGTTTTATTTTATTTGTGTTTTATTTTATTTGTGTTTTATTTTATTTGTATTGTTTTATTTTATTTGTGTTGTTTTATTTTATTTGTGTTTTATTTTTTTGTGTTTTATTTTATTTGTGTTTTATTTTATTTGTGTTTTATTTTATTTGTATTTTATTTTATTTGTGTTTTATTTTATTTGTGTTTTATTTTATTTGTGTTTTATTTTATTTGTGTTTTATTTTATTTGTGTTTTATTTTATTTGTGTTGTTTTATTTTATTTGTGTTTTATTTTATTTGTGTTGTTTTATTTTATTTGTGTTTTATTTTATTTGTATTTTAGTTTATTTGTGTTTTATTTTATTTGTATTTTAGTTTATTTGTGTTATTTTATTTTATTTGCATTTTGTTTTATTTGTGTTGTTTTATTTTATTTGTGTTTAATTTTATTGTATTTTAATTTATTTGTGTTGTTTTATTTTATTTGTATTTTATTTTATTTGCATTTTATTTTATTTGTGTTGTTTTATTTTATTTGTGTTTAATTTTATTGTATTTTAATTTATTTGTGTTGTTTTATTTTATTTGTATTTTATTTTATTTGCATTTTATTTTATTTGTGTTGTTTTATTTTATTTGTGTTGTTTTAGTTTATTTGTGTTTTATTTTATTTGTATTTTAGTTTATTTGTGTTGTTTTATTTTATTTGCATTTTATTTTATTTGTGTTGTTTTATTTTATTTGTGTTTTATTTTATTTGCATTTTGTTTTATTTGTGTTGTTTTATTTTATTTGCATTTTGTTTTATTTGTGTTGTTTTATTTTATTTGTATTTTAGTTTATTTGTGTTGTTTTATTTTATTTGTATTTTAGTTTATTTGTGTTGTTTTATTTTATTTGTGTTGTTTTATTTTATTTGTGTTGTTTTATTTTATTTGTATATTAGTTTATTTGTGTTGTTTTATTTTATTTGCATTTTAGTTTATTTGTGTTGTTTTATTTTATTTGTATTTTAGTTTATTTGTGTTGTTTTATTTTATTTGTATTTTAGTTTATTTGTGTTGTTTTATTTTATTTGCATTTTGTTTTATTTGTGTTGTTTTATTTTATTTGCATTTTGTTTTATTTGTGTTTTATTTTATTTGTGTTTTAGTTTATTTGTATTTTATTTTATTTGCATTTTAATTTATTTGTTTTGTTTTATTTTATTTGTATTTTAATTTATCTGTGTTGTGTTTTATGTAATTTGTGTTTTATTTAGTTTTATTAAATTTGTGTTGTATTTTATGTGTATTTTTGTTGTGTTTAAGTTTATTTGTGTTGTTTTGTTTGTGTTCTATTTTAGTTTATTTGTATTTGTGTTGTTTTATTTGTATTTGTGTTGTTTTATTTGTATT
This sequence comes from Danio kyathit, assembly GCA_903798195.1. Lineage (NCBI taxonomy): Eukaryota > Metazoa > Chordata > Actinopteri > Cypriniformes > Danionidae > Danio > Danio kyathit. The sequence goes on from LR812538.1 coordinate 58,790,200, forward strand.
TGTGTTGTTTTATTTGTATTTGTGTTGTTTTATTTGTATTTGTGTTGTTTTATTTGTATTTGTGTTGTTTCATTTGTATTTTTGTTGTTGTGTTTTAATATTTATTTTTTTATTTAATTAAATGTGTGTTTTATTTTATTTGTATGTGTTATGTATTTATTTATTTCCCAGAGATGGGTTGCGGCTGGAAGGGCATCCGCTGCCTAAAACACATGCTGGATAAGTTGGCGGTTCATTCCGCTGTGGCGACCCCAGATTAATAAAGGGACTAAGCCGAAAAGAAAATGAATGAATGAATTTATTTATTTATTTGTGTTTTATTTTATTTTAATCTGTTTTATTTTAGTTGTGTTGTATTTTATTTGTATTTGTTTTATATTGTATTTTTGTTTTTATTATTATTAATATTATTATTGTTTTTATTTTATTATTTCTATTTCCCCAGTGAGCACTGAATCTGGGCTCTGCTGCTCTGGCCTGCGCGCTTCCCTCTCTCCCCCTCCAGAGTTCGATGCGCTCAGCTCTCGGCTCTGCCTGGAGTTCTCAGTGCGGCGACAGCGGTGCTGAATATGGCGTCAGACGGGATGATTTTAACAAACCACGACCACCAAATCCGGGTCGGCGTCCTGACAGGTAAAGGCCAGAACCCTTCAAATCATCGTGCGGTTTCATTTGGGAGAAAGCACTTGCGGTTTTCCAGCTGTTTGCTAGCGGAACCTCTCCTCCCCAAGCGTGTGTGTGTGTGCGTGCATGTGTGTGTGTGTTTGTGTGTTACTCTGCTGGTCAGCGGTGATTTAAAGCCTTTTTCTGTTCCAGAGATTTATTTACCGGCCGACAAAACAATCCCTCTTCTAGCTTTTATGCATGTGTGACAGTATTTTGAAATCACGAGAGGATGGAGTTTTATCTGCTGAATTATTCATTTTCGCGTTTAATTGAGCACATTTACCACATTTGCTTCAGTGAATGCTGTATTATTTCTGAAGTACCTGCAGTCATATGGTGTGATTGGTGCTAAAGATGTGATTTACTGTCCGAGACAGTGGATGCAGTGGGCTGATATTAGTGAGGATGGCTGTGAATCGTGGGCTGAATGCTGGTTTCCTCTCTGCATGACAGCCTTGTTAATGCAAACATGCCTTCGCCGGTGATTTCCATTCGTGCTTCATGTTTTTTCAGTGATGACGAGTGAAACGCTCGAGCGAAGGTTGTGCAGTTTGCGATTTAATTCAATTCCTGTATGAAAATAATTAAATAAATAAATCCAATCAAATGCATCCACCGAGTTACTGAACGATAGCATTTAGTGCTTGAAATCTCTTGCATTAGCAGGATAATGCAGCTTTGGGGAGAGAGGAAAAAAACGCGGAGGCCACGGATTTTCGTGCGATGTGATTGGTGATAACCCCCTAATGGAAATCCGCTAGTGAAGGTGGTAATGTGCAGAGAAGGAGAGGCAGAGGAGCTCCATCCAGCTCTGAGGGAAACCCCGCTTCACCTCCCCCCTCCTCACTGCTGTAGAGCGGGGAAACCAGCAGCGATAGCGGCGGTGCCTCGGAAATACAGCGGCCGCTGTCCGCGGTGCTGAAATGCTCCAGTAACTATTTTGTGTGCTGTCCGCGGTGCTGAAATGCTCCAGTAACTATTTTGTGCGCTGTCCGCGGTGCTGAAGTACATTTGCTGTTGTGTTTTGCACTGTCCGCGGTGCTGAAATAATTCGGCCGCTGGATTTGCACTTTCCGCGGTGCTAAAATACCGCGACCACACGATGTGCGCTGCCCGCGGTGCTGAATTTCAGCTAGCGCTATACATTTAGTGCTGAAATACACCCGACGGTCACTTGGGTATTTCCGTACATGTTCTCCTCTGTCATTTAGCCGATGCTTTTAGCTAGCTAGAGCGAGGACGTGTCCCTGCAGTGTTCAGATTAGTGGTCAAGGATATGGCTTTGATGCATAACTACAGTCCAGTATAATAGGACCCCAAATGTAATTACAGCCTTGCTTTTATCAGTGCATATATTACAGGGAATTCCCATGGGAGAAACTTGAGCATATTTGTTCTGCATCAAATCTTAGTGCGCTTGAACGTACAATAGCCAGATATTTAACTACTAGAGCAAAATCACAAGGTTTATACCTTTTCCCGAGTTTGAACACACAACCAGTTTGTTACCAGGACAGTTAATTGATTTTCAAAGAAAACAAGGCTGCTGGCGTATTGACCTGCATTGTTCTGAACTCATCTAATTTTTCAGATGCTTTTATCATAGCATTTATTACAGTTATACAAACTCTACAGTGTAATGTGAGATTAACCGCGGTGCTGAAATGCATCAATTCTCGCTGAGTGCTCTCCGTGGTGCTGAATTTTGGTTAACTCTTTACATATAGTGTTGAAATACAGGTGTTGGTCGCTTGGGTATCTCCTTACATGTTCTCCTCTGTCATTTAGCCAATGTTTTTAGCTAGCTAGAGGGAGGACGTGTCCCTGCAGTATTCAAATTAGTGTTCAAGGATATGGGTTTGATGCATATATACAGTCCAGTACAATAGGACCCCAAATGTAATTACAGCCTTGCTTTTATCAGTGCATTTATTACAGGGAAAGTCCCATGGGAGAAACCTGAGCATATTTGTTCTGCATCAAACCTCGGTGTGCTTAAACCTACAACAGCCAGATATTTAACTACTAGAGAACATATACAGGTGGTATACCTTTTCCAAAGTTTGAACACGCAACCATTTTGTTACCAGGACATATTTAATTGATTTTCAAAGAAAACAAGGCTGCTAGTGTTTTGACCTGCGTTGTTCTGAACTCATCTCATTTATCAGATGCTTTTATCATAGCATTTATTACAGTTATACAAAGTCTACAGTGTAATCTGAGCTTAACCGTGGTGCTGAAATACAGCAGCCACACGATGAGCGCTGTCCATGGTGCTAAAGTTTGGCTCACACTATATTTATAGTGCTGAAATACAGGCGACAGTCACTTGGGTATTTCTTTACATGTTATCCTCTGTCATTTAGCCAATGTTTTTAGCTAGCTAGAGGAAGAACGTGTCCCTGCAGTGTTCAGATTAGTGGTCAAGGATATGGGTTTGATGCATATATACAGTCCAGTACAATAGGACCCCAAATGTAATTACAGCCTAGCTTTTATCAGTGCATTTATTACAGGGAAAGTCCCATGGGAGAAACCTGAGCATATTTGTTCTGCATCAAATGCATTAAGCCTCAGTGTGCTTGAGCCGACAACAGCCAGATATGTAACCGTTAGAGGAAATGTATAGGGTTTTACTTGAAATGAGACTTGTTTTGTGTGTAGTCCTCTTGAACCACCTTATAGATGCACATTTTGCCTAATAGCACAGCGGATTTTATCTTTGCCCAAGTTTGAACACACTACCATTTTGTTACCAGGACAGTTAATTGATTTTCAAAGAAAACAAGGCTGCTGGCGTATTGACTCGCATTGTTCTGAACTCGTCTCATTTATCAGATGCTTTTATCATAGCATTTATTACAGTTATACAACCGCTACAGTGTAACCTGAGGTTAAGAGTCTTGCGCATGTGCGCACCGGCGATAGTTCATAGATTGTCCCTTGTGGGGCTCAGACATACAGCCGTTTGGTAACAAACCCAGATGTTGGACTGCTGGTTTGCAGGGCATGGAGTGCATCTAGGCTATTGCCCCGCATTGTTCTGTACTCCTTGGCCATTTATCAGATGCTTTTATCAGTGCACTTAACTAGGACGGTCCCCCTAGTGTAACCTCAGGTTAAAGCATCCCGCTCAGTGGCACAGTGGTGATAGTTCACGACTTGCTCCGTCTAACCATTAGGCTTCTGTTTGGGTCCACATTGATATGTCACACGCTTTCAATGCAATTATCATGAAGGCATGGCCATCTAACACCCTTAAAACCTCTAGTTCATGTCGGTTAAGCAAATAGACTGTACACGAGCATGCAATTGTCATGCGTCAGATTACATCCGTGACCTCCGCTTCTCACAGATGACATTTGAACAGGAAGCGTGTCAATATTTGTCTCGGTAACAAACCATTCCCACATCTAAGTGACCCTCTCTATTTCTCGGCGTCTCTCTCTTGTGCTGAGGGAAATGAAGACAGGAAGGTAAAAAAAAAAAAGCAAGAGGAGAGAGATATCACAGTCTTGCGTGTGTCATCTGACCTTTCAGAAATCTCTCTCCTCGCTGTTGCTCAGTGCAGCTGTGGGATTTCACCATGTTGAAAAGTGATTTCCTTTCCTATCTCTATCTCGCCAGTCACCTCCGAGACTCTCACTTACAGGGCGTTGAAGTATCTGTATTATCAACAATGTAAAGATGAATGTGCGCCTGCGATCGGAGGTGATGCCGTTGACCTTTGACATCGGTCCGTGTTGTCCCCGTGACTAATCAGCATTGACGGAGAGCCGCATCCGCATCTTCTGCTCCATCTTCCCCAATGACAGCAGGGTCATGTGACCAGACCTGTCCCCTTCTCTGGGGTTGAGAGGAGCTTTGGTTGGCATAGCAACACTGTTGAGGTATTAGGAACCTGACATGCATAAAACGACTCCAAGACGTAGGGTGAGGTCATAGTTTGACACCTGGACACCACAGAGAGCTGGTCAAACTATAGGTTCAATACTTTAGTTGCATATATTTTATATATTATGTGAATGAGTTTTTGGCAACCCAGTGGCGCAGTAGGTAGTGCTGTTGCCTCACAGCAAGAACGTCGCTGGGTCGCAGGTTCGAACCTCGGCTGGGCTGGGTCAGTTGGCGTTTCTGTGTGGAGTTTGCATGTTCTCCCTGGGTTCGCGTGGGTTTCCTCCGGGTGCTCCGGTTTCCCCCACAGTCCAAAGACATGCAGTACAGGTGAATTGGGTAAGCTAAATTGTCCATAGTGTACGAGTGTGAATGTGTGTGTGGAAGTTCCCAGAGATGGGTTGCGGCTGGAAGGGCATCCGCTGCGTAAAATCGTGCTGGATAAGTTGGCGGTTCATTCCGCTGTGGCGACCCCGCAAGGGACAAAGCCGACAAGAAAATGAATGAATGAATGAATGAATGAGTTTTTGTTGAAAGCTTTTTTTAAAGGGGAGCTATTACGCAAAAATCACTTTCATAAGGGGTTTATACACAGTTATGTGTCAGCAGTGTGTGAATATAGCCAGGATCTAATGGTAAAAATGTATTCATTCTATTTTTTATAATCGCACTTGATGAAATAGCCTGCAGAAACACTTTGATTGACATTTTCACTTTGTACGTGTCATCAGAGGGCGAAAGCCCCGCCCACTAGTGAGCATATCTCTCTCTTGTTAGCATAGAACCTTAGTCTTGTTTTTAAATCTGCTACTATGCTGACACACAGGCATTTGTAGCTCCGCCCTCTTTTGAAAAGAGCACAATCTCATTTGAATTTAAAGCGACAGACACCAAAACGGCACAGTCAGGATCAAAGCCTAACAGGGGCCGTATCAGGGAGTTATAAAACATTATTTGTGTGGTATTTTGCAACCCAGGCTCATTCTGAAAATGTAGTCCTATGGACGTTTCTGGAGACCGCGAAATATGTCCCGGGAGGTACGTATTTTTGCAGTTTTTGTTTTCGCGAATCCACGAGAGGCTGCTGTGTGCGCTTTTTCATGTCTCAAATTTCTCTCGCGAGTGCCGTTCACGCCCGCTGTTCTCGCGTAAACCCACTAGAGGCCGCTGTCGACTGACTGTCTGTCTGACTGACTGGCCGGCCGACCAATCGATCGACTGACCCACCCTCCTCCTTTCCTAAACCCAAACAATTTTATCGATTGACACGCCCACCCACTTACTTCCCCTTAACCCAACTGACGGTTTACAAAAGCCGTCCAGAAAAAGAAAAGCCTTCGTCTGATTTTTACCACGTTTTTGGATTTTACCACATTCCACCCTGTTATTCACTTGTTCATTTAATTTTTTTGATTCTGTTTTTGTCTTACCTGATTTCTGGAACCGCTCTTCCCCGGACTCGAACCCCGTCGTTGTGGTCAACTCCTCTCTGCGTCTCAAAACCGCTGACCTACACGGCGAGCTAACGGGACAAACGTGTTGCTGTGGGAAAGCCCTCCCTATGGAGGTAATCGATCAGCATGTAAGCATAAAAAGGAACGGCGTCATGAGTCTGTGTTGGTATTTTGAGTATCTTGTAAAAAGGGGCATAATAGGTCCCCTTTAAAGGGATAGTTCACCCCAAACTGAAAATTCAATCATCACTTACTCATCCCTCACTTGTTCCAAACCAGGAGTGCATTTCTGAAAACCATCGTTAGCCATCTAAGGTAGCAAGTTGTGTGGTTACAAGCATAGTTCGTTGATTTGGCGTTTCCCAAATTCATCATTACAACGAACATTCGCAAACGGTGTCGCAAACTTGTATGCTTGCAACTACACCTGTGGAGCTGTAGTTAGAAACATAGTTCCCAGTTATCTCCCCTATGCCCTATTCGTTTAGAACATTCTAACATTTAAACTTGGAATTATTTTTTTTTTTAAAGCATTAAGGTCATCTCTCTTAGGTTTAATTTGCTTTCAAAGTATTTTTACAGTTAATTTTTAGCGATCTTCATATTGACAATTGCGTTACCTTCTTAGTGCACTTTGAAATCGTTTATACCAATTCAAACGCAGCCGTGGCGCATGACGAAAGCTATAGGTGACCTATTATTTAAAAGCGGAATTTACTTTACGTCTCCAAAACTTGTGAAAACAAAATTATAGGCCTAGCATGCATTAATGCTTATAATTTAAAGTAGGTTATTTATTAAGAAATGTGTCTGTACTGATTATGACATGGGCCTGTTGGTTAGAACATTTCTGCAGTGGTTTGAATGTGTCGCATTGCAAAAGTAGACTTTAAAAAAAATTAAGTAAAAATAAGTAAACAATATCTTAATAATAATAATAGTAATATTAATAATAAAAATGATCATTAAATGTTTTATTATTATTAAGTAGGAATTTTTTTTTCGTTTCTTAATAATAGCCTACTAGAGGTGTGAACCTACACTGGTCTCACTGTTCGGTCACGATCACGTTGCATTGACGATGCTTTCCATACACAATTATATATTTTACTTTAGAGGCGCTGTTCACCAATGAGTGACACTGATAAACGGCAGCGGCGCAGTTTGTTTTTAAGTAGTTGAAGCGTTGTAAACACTCGCACTCACCTCCCTTGCCATAGTAAGCTATGAGATATATGCATATGAGATAAACGACGTCAGTACATAATAACCGGTTATGATTATTACTGAGCCGATACCGAATTGTTCACGCCTGCATCGCGGTGCACCGAGGAAACAATTAATTTTGACACCCCTATAGCCTACTGTAAATTAGGCCTACATCCGTTTTATATGATTTATATATGAGATTAGAATATGTGCTAACTAAGTGATTTTATATGTAATGTTCTTAATAATATTTGCAAAGGAAACAGCGGCCTTATATGTGTCACATGTTTTTATCAAAACTAATATTGGATTTGTTTTTTAAATGCGTGTGCGTGTAAAACAATATCATTTGCACGCAAAATTATGGGGGTTTTCACAAAAGAAGTAGTTACTCCACCCCATTTAAAGCGACATTATGGGCGTTTTACGTTGTAACTAACGTGGATCAAACTATGGATCTGCGACTTTTGGAAATTTTAGGAAACACTTGTCACTATATCGCTCTTTTTCCCAAACGATGCATCGTACTATGATAGTTCAGCCGCAAGTTATGTCATTGTTTGGGAAACACACCCCTGTTTGTGTTTCTTTCTTCAGTTGAACACAAAATAAGATATTTGATATCACAGGATGTGAATTATAAAGTAAAGTCAGAATTATAGTTGAGCAGCCACCAAAAGTTTGGAAGATGTAATTTGTAGAGTAATTGCAAAGTTTAACCATAAAAGAGTGGTTAAACTTCCTTCAGCTTAGTCCCTTATTTATCAGTCCCCTATTTAACTGCCAACTATTCCAGCATATGTTTTACGCAGTGGATGCCCTTCCAGCTGCAACCCAGTACTGGGAAACACCCATACACACTCACATTCACACACACTCATACACTACGGCCAATTAAGTTCATCAGTTCACCTATAGCTCATGTGTTTGTGCTGTGGGGGAAACCGGAACACCCGGAGCAAACCCACACCAACACGGGGAGAACATGCAAACTCCTGGCACTTGAATCAGCGACCTTCTTGCTGTGAGGCAACAGTGCTAACCACTGAGCCACCATGTCGCCCAGTGAAAACCATTTTGAAAGATTGAACAACACATACAATTTGATGCTTTTTAAGCTAATTTAAAGCATTTGAGCACAAGAGATTATAAAATTTTTGTAGTTTTAACAAAGATTAATTGTGTTTAATTACTTATTTACTGAAGAATGTACAGTGTTATTTTACATTTGATTATCACATTTCAGTACCTGAACACTGTTAAGGGGGTCGCACACCAGATGCGTCGCTCAGCGCCGTGACATGATGCACACATGACAGTTGGAAGTATCGCACGCCAGATGCGCACATTCGAATGTTATTTAAAATGAAAATATTCAGATGGCACTTTGTGGTGCGGCAGAAATATGAACAGTGTCCTGAGTCGTAGCTGGGTGGAGCGGACAGCCGGTGTGTGTACCCTGATAAAAATCAATGTTTAGAATTCTAAAATGCATGTCGATGCATGCCGCGGCGTGTTGCCGAGCGGTGCATTCGGTGTGTGACCCCCTTTAGACTCCCAGAAAATTGTAAAGCACTGTTTATTTTATTTGTAATTTGCTCTACTGTATTTAGCGATATTTGTAATTGATTATATATTATGTCAATGCACTACCCTACAAAATCAATCTAAGTGAAGTTTATTTATAAACTAATTTCGAGAGGATCATGTGCTTATGATTGCTTGCAGCTGGTCTCGCATTATCCAATTTATGATTCACCAATCGGATGATTTCTAAGTCACTATAAATACCCTAAGTTCTATATAACAGACATCTTCATTTTGAAGAATTCCCCTTTCCACCCCTACTCCTCCTACTTTCCTAGATGGGTGGCACAGTGGCCCAGTGGTTAGCACTGTTGCCTCACAGCAAGAACGTCACTGGTTCTAGTCCTTACCAAGCCAGCCGATTTTTCTGTGCAGCGTTTACACATTCTCCCCGTGCTCACGTGGGTTTCCCCTGAGTTTCCTGGTTTCCCCCCACTGTCCAAAAACATGCAACTTAAGTGAATTGACTAATCCAAATCAGCAGCATAGACGTGCTCCTAGTAAGTAGTTATCTCTTAAGAGCAATCACTATCTGTTCATTAGCTTCTACAGCAGGGGAGTTCTCGAGATCTACCTGAGCTCAAACTCCCCTCCCGCCTTGCAAACGGGAGGGAGCCCCGGGCTCGAGGATCTTATGAGCTCAGGGCTCTCTCCCGGGACAGCATGCCAAACAAGCTTTATAATCAATGTGAACTCATTTCCAAAGACTAATTTCCAAATAGAGCTATTATATAGCAGCACAGTCACATTGTGAAAATCTACCCAGGTATACATTTACATGTATACACTGAGCGGTATGACGCCGCAGATGGCTTCTGTTTCTTTTCACACTACCAGCTGACCACTTACCTCTATGTGGACTGCTTTTCCACTGTCAGTGGCGGAGCTACACTTTTTTTTTACAGGGGGTGGCCACTGCTATTTCAGGGGGTCCACACTGTACTCAAATAATAAATGAATGAATTAAAAAGTTTTATTAGCAAAAATAATGCTGAATTCATTTAGAAAAACATTAGCATAAAGATAAAACTAGGGATGCTCCGATCAGGATTTTTGCAGCCGATACCAAGTACCGATTCTTCGTGATGGTGATCGGCCAATACTGAGTACCGATTCTGATGCTTCAAGCTTTATAATACATGAAGCACATTTTCCCCCTAAGTATGATAATTAAGTGGAGATCTTGCCTTACACCTCAGAGAATAAATGAAGAATGTTGCATATAATCCCTCAAACATGTCTCTTATAATCATTTAAGCTGTGGTCACACTGGACTTTTCTCCCCATAGACTTTCATTCATACGCACGCAAATGCGTCAGGCCGAAAACACAGGGTCATGCGTCAACTTTCGAATTTCGCTGCGGTGCAAAGTTCAAGCTTGGTGAACTCTGACCTTCGAAATCGCATCACTTGAATGCGTGAGACCAATCCAGGATCAAAACATGACCTCTCTGAACAGAAATTTAAAACATGGAGCAATCGCTCGCTTTTTTAATGTCTAATCATCTTGTTTAATCCCGCCCCTTTTCGCAGCGCCGTACGACAGAATTTCGCAAGCTCAAACTCTAGTGTGACCGCGGCTTTAGTGTGGACATGTCATGGTCAGAAGCAACTTTACAGAAAATAATAGATAAAACAGATACAAAAAAAATGGTAAGAAAAACAACTAACAAAGCAATTTGGCAACATTGCAAATGATGGAAGAAGAATTCGACATGTCTCAATCAAGAAAAAGTACATATTTGATGCATAAGATGTTAAAATGCACATCTATAAATATATATATTTGTTTATTGCAGTAAGTATATTATGAAATATTCAATTAAAACATTTTTTTTTATGTTTTTAATTGTATTTCAGCCAGGTTTTAGGGAACTTGTAAAAATGTCAAAAACACAGAACTCTCAGTTCTTATATATGTAAAAAGGTCTAAGACCATTCCAATAGTTTGCTCTCCAACTAGCATGTCTGGTTCCTCTGCATATAAACTCGTAAACAGACACCTGTGATCAGTTCATGAGATCGGCCAGATTGGCGAGTACAGATCGAGTCATAAAATGTGATTATCGGCCGATACCGATTTCTGGCCGATCGATCGGAGCATCCCTAGATAAAACCAAACAAAAAATACTTGAATTTCACATAGCAGACATTAAACAGACCTGGATTTGAAAAGAAAAAGCACATAGTTTGTGCTTCTTTGTAAAGAAGTCTGATATCTCATCCTTTCTTTCATGTTTAATTGACATCTGATCCAGTTAGAAACACATTTATCCGTTAAAGAAGAAAGTATATGAGCTGGCTATTCCATTTCAAATAAATTTAACTCATAAACAGCTAGCCTAACATTACTTCTCCATAATAGCAAAATATTTAAACATTGTAAATTAAATTAAATTAAATAACTTGCATACATGTATCAGAATTACCGTTATTGCATCTTAACATGTACTTCTTGAGGTATTGTCACGAGGAATCCTGCTTCAGAAATAACTCCGTCATCTTTCCATTAAGCAGATTTCTCATGTTAGCCTAATTGGTTGGCGACGTCACCGACCAGGGGTGCGTTTCCCAAAACCATCGTTAGCCAACTAAGGTCGCAAGTTCTGTCGTTACATAGTTTGTTGATTTGCTGTTTCCCAAATCCATCGCGCCAACGAACATTCGCAAACTGTAGCATTTGAAACGACACCTCTGGAGCTGTAGTTAAAAGCATAGTTCCTGCTGTGTTCTATTCCCACTTCTCCCCCCTATGCCCTATTCATTTAGAACATTCTAACATTCAAAGTTGGAATTATTAAAAATAAAAAAGCATTAAGGTCATCTCTCTTAGGTGTAATTTGCTTTCAAAGTATTTTTACAGTTCAGCTCATATTAGATTTTATTTTAAATGCGTGTGCGTGTAAAACAATATAATTTGCTCAAAGAAATGATGGGGCTGTTCTCTAAAGAAGTTACTCCACCCCGTTTAGAGCATCATTATGGGCGTTTTACGTTATAACTAACGTGGTTCAAGCGATGGATCTGCGACAGAGAAACTATGGGTTTTGGGAAAACACTCATCGCTACATCGTTCTTTTGCCAAACGATGCATCGCACTATGATAGTTCAGCCGCGAGTTACGTCGTTGTTTGGGAAACGCACCCCTGAGTGAGAGGTGGCAGTAACACCAAAAAGTTTGTCAACCACTGAAAAACAGGAAGAAGAAGAAATTGTGATTCTTGCCATCATATGGATTTATTTTCATCGGCTAGACACCAGCCTCACAACTCAGTGACTGTCAGTGCTGTCACTTATTGATCCGCGATCAGTAAATGTAGCTTGTGTGGACGCTACTTGCTTAAAATAATAGCTTCGCAATTGAAAAGCTATTTGATTGCCACGCTACCGAGAAAAGTAGTTAAGCTATTAGAGTCACTACTTGTAGCGACGCTACTGCCTAACACTGTTCGTCTTACTTGAAATCATGCTCTTGTCTTCGGTCGTCATTGATTAGAAAATAGCTTGAGCATTGCCGGCAAAATTCAAAAACTTCTTTAGACAAATGAGATGTCAGTCGGCATCAGGAACTGCCAGCGGCAAATAAAATTTTGGGACACCCCTTTAACTCCACCACTGTCCAATGTTACCCGTTTGCCCAGTGGATCGCTGCGTACGTCGGCAGATTTGAGATACAGAGAGGAATTGACTGCAATGATGGGGTCCGAGCCCAGTGAAGAACGGTTCCAAAAAGCAGGTAAAACAAAAGGCAAAAAAATTTAATAAACAAGTAAATAACAGGGTGAGAACTTGGTAAAATATGAAAACGTTGTAAAAAAAATTAGGCAGTCGCGAGGGCTTTTCTTTTTCTAGCATGCTTTTGAAAACAGCGCCTCTGGTGGATTTACATGAGAACAGCAGGCGCGAATGACACTCGTGAGGGAAATCTGACAAAGCATACACAGCGGCCTCTGATGGATGCGCGAAAACAAAAACTGTAAAGAAGCGTAGCTCCTGGAACGTTTTTGGCATTCACCGGTAATGTATACAGGGGTGCATATCAGTAATGAGCCTGGGTTGTATTATAGTCATTTGCTGAAATTGAATTCATATTGGATTATATACTGTGTATTGCAGAAAAATTGCAGAATTTGAGTGAACTACCCCTTTCAAGGTCTATTTTGTTGCATAATATTAATGAAATTTGCCCTGCGCGCTCGCGATTTTTTAGAAAACTTTTTGGTGCGTTAATCAAGTCAATACTATTGTTCAAGAAGGTAATGATTCGCACTCATCAAGTAATTGCTTTGTGTTGTTTTTATTTTTACATTCTACGGGTGACTCAAAAAACACAAACAATTCGGCACAATGCCTTCCTCAGTGTGTAACACAATCCCCTTACTCCACCCTTTTATCCCACAGTCAATCACATTGCGTCATTAGACGACCGCTCCAAAACAATCTCATCCTCATTTCAACATTCCATGACCAACCACACAAGGACCATTTACCTTAATATTCAAAAGAACTATTCCACAAAGAAACAATACACTAATCATCATTATATGTCAAGTATACATCAATACATTGTAAATACGACAGTCCGTAACATTAAAAAATACATTTGACAATCATTCAGTGATTAAAGACAATCTTACCTTCACCTCAACACAGATAACTAGTCACCCAATCTTCAAAAGACATCATTTCACAGGTAAACATCATATTTACATCAATACAATGAAATTTCGACAGTTCAAAACATTAAAAAATACATTTGTTATATTGTATCAATTATTTAGATGGCTGTTTGATGATTATCAATTTTTTTTTCATTTCAATAATCATAATTAACCATACGAGAAATACCCTTACCTTCAAAGGCATTATTTTATATTTAAAATATTTTATAAAATATTAAGCAAATTTTTTTCAATACCATATCCTTTTAATGTTATTTATAAATAAAAAAACATTTTAATGTAGCTTACTTTGCTTTATTTTGCAACCCAGGCTCATTCTGAAAACGTACTGCTATATACATTTCTGGAGAGCACCAAATACATCCCAGGAGGTACGTTTCTTTGCAGTTTTTGTGAACTGAATCCACCAGAGGGTGCTGTGTATGCTTTTTCAGATCTCAAATTTCTCTCGCGATTGCCATTCCTGCCTGCTGTTCTTCCATAAATCCACCAGAGGCCGGCTGTTGATTGACTGATAATCGACTGACCCACCCTCCTCCTTGCCTAAACCCGACCAATAGTGTTTTCAAAAGCACCGATTGACCCGCCTACAGCCTTCCCTAAAGCAAACCGACAGTGTTTTCAAAAGCAATCCAGAAAAAGAAAAGCCCTCGTCTGATTTTTACCACGTTTTAACCACATTCTTGCCCTGCTATTTACTTGTTTATTTTATTTTTTGGATTCTGTTTTTGTCTTACCTGCTTTCTGAAACCGTTCTTCGCCAGACTTGAACCCTGTCGTCGTGGTCAACTCCGCTCTGTGTCTCAATTCCGCCGACGTACATGCCGAGCTAACTCAAACTAGTAGCAGCAGGTCAGCCGTCCATGCAGAAGTAAGCTGTCAGCTTGTCAGCAAGAAAAAGAACGGCTGTAGTATCCCGAACACCCCCTAGCGTTCGTTTTAAAGATGAAATGCAGCCATACGTTCTTCTGGCTACATAATTCGGGATCTCCAGAAATGTATATATGGCTACGTTTTCACAATGAGCCTACGTTGTCATTTTAAATTTAGTTAGCCTTTTTTACATCTAGGTTTTTAGTGTGATATGTTATTTTATTTTAGCTTTATTTCAGATAAATAAATAATAGTTTTACTTCCATTCGGATTCCATCAACACTGTTAAACAACATTTATTGAAATCATGCAGCACACGGAAGCTTAATCTAATCGAGATGGAAATGTGCTTGTCATTTAGCACAGAGATGTGTCACGCTAAAGATCACGATTGATAAATCCACCCTGAACGTTTCTCGTCTCTCCTTCTGTTTAGTTCTTGTTTCAGAAGCTGTTGGCTGCTGAAATATTTAGTTACCCACTTTTCATCACTCTGTCTTCAAATGGCTTCATTTTTAGCATCCTCACCTTGGCGAGTACTGACCTAAAAATACACCCGGGGTGACCTTGAGAAGGACGGCCATCTTTCTGTCACTTCCACAAACCATGAGTTACTATTACGAGGAGCCAGGAAAAGTGGTTTACATTGGTTCAGGCTGTAAATGCTCATTGCAATGATTTGTTTCTGATTTGATTTCTGATAACGGTGTTTGATTAGTTGAGCATAACACAGGAATTTTAATTAGTGTTTGAATGTACTGTAGGAACACTGTAAAAATGCTTTTCCTAATTAGGGTTTTTGTCTCTTTCTAGTCCAAATATCTAAATCAAAAAGCATTTATGAGACAAGTAGAACATGTTGTCTTTTTTTAAGAAATAATGTGTCAAAATTAAGTGAGTTTTTCTCTAAAACAAGCAAAATAATCTGCCAATGCGGTAAGCAAAATAAAAAATACGATTATTTTGCTTACTGCAGCTTACTTTGCTTGTTTTAAGGAAAAACTCACTTAATTAATGGCTCAGTGGTTAGCACTGTCATCTCACAGTAAGAAGGTCACTGGTTTGAGCAGGGACGTGCAGAGAGGGGGCAGGGGCTCAAATGGAAAAAAGGGCACTTTTTATTAAATAATAGTAATAATTGTACTTTAATAAATAAAATATATTATTATAAGATTATTAAGGAGATTTCACCCTAAATTCACCATATACTCACCTTTAAAAGGATAGTTGATTCAAAAATGAAGATTCTGTCACCATTTACTCACCTTTTACTTGTTCCAAATCTATTTGACTTTTTTTTTCTTCTGTTGAACACACAAAGTAATATTTTGAAGAAAGCAGAAAACCTGTAACCATTGACTTTCAGGGTGTAACCAAGGGATGTGACACTGACAACAGGGGTGTGGATCCACATGCAGGTTTATTAAAGGGATGGTCAGGCAAGCAATGATCAGAACAGGAGCAAACAGATGAATGAGGGCAATCCAGAGTCGTGGTCAAAGTAGCAGGCAAATGGTCAAAGGCAGGCAGCAGACAGGATAAACAGAAAGACGTGGCAAAGGTCAAAACCAGGCAAACTAGACAAAGGATAAACGTGTTGTGGTGTCACTGAAAACAGATAACAAGACTAAGCACCAAATGAGTGTTTGAGAGGTGTTTATATAGTGCTTGAATTAGTCTTTCAGCAGCTACAGCTGTGCCAGTCTAATCAGTGGAGACGAGGAGCAGGTGAGTGTGTGTGTGTGGCCTGACTGGGTATTGTAGTCCATTTCTCAGCCGATTTGTAGTTCTATGTGTTTGTGCAAGTTTACCAGCGATCTATGGAGAGAGGATCGCTGTGGTCATGACACATGGTATTTGTTTTTCTTACTCTGGAAGTCAATGATTTCAGGTTTATAGCTTTCATTAAAATATCTTTTTTTAATCTTTTATTCGTTAGTGTTCAACAAAATTAAGAAACAAAGAAATGGAACCACTTGAGGGTGAGTACATTTACATTTTTGGGTGAACTATCCCTGTTCAATCTATTATTTTTGTTTGAGTTTTTTTTTTTCTGTTGAACAAAATAAAATATTTTGAAGAATGTAGGACACACTGATCGCCACTGACTTCCATAGCTAGCCTATGGCCCCGTTTACACTAATGCGTTTTCGTTTTAAAACGGCGAGTTAGATCAAAAACGATCCGCGTCCACACTAGCGTTTCATCTAGCGTTTCTAAACATATCTCCGTCCACACCACTCCACCAAAAACGTATATCACGTGACCATTTGCGCACTCTGGTCATGCGCGTTCAAGTATAAACAGGAAGCATGCGTCTCGCTCGGCATTTGGTGATTGTTAGTCAACAAACGCTGGTTGAACGATGAACGCGAGCGATTAGCAAGTGCTCGAACAATAGCTTGCCTCTTGCGAATATATGCAGCTGCTGTAGTAAAAAAGGCAGAGTTTAACTGCACAATGGCGCCTAAAACGGACAATAGTGCAAACAACGCTCCCATTTCTGTGTCCATGTTGTTGTTTACAGTGAAGGCTGGTCTGCCGTCTTCCGGTAGCGTTATAGTCATGTGATAGGGGCTTGACAAATAAGGGAAGGATACGCAATGACCCAAAAGCCCCAATCAGGTAGCGAATCTCAGCAGCCACGCCTCCGTTTTCAGATGTCTCCGTTTTTCCCCATCCACACTGAGACGGAGCAGCAGCGTTTCAGTATTAAAACGGGCTCTTCACCGTTTTCAAAACGCTCTGTTTTCGAGGCTCGAAAACTCCGGCGTAGTGTGGACGGATGGCGTAACCGTAGCAAAACTTATGCGTTTTAAAACGAAAACGCATTAGTGTAAACGGGGCCTATATGTACATGTTTTATAGCTTCAATTGACATTATATATTCTGTGTGACTGCAAAAACAAGAGGGCAATATTTTCACTATCCAGCTGTCGTTTCTCTATTACATTAGTCTGTATGATATTGCCCTGGCTAAACTTTAGCTAACTTATTACATGGTTGTTCATTAGGAGGATGTTAGCAAGACAAAATAGCCTATTTGCTTTTGAACTTTTGGATAAATATCTGACGTTAAATTTGAGCCTCAGGTAGTCTTTTGTTAACCGTTACTCACCTCCACACAATGAAAATGACTGACGGATGAATTTACATCGGCGGTTCTGTCGAACATATCGCGCTGCCGTAACAGAGGTCAGCTAGTAATATATGTTTTACACACACTCCGTCTGAAGTGTGTGTATGGGAGCTACCCTGCTGAAAAATCCAGCTTAAACCAGCCTAAGCTGGTTGGCTGGTTTAAGCTGGTCGACCAGCCTGGTTTTAGAGGGGTTTTGGCCATTTCCAGGCTGGTTTCCAGCCATTTCCAGCCTGGTATTAGCTGGTCAGGCTGGAAAATGACCAGCTTAAACCAGCTAAAACCAGCTTGACCAGCCTGGTTTAAGCTGGACATAGCTGGTTTTGGCTGGTCAAGCTGGTTTTAGCTGGTCAACTTCCAGCCTGACCAGCTAAGACCAGGCTGGAAATGGCTGGAAACCAGCCTGGAAATGGCCAAAACCCCTCTAAAACCAGGCTGGTCGACCAGCTAAAACCAGCCAACCAGCTTAGACTGGTTTAAGCTGGATTTTTCAGCAGGGTAGACTGTAAAGCTATGGTCCCGATGCAGTCCGTGTGCAATGCGGATGCAGGAGTTGGCATAGGCGCTGATAGACGTTACTCCACTGTTGACACCTTCCTTTTGAGGCGAGAATAACAATGTAAATAGAGTCTTCGTTAGAGCATTCGCCTCGCATGTGACCTTTCCAAATCGCCGGTTTGAGGCTCGCTTGGAGCGGCTTGACTAAAACCAAGATATACTTTAAAATTTCATTTTTTTTTTTTGGTTTGACAGGGAAAGCGGTCCTTAAATAGAACACACATTAACTTATACATATATTATTATTAGTATTTAAAAAAAATTATTATTATCCCCAGAAAAAAGGGCACTTTCTCTCCAGGGGAAAAAAGGGCAGGGGCTCAAGCACCCAAAGCCCCCACCTCTGCACGTGCCTGGGTTCGAGCCCCGGCTGGGTAAGTTGGCATGTTCTCCCTGTGTTGGCGGGGGTTTCCTCCGGGTGCTCCGGTTTCCCCCACAGTCCAAACACATGCGCTATAGGGGAATTGATATACTAAATTGGCTGTAGTGTATGAGTCTCTGTGTGTCTGTGAGTGTGTATGGGTGTTTCCCAGTGCTGGATTGCAGCTGGAAGGGCATCCGCTGCGTAAAACATATGCTGGAATAGTTGGCGGTTCATTCCATTGTGGCGACCCCTGATAAAAAAAGGGACTAAACCAAAGGAAAATGAAGGAAAGTTCCTCCACCAGACAGATGATAAAATGGGCGATAAATCCTGGTGACAGAGTGTCATTCCTCACATCACCGTCATTATAGTCATTACATAAAATGCATTACTTTGAACTCGTCACACTGTTTGTTTGTACGCCTCATTAGTAAAGTGCAGTGTATTGTTGTCTGATTGTTGTTATTAGCTATAAGAGTGGGAATCTTTAGGGACTTCACCATCTGATCTGATTCTGATTCTGGGAGTCACGATTCGATTCCGAAACGATTCTTGACCTCCATTATTTCCTATTTCTACGGCTGTGCACATGCATCTTTCCAACTTTGCATTGAACCAGAACTGGAGTTTCTGTGCCTTTGTTTATGAATGGAATTGATGTATGTACTTTTTATTTATTTATTTTTATAATAATAGGATGGGATGGACTCAGGTAAGGTCCGTGAGCCAGGATTCAAACTCAGTGCGCCCTTAAAGATAATTCAATAGTATCTGGATGCAGCCTTTATGATGCAAGCTGAGATTGCATCACTCAGCGACGCAATGTCAGACACAGCTTATGCCGAGTTCAGACTGCATGATTTTAGCCCTGATTTTGACTCGCCGACAGGTTTTGAGAAATCGCCGACAAATGCCTGAAATCACAGGCAAATTATTAAAAGTTATTAAAACTATTATGTTTAGAGATGTGTTGAAAAAAAATTCTCTCCGTTAAACAGAAATTGGGGAAAAAAATAAACAGGGGGGCTAATAAATCAGGGGGTTGAATAATTCTGATTGCAACTGTATTTTACGCAGTGGATGCCCTTCTAGCCACAACCCAGTCATGTATAAAAAAAAAAATACAAATAAACAAAGTTGAAGCTACAAACATTATAATTTCTTATACACAAATGGTTTAAATGTAAAAACTTTAACGGTTTATAGCAGGCCTTAAAAGCTAGCACAAATATATAAAAAATTCACTCTGTCAGTGTTTAACTTTGCAATGACTCGACAATCGTCTGAACTTTGGCTCCTGGTCAACTATAATGCCAATTGTGGATTGCTGAAACAATATATTGTGCAGCCCTAGTCTAAATTTAATAAATGTTTTCCAAAAGGATCTACTCAAACTATCTGAATAAACTATTGATATTGCAATATATAAATCAAAAATTAACATATCGCAATGTCATATATTTCAATATCATTCAGCCCTATTTTGTGTTATCGATATAAATAGAAACAAGAAGGAAATCGACACCCCAGCAACTCTCCTACTGGTTTTCTCAGTCATTTTATAGATGCGCATCACCTTTCTGCATGTTGCTGAGCTGGATTCTGTCTGAACTTGTGTCCTTCCCCGGCAGGACCATTGAAATTCAGTGACTGAACTGAACTGCCAATGAGGAGAGATTCTGCGGCAGACAGCTCAAGCACGTCTGTTTCACTCAGTATTGCCCAAGCGTCGTTCAATACGTGAATAATGAACAAACAATTATACAATACATAGATCTGTAAGCATCTGTGAAACAATCACGTAATGTACTATATACAAAGTAAATAAGTAAATACAATTAATAATGACAATAAAAAGAAAAAAATATTTAAGATATTAAAAACTATTCACCACATAAATGCGCATTGGTGTGAAAAAGTGTTTGCCCCCTTACGGATTACTTATTTGTTGCATGTTTGTCAAATTTAATGTTTCAGATCATCAAACAAATGTAAATATAAGTCAAAGATAGCACATCATGCAATATTTTAATAAAGGTTTTTATTATTAGGGGAAAACAAAATCCAAAACTACATTACTTGGTGTGAAAAAGTGTTTGCCCCCCTGTCAAAACATAACGTAACTTTGGTTTATCACACCTGAGTTCAATTTCTCATGCCATCCCAGGCCTGCTGTTCGCAATCAAAAAAATCCCTTAAATAGGACCTTCTGGACAAAATGAAGTAAAAAGATCCTCAAAAGCTAGACATCATGCCGCAATCCAAAATAATCCAAAAACAAATAAGATTATATATATATATATATCTGTGATATTTAGGCAACCCCTGATGAATAAAGGGACTAAGCCGAAGGAAAATAAATGAATGAATGAATCAATGAAAGATCTGTAAAATAATTAAGTAAACACATATATACTATATACAAATTAAATGAGTAAATAAAATGTAAAAATACAATAAAAATAAAAAAAATATTTAAGACACAATGCAAAAATTAAATTATTTAATAAATTAAAAATAATAGTAGTGCTAATAATAATATCTATAATATAATATTGTCTTTATCTATAATAAGATTTTTATATATACTGTGTATACATATATATATATATATATATATATATATATATATATATATATATATTATTATTATTATTTATTTATTTATTTATTTATTTATTTATTTATTTATTTATTTGATCATCAAAACTATTTTATTTAAAAAGCACTTAAAATAAGACCTGCCTGACAAAAAGTAGACCAAAAGATCCTCAAAAGCTAGACATCATGCCGAGATCCAAAGGAATTCAAGAACAAATGAGAAAAACAAATAAATATATATATATATAGATCTGTAAAATAATTAAGTAAAGAGGTACTTGTATACTATATACAAAGTAAAAAGTAGATAAAATTAATAATGACATATATATTAATAATGAATATCTTTTATAAACTAATTGACGTAATAAAAATTAACTAAATAAACATTTTAAAAATAGTAGTAGTAATAATATCTATAATATGCTATTTCATATAATATCTATATTAAAATAACACATCTATATCTTGCCGTGAAAAGTGTTTGTTTTATTTTTTTGCGTGTTTGTCAAAATGTTTCAGATCATCAAACAGTTTTGAATAATAGTCAAGGATAACACAAATAAGCACATCATGCAGCATTTAAATAACGTTTTTTATTATTATTATTAAAGGAAAACAAATCCAAAACTACATAGGCCTGTGTGAAAGTTTCCTTGTCAAAACTTGACATAACTTTGGTTTATCACACCTGAGTTCAATTTCTCTAGTCACACAAAGACCTGATTACTGCCACAGCTGTTCACAACCAAGAAATCTCTTAAATAGGACGTGCCTGACAAAGTGAAGTAGACCAAATGATCATCAAAAGCTAGACATTATGCCTCAATCCAAATATACAATATAAATATATATTTTCAATATTTAGATCTGTACATTAATTAAGTAAACAGGTGCATATATACAAAGTAAATAAGTAAATAAAATTAATAATGACAATAAAAAAAAAATATTTAAGATATTAAAGGGCATCTATGATGAAATCAACTTTTGTAAGCTGGACTGAACTGTGTGTAGGTATAGTGTGTCCACAGTCATATTGGAGTGATAGAAACACAATAAGTCTCTTTGTTTAAATTTCCTGACGTTAAAATAGGATCCAAATCCCTCCCATTTTAAGGCCCACCGCAACATGACATAAGAGTGCGGTTTTTCCACCCACCCAATTGATTGACAGCCGCGTATTAACATGTCTCCGTAGTAACGCATATAATCATATCAACAAGACAGGACGTTCGCATAGCAACTGGGATTAAAAGATCTGTTCGGCTCTCTGTGATCATCAATCATCATCAAATGTGATCAAGAAGAGTTGTACAAGTTTAAAACCTTTTTAAAACAGTGCATGTTTGTAATGAATTACACCGTCTTCATCACCACAGCCGCATGTCAGTACAATTATAAAAGAAGACGCTCCAATCCCGGTTTGTGGACGTTAAATCAGGTTTATTTTGTACATCAACATAACGGATATCCATACAGCAGTGGATATTAACGTGTATCTTCCAATCTTCCTGTCACATTTGCGTGCAAAAACAGAGCAAAGTTAAATACGCACTGTGTGTGTGTGCGTGAACTTTGTAACGACATTGTGTGTGACTCATCATTGCAACTCCACCTCAAATACATCAAATTCATATCATAGGTAAAGTTCTTACTGTAGTATTTCTCATAAACGTTACGTGAGATCTGCTTTCTTTATGTCTGTCATTAAACTGTTACCTCATCTCTGAAGTTAAAAACCTTGGGTTTCTACTAGACAGTAGTCTAAAACTTGACAAACAATAAGTAAAATAGTAAGTTCAAGTTTCTATCGTCTATGACGACTAGCCAAAGCGAAACCCTTCCTAAGCAGGAAGGGTTTTAAAACCGCTATCCATGCCTTTATTTCCACGCGATTACATTATTGTAATTCTTTATATATTGGTCTACCCTCATCTTCTATTTCTAGAGCTCAAATGGTCCAAAATGCCCGTTTGCTCACAAGTAGCCACAAATATGACCATATCACACCAATATTGCGATCACTACATTGCTTGCCGGTTCATTTCCGAATAGATTATAAAATTTGACGCTTTGTTTATAAAAACTGTATAACCCAGCGCCACCATATCTTTCTGATCTGATCACTATTAAGGGCCAAACTCGATCACTTAGTGAAATGCAAATGTCTCAAATGCAGGGGCGATAGAGCCTTTTTAGTTGTGGGTCTGAAACTATGGAATAAGTTACCTTTAAAAATCAGAATAACACCTACTCTATCT
>LR812538.1:58818494-58973494 GCA_903798195.1 Danio kyathit
GACTTTTCAACGATCTAACAACCACTCAGAACACCTTAGCAACCACCTAGCAATGCCTTAGCAACCACTCAGAACACCCTAGCAACCGCCTAGCAACACCTTAGCGACCACCTAGAGCACCCTAGCAACACCTTAGCAACCACTCAGAACACCCTAGCAACCGCCTAGCGACCACCTAGAGTACCCTAGCAACGCCCTAGCAACCACTCAGAACAACCTAGCAACCGTCTAGCAATACCTTAATAACTGCTCAGTGGTCAACTAGCAACCACTCAGAATATCCTAGCAACACCTTAATAACTACCTGGAACACCCTAGCAACGCCTTAGCAACCGCCGAGCAACCACTCAGAACACACTAGCAGCCGCCTAGCAATATCTTAGCAATGACTCAGAACACCCTAGCAATACCTTAGCAACCACTCTGAACACCCTAGCAACCACCTAGCAAGAAACATGCCAATCCATACTAGAAACCTGCTAACCTATATGTAGTTATGTAACTATACTGACTGCTCCAAGCTTAAAAACTACTTCAATTATTACATTTTTATAGCTGCTTCAAACTTTCAGACTACGCTTTCTCAAGACACCATAAAGTCAGTCTACGAACTTTACTGTTCTAGTATTATTCAATATATCATGTTATCATTCATATATATATATATATATATATCATATCACTCATATATATCATATGTATCATATTATTCACATATATCAATAAACAAAAAAAAAAAGATCAGAATAAACTGTACATTTAACATCAACATTTTAGTATAAAACAGTAATAAAAACAGCAAAAATCAGTATATTTACAATGATTCATTTATAATAATCTAGGTGTGTGTGTGTTTGCAGGCGCACTCTCTCTCTCTCTCTAAATTCAATTCAATTCAATAGTTGCTTTATTGGCATGACAAATTTTACAAATGTATTGCCAAAGCATTTATAAAGTTTACATAAAAAAGTAACATGCATATATAATTAAAAAAAAAAAAACAGCACACAATATAGTAGTAGTAAAAAAAAAAAAAAAAAAAAAAAAAGAATAAAATAATTATATATATATTAATAATAATCTGAATATATATATATATATATTATAATTAAATAAAATATAAATAATATATCATATTATTCAATATATCATATTTATGGTGGCTTGAGAAAATCATAACTTTCCGCTAGACTGTCATACAGAATTAAGTTTACGCTCATTTAACTCAGACTACCAATCTGCCAATCACTGATGACCTTTTAACTTACTAGCCACACCCTAGCAACCACTTACGCCACCCTAGCAACTGTCCCATAGACTTCTATTGTAAAATAAAAATTAACAAACTGCCATTGACTTTACATTGGACATAGTAACAACATACCAATTCATACTAACAATATACTACTCCATACCAGAAACATACTAATCATACTAGCAACATGCTAATTCATACATAAACATACTAGCAACATGCTAATATATACTAACAATATACTAATCCATAATGGAAACATACTAACAAACATACTAATCATACTAGCAAACATGCTAATTCATACTAAATTCATGCTAGCAGCATGCTAGTTTACACTAGAAACATGCTAGTGACATGCTAAATCATACTCAATGCTAACGACATGCTAATTTATGCTAGAAACATGGTAATCTCTCTCTCTCTCTCTCTCTCTCTCTCTCTCTCTCTCTCTCTCTCTCTCTCTCTCTCTCTCTCTCTCTCTCTCTCTCTCTCCAGAGCTCTAGTGAATGTGGATGGCACAGGATTGTGTGGGCGGCGTTCCAATCTCGCATGTGTATCAAAGAGACATGTATCGGCCACATTTACACGAGTGGCTAAATTTAGACGCCTTGCAGAGTCATAAATAGGAATAATATTCAATCCCTCCTGGTTATTTAGCTTGACCGATTGGATGCGTGTGTGTTTAAAACGCTTTCCCTCCACACACTGTTCTTTTGCCAGGGTTTTTGAGTCACTCATCTGAACGTAAATGTCTCATGACTAATGACTAATTCCATTTATAGATTAAAATAGCAGCGTTTCAATCAACCTGTGAACTGAGGTGCTATTTTTTGATCAGTGTAGACAATATGGCAGTGTGCAGATCTTTCTCGTGAATGTTTCATCTGAGCGTCTGTTCATAAAGCACCGGATGTGTTTGCATTTTTTCTCTCTTTTACTAATGAGTCAAGAATATTAATGACACAAGAATGTGCTGTTGTGCAGCACTTGCATACGTTGCACTATGGATCATTTAAATCAGTGAATCATTTACTGGAGTTTTGCTCTGACTGAATCATTTGAATCTGTGACTCGTTAACAGGAGTTTCGCTCTGACTGAATCATTTGAATCTGTGATTCGCTTACTGGAGTCTCACTCTGACTGAATTATTTGAATCTGTGACTCGTTAACTGGAGTCTCCCTCTGATTAAATCATTTGAATCTGTGACTCTTTACCTGGAGTGTGACTCTGACTGAATCATTTGAATCTGTGACTCGTTAACTGGAGTCTCACTCTGACTGAATCATTTGAATCTGTGACTCGTTAACTGGAGTCTCACTCTGACTGAATCATTTGAATCTGTGACTCGCTCACTGGAGTCTCACTCTGACTGAATCATTTGAATCTGTGACTCGTTAACAGGAGTCTCACTCTGACTGAATCATTTGAATCTGTGACTCGCTCACTGGAGTCTCACTCTGATTAAATCATTTGAATCTGTGACTCTTTACCTGGAGTGTGACTCTAACTGAATCATTTAAATCTGTGACTCGTTAACTGGAGTCTCACTCTGATTAAATCTCTTGAATCAGTGTTTCGTTATCTGGAGAATCACTCTAATCGGATCACTTTATAATTTAATCGGATTTTATAATTATTTAATAAAATAGTTCTTTATTTGTTAAGAAACCTTTAGGGTGTCAGGATCAATGATGATAATTATTTTATTTCAAGTCTGTAAGACTCTTTTGAGTTAATATTTAGGTTATTTACTAAAATATATCATTTAAATCGTTTATGGAGCTGAATGCCGTAAATAGTCTGTACTGTATAAAAAAAGGTCGAAAATAAACCTGTGCAAACAATCTAGCCTTTATAACCAGATTATTAAACTAAAGATGATACTGCAGTAAAATATCTGTAGTCTTTTAATAAGCATGATGTGTACAAGATAGAGATGGTATGAAAAGTTAATTGTTTGTTTTGAAATTTGTGAGACGGAAGTTATCCAATAATAAACCCGAAACACACGTGGTTGTTGTCATGCGGTGAACTCGGCCAATCGTGTAATATCAGTGTCGTCATCAGAGCTCGTGCAGATGCTCTTCAGACGCTGCGCGGGCTGAGTCAGTCGTCTGATCTCGGAGCGCTGTCGCGGTACTTTAATGCCACATGTGACAGTCACATGGCGTCAGCGCAGCATCAATTCGGACAAAATTTGTAACCAGCATGCACCGCCTTAAGACAGACTTCGATCGACCTGCGCAGCGCTGCATGAAGTCGAACGCACCTAGTGACTTGTTAACTGGAGTCTTGCTCTGACTGAATCGTTTGAATCTGTGACTTGTTACCTGGAGTCTCCCTCTGACTGAATCATTTGAATATGTGAATCTTTAACTGGAGTATCACTCTGACTGAATCATTTGAATCTGTGACTCATTAACTGGTGTCCTGCTGTGACTAAATCATTTGAATCAACTGGAGTCTCGCTCTGACTGAATCATTTGAATCTGTGACTTGTTACCTGGAGTCTCCCTCTGACTGAATCATTTGAATATGTGAATCTTTAACTGGAGTCTCGCTCTGACTGAATCATTTGAATCTGTGAGCCTTTAACTGGAGTATCACTCTGACTGAATCATTTGAATCTGTGACTCATTAACTGGTGTCCTGCTGTGACTAAATCATTTGAATCTGTGACTCATTAACTGGTGTCCTGCTGTGACTAAATCATTTGAATCAACTGGAGTCTCGCTCTGACTGAATCATTTGAATCTGTGACTTGTTAACTGGAGTCTTGCTCTGACTGAATCGTTTGAATCTGTGACTTGTTAACTGGAGTCTTGCTCTGACTGAATCATTTGAATCTGTGACCCTTTAACTGGAGTATCACTCTGACTGAATCATTTGAATCTGTGACTCATTAACTGGTGTCCTGCTGTGACTAAATCATTTGAATCAACTGGAGTCTCGCTCTGACTGAATCATTTGAATATGTGAATCTTCAACTGGAGTGTGACTCTGACTGAATCATTTGAATCAGTGACTTGTTAACTGGAGTCTTGCTTTGACTGAATCGTTTAAATCTGTGACTTGTTACCTGGAGTCTCCCTCTGACTGAATCATTTGAATCAGTGACTTGTTACCTGGAGTCTCCCTCTGACTGAATCATTTGAATCAGTGACTTGTTACCTGGAGTCTCCCTCGGACTGAATGCTTTGATTATGTGACTCTGTAACTGGAATCGTGCTCTGAGTGAATAATTTGAATCAGTGAATTGTTATCTGGAGACTCACTCTAACTGGATTATTTAAATGAGTGACTTGTTAATGAGTCTTGCTGTGACTGAATCATTTGAATTAACTGGAGTCTCGATCTGACTGAATCATTTGAATCTGTGACTAATTAATTGAAGTGTTTCTTTGACTAAACCATTGGAATCAATGACTCATTAACTGGAGTCTTGCTCTGATTGAATCACTTGAATCCATGACTCATTAACCAGAGTCTTGTTCTAAACACATAATTTGAATCAGTGACTGGTTAACTGGAGCTTCGCTCTGACTGAATCATTTGAATCAGTGAATCGTTATCTGGAGACTCACTCAAACTGTATGATTTAAATCAGTGACTTGTTAACGAGTCTTGTTGTGGCTGAATCAATTGAATCAACTGGAGAAAAATTGTAAACTGAATCCTTTGAATCAGTGACTGGAGACACAGTCCAGTAAACAGTGTAATATTATGCTTCGAATGTAGTCAAGTAAAAGTACACATACTTAAAATTGTACTGTTGTGTTCACACTTGACTGCTTTTTTAAAGTATTAAGTATTTTGTAACATTGTTGAGCTAAATGAAATGAACGTTGACATAAACTGAACTAAATACTGACACAAGTAAACAAAGCGAGAGTCTCATCTGGAGCAAATTCATCTTTACGCTTTAGTGCTCCATTTAAATGTGTGTATGCGCGCGCATGTGTGTGTGTGTGTGTGTGTGTGTGTGTGTGTGTGTGTGTAAATGAATGCAAAGTGGATAATGCATCTAAAAAAGAGCTATATTTTTTCTTTTTCTGGCTGACCTGAAATCATCTGCCATAATTTCACAGATAAACACACAAATAATTCAACCGCGGTCTCCAAATACCCTGACATACTGACCTTTCAGATGGGTTTGGGATTGAGTTCATCTCTTCACACACAGGAAATGATTGTGTTTGAGCTGAAAAACCCTGACAGGTTGTGTTGAGTCTAGATGTGATGGGCAACAGAGCTTTCTGCAACATTAAAATCATCATTGACCTCATTTTTCACCCCGGGCCAAAAAAACCAGTCATATACGACTGTGAATGAATAGTTACCACTTGTTAAATCTCAAAATATGGAAACTGTTAATTAATACATTATACTTGTTTTTTTTACACTGTATGCACTCCAAATCCCTAAAACACTGGCTGGTTTAAAGGATAGAAACTGTCGAAGAAATAAACATTTAGTTAAGAGGAAATATTTGCAGCATTTTATACACTATAATTGATATTTGTACCAAATTTAATGACATTTAGACACTTTTATGTGTCCAAATACTGCCTGAGAAAAATATTCATTGGATTTACTGCATGTTTTTAAGGTAAGTGGTTGCAAACTATTTATATGGGCTGAATTTAAACAAACAAATCAAATGTAGTAATGTTCAACTTAATCTGTTTAAATTCAGCCCATATTAATTGCTTGCAACAACTTGAACACGCCTAATGTTGGGTTATTTTTTTCCAATTAAATTTAAATGACGCTTTGTAACCCAATGGTTGTGTTTATCCATATTTGACTCAAATTTGGGTTATGACAACCCAGCATTTTTAAGTAAGGGGTAAAGTACATCCAGGAGGTTGTTGTCACAAAATAAAGCCAGACAAGTTTATCAGTAACCATAGCAAAGTGGAGCACTGTTGTGTAAGACTGAATGGATTTATTCTGTGAAAACAACAGTCTGGATGTACTTTATCCTGCTAGTAACGAAAACAGCTGATGGAGTATACACTAACCTGTGCATTATTCAGAAGCAAGATGGCACCAAACAGGCAAAAACACAACGCTGACAGAAACGAGAACAGCTGATGGAGTATACACTAACCTGCTCATTATTCAGACACAAGATAACACCAAACAGTCAAAAACACAAAGCTGACAGAAACTAAAACAGCTGATGGAGTATACACTAACCTGGAGTATACATTAACCTCTGCATTATTCAGACACAAGATGGCACCAAACAGTTAAAAACACAAAGCTGACAGAAACTAAAACAGCTGATGGAGTATACACTAACCTGCTCATTATTCAGTCACAAGATGGCGCCAAACAGTCAAAAACAAAAAACTGACAGAATCGTAAACAGCTGATGGAGTATACACTAACTTGCACATTATTCAGCTGATGGAGTATACACTAACCTGCGCATTATTCAGACACAAGATGGCGCCAAACAGTCAAAAACGCAAAGCTGGCAGAAACTAAAACAGCTGATGAAGTATACACTAACCTGCGCATTATTCAGACACAAGATGGCGCCAAACAGTCAAAACACAAAGCTGACAGAAACTAAAACAGCTGATAAAGTATATACTAACCTGCGCATTATTCAGACACAAGATGGGGCCAAACAGTCAAAAACGCAAAGCTGACAGAAATGAAAACAGCTGATGGAGTATACACTAACCTGTGCATTATTCAGACACAAGATGGCGCCAAACAGTCAAAAACGCAAAGCTGACAGAAATGAAAACAGCTGATGGAGTATACACTAACCTGTGCATTATTCAGAGGCAAGATGGCGTCAAACAGTCAAAAACGCAAAGCTGACAGAAATGAAAACAGCTGATGGAGTATACACTAACCTGTGCATTATTCAGACACAAGATGGCGCCAAACAGTCAAAAACGCAAAGCTGACAGAAATGAAAACAGCTGATGGAGTATACACTAACCTGTGCATTATTCAGACACAAGATGGCGTCAAACAGTCAAAAACGCAAAGCTGACAGAAATGAAAACAGCTGATGGAGTATACACTAACCTGCTCATTATTCAGACACAAGATGGCGACAAACAGTCAAAAACACAAAGCTGACAGAATCGAAAACAGCTGATGGAGTATACACTAACCTGCACATTATTCAGACACAAGATGGTGTCAAACAGTCAAAAACACAAAGCTGACAGAAAATAAAACAGATGATGGAGTATACACTAACCTGTGCATTATTCAGACACAAGATGGCGACAAACAGTCAAAAACACAAAGCTGACAGAAATGAAAACAGTTGATGGAGTATACACTAACCTGTGCATTATTCAGAAGCAAGATGGCGACAAACAGTCAAAAACGCAAAGCTAACAGAAATGAAAACAGCTGATGGAGTATACACTAACATGCACATTATTCAGACACAAGATGGCGCCAAACAGTCAAAACACAAAGCTGACAAACTAAAACAGCTGATGGAGTATACACTAACCTGCTCATTATTCAGACACAAGATGGCGCCAAACAGTCAAAAACACAACGCTGACAGAAATGAAAACAGTTGATGGAGTATACACTAACCTGTGCATTATTCAGACACAAGATGGCGCCAAACAGTCAAAAACACAAAGCTGACAGAAAATAAAACAGAGGATGGAGTATACACTAACCTGCTCAATATTCAGTCACAAGATGGCGCCAAACAGTCAAAACACAAAGCTGACAGAAAATAAAACAGCTGATGGAGTATACACTAACCTGCACATTATTCAGACTCAAGATGGCGCCAAACAGTCAAAAACGCAAAGCTGACAGAAATGAAAACAGCTGATGGAGTATACACTAACCTGCACATTATTCAGACACAAGATGGCGCCAAACAGGCAAAAGCACAAAGCTGACAGAAATGAAAACAGCTGATGGAGTATACACTAACCTGCACGTTATTCAGTCCCAATATGGCACCAAATAGTCAAAAACGGAAAGCTGACAGAAATTAAAATGGTTGAATTAACCATATAATAGCCTAGGTATTACTCATTCACAAGATGGAGCCAAACTATGATTAAAGCAATCTTTTTCCAATGTTAAGATAAGTTTTTTCCCCTAACCGTCTATGACGGCAACACACAACATTTGTATTTTAGAAACCGCTTCTGTTTCTGCGACGTTGCGTCAAAACAACATCATAAACTACTATAACCTAGTTCACCTCAGGTACAGATCATGCGCTTTATTCAGTGTTAAGTTCTTCTAATGTGAGTTTAAACATCATTTTACATGACATTATTGCCGTACTACTGAAAGCAGCAGCAGAAAAATAAAAAAAAATGAAAGTCAGTGACTGACTCACCAACAACATCAGTTGCTCAGTCTATGTAGGTTACTTTTAATAATGTTAAATAAATATGTATTAATCAGATTATAAACCATTTCAACGTGGTCATGTCATTGGCCCATGAACATTTTTGCTTGTTATCAAACTATTTCATAACTGTAACAAGAGACAATTCAATCTTAACTTAATGATAAAACAGCTATCATAACATTATATATCAATATGTGGCTCTTTTTGGATTCAGGGAGGCTACAGATATAAAAAATGTAAAACAGGAAATACGTTGGGACCACTGTTTACACTGTTTTGTTTACACCCCTCATAATGGTCTATAACCATACCATTTCGTCGGGAGTGCAGTGGCTGATATTTAAATGAAATGAATTGAAATGTTTCTGTTGTGTGGTATTGCTTGTCACTGGAATCTTGTGCGTTAGGACACGGCTCAAGAACATAATTAATCATAGAAGAATCATGTGATTAATCGTGGTTAAAAATGTTAATCGTTGTCCAGTATTTTAGCTTATTTTTCAGTCCGAGTTAGCATACAAATGAAAATAAACACTGCTTAATGTTCCAGATCACTTCAGTTCTATCTTTAAAAGCAACTTCAAATAAATAGCACTTTATTCTGTGCTAAAATAGTAGATCTATTGTTGAAAATGAAGCCGGTCTCAACCTCATAAATCCGCTAAAAACAATTGGAAAAAATGTAATGAAATTAGTGTAGAAATAATGCAGTGACATTCAGACACTGAAACATGAAGCTGAAAGACTGAGTTAGCGTGAGTGAATGTGTAGAGTGTGTGTTTGTTTATGTACAGGTGTGTGCGTGTGTGTGTGTGCGCGCATGTGCATGTGTGTGTGTACAGATGAGTCACCATATGCTTCATTGCCATCCATTGAACGCTTCTTCTTAATTAAGGAAGCGGGGATTAACAAACTCGTCAGTGACCGGCCCACTCACACACTCTTTCTCCCACCGCATCACCATTAGAAAAGTTGTGGGAGAAACTGCATTAGTGCATGAAGAGAAGTGAGAACATCGTTATTTCTGTGCTATTTTATTAGTGTGTTTATACTGTTATGCTATTATTAATAGCTTTTTTATTTTATTTTTGTTCTTTATTAATATTAAATTCTTTATATTTGATTATTCATTCATTCATTCATTTTCTTTTCGGCTTAGTCCCTTTATTAATCTGGGTTCGCTACAGTGGAATGAACCGCCAACTTATCCAGCATATAATTTTATGCAGCAGATGCCCTTCCAGCTGCAACCCATCACTGGGAAACACCCATACACCCTCATTCACACATATACTAAGGACAATTTTAGCTTACCCACTTTACCTGTACCACATGTCTTTGGACTTGTGGGGAAAACCAGAGCACCAGGAGCAAACCCACGCAAACGCGGGGAGAACATGCAAACTCCATACAGAAATGCCAACTGACCCAGCCGAGGCTCGAACCAGCAAACTTCTTGCTGTGAAGCGACAGCACTACCTACTGCACCACCGCATCGCCCCATATATATATATATATATATATATATATATATATCCAAACAAAATTAATTCTGTCAGAATTTTGTCAAAATATCTCCAGCTTTGATTATATATTGTAATTAGATTGCAAATGGATGAAATCAGAATCCGTTTTATTGCCAAGTGTGCTTCACACACACAAGGAATTTGTTTTGGCAACAGAAGCTTCCAGTGTACATAAAGTGACAAGTGACAACACAATATTAAATATGAGAAAAGAAAAAGGCGATAAACATTAAACAGAGATGCAGTTAGTCAAAAAGATCTGGATGTTGAGTTGTATGTACACATTTGTTATAAATATACAGGTTATAAGGTGCTGTATACAAATGCGTGTGAGGAAGTATTGCATTGTATATTGTTATAAGGTGCTGTGTACAAGTGCGTATGAGAAAGTATTGCTCGTTTATTGCATAGTAGGGGAATATTTAACTGTTCATGAGGTAGATGGCCTGAGGAAAAAAACTTTTCCTGTGTCTGGCTGTTTTTGTGCTTGGTGCTCTGTAGCGCCGACCAGATGGCAACAGTTCAAACAGATAGTGTGCTGGGTGCGAGGCGTCCAGAGTGATTTTGCGAGCCCTTTTACTCACTCTGGAAGAGTACAGTTCTTGGAGTGTAGGAAGGGTAGTGCCAGTGATTCGTTCAGCAGTCCGGACTATTTGTTGTAGTCTACGGAGGTCAGTTTTGGCAGCTGAGCTGAACCAGACGGTGATTGAAGTGCAGAGGATGGATTGGATGACAGCTGAGTAGAACTGTACGAGCAGCTCCTGTGGCAGGTTGAACTTCCTCAGCTGACGAAGGAAGTACAGTCTCTGCTGGGCTTTCTTCACAATAGAGTCTATGTGAATGTCCCATTTCAGATCCTGAGAGATGGTGGTGTCCAGGAACCTGAATGACTCTACTGCAGCCACAGTGCTGTTCATGATGGTGAGTGGGGGGAGTGCAGGGGGGTTTCTCCTAAAGTCCACTATCATCTCCACTGTTTTGAGCATGTTCAGCTCCAGGTTGTTTTATCTGCACCATAAAGTCAGTCGCTCCATTATATGATATGTATACGTTTTCCACCTCGCCTGATTTATATCGCCGCATTACATTCTTCTTCTGCGTCGTCTTGTCTCAGTACCATGTCTTGGACAGTGGTGATATTTTCAACAGTACGGACAGTGCATGGACGACCACTCTCTGCCACACCACATACTGATCCAGTGTGATCAATTTTCACCAACAAGTAATCCGTTCCACCTTTTATCCAGATTTAGATGGAGATTTTTCATTTAATTTCTTTTTCGTCCGCTTATCCGGGGCCGGGTCGCGGGGGCAGCAGTCTTAGGAGAGACTTCCCTCTTCCCAGACACTTCCTCTAGCCCCTCTGGGGGGATCCCGAGGCATTCTCAGGCCAGCCGAGAGACATAGTCCCTCCAGCGTGTCCTGGGTCTATCCCGAGACCTCCTCCCAGTGGGACATGCCTGGAACACCTCCCTAGGCGTCCAGGAGGCATCCGAAACAGACGCCCGAGCCACCTCAGCTGCGTTCTCTCGATGTGGAGGAGCAGCGGCTCTACTCCGAGCTCCTCCCGGGTGACAGAGCTCTTCAGCCTGTCTATAAGGGTGCGCCCTGCCACCCTGTGAAGGAAACTCATCTCGGCCGCTTGTATGCGAGATCTTGTCTTTTCAGTCATGACCCAAAGCTCATGACCATAGGTGAGAGTAGGAACATAGATTGACCAGTAAATCGAGAGCTTTGTCTTTCGGCTCAGCTCCTTCTTTACCACAATGGGCCGAAACACTGACCGCATTACTGCTGCTGCTGCACCAATCCGCCTGTTAATCTCACGCTTCATCCTTCCCTCACTCGTGAACAAAATCCCAAGATACTTGAAGTCCACCTGGGGTAAGGACTTTCCTCCAACTTGGAGATGGCAATTCTTCTTATTCTTCTTATCATTACAGATTTAAAAAAAAATTAAATGTACATAAATATTCTAAATCTACAGTGTAATCAAATAAGCTGCAGTACTAAAATTACTAAAAAATAAATAAAATACATTAAATTTAAATATAAAAATCTAACAGAAGTGAAATTTCTGCTATGAAACTCTATGCGCATGCAGGCTCATAGGTCACCTAATCTGCTCCTGCGTCATTAACTTTATGGCGCAGAAGATTGGTTGCTGTCACCTCGGCAGCCAATGAGCTTGCTCCTCATCAGTTTAAATGCTCCGCGTTGTTTTGCGCTGTTAAGCTGCAGCGTGTTTTCGGAGACCCTCCTCCACCCCAGCTCCACCTGTGTTAGATCTGCTACGGGGGTTACATATGTATTATGTTTACAGCAGCAGCTTGTTATATTCTTATACGGCATATCTGTGTATATACTGGCAGTAGCAGGCCTCGGTACTTGCTCTGCCATAATAATCAAAGCAGCAGCGTAGCAGATCTATACCGCCAAGACAAAATACATCAGCATCGCCATATAAATATTCATTACCATACTAAATCCTGAGAGTGTTCATGACAAAAATGGCCAAACAAAAACAAAAAACATACGAAAATGAAACAACAAATATTTAATATTACAAATAATTGTCAAGAATGCTCATATTTCACCACTGATATTATAATTGTTTGTATTATTTAGCAGTGATGGGTCGTTCTTGAACGATTCGTTCATTTTGAACGAATCTTCAATATGTCCCGGAATGACGAGTCCTCTCAGGGAGTGATTCGTTCATGCGCACAGATGTGCAGGTTTCGTTCATTTTTCAAGTCTTTTGAGTCATTCATCACACGAAAGACAAAAGCCAATCATATGCGTTTAGAGCCAGAGATTTCATCCGTTCATGTCTCGAGTCCTCTGTTTGAGTCTCTCGGTCATCACGTGAAAGACCGAAGCCAATCGAATGCATTTAGAGCCGGAAAGAGATTTGATCCATTCACCTCCCAAGTCCTTGGTCTGAGTCGTTCAACATGTGAAAGACAGAAGCCAATCGTATGCATTTAGAGCCGGAAAGAGATTTGATCCATTCACCTCCCGAGTCCTCGTTCTGAGTCGTTCAACACGTGAAAGACAGAGGGCAATCGTATGCATTTAGAGCCGGAAAGAGATTTGATCCGTTGACCTTTCGAGTCCTCGTTCTGAGTCGTTCAACATGTGAAAGACAGAAGCCAATCGTATGCATTTAGAGCCGGAAAGAGATTTGATCCGTTCACCTCCCGAGTCCTCGGTCTGAGTCGTTCAACATGTGAAAGACAGAAGCCAATCGTATGCATTTAGAGCCGGAAAGAGATTTGATCCGTTCACCTCCCGAGTCCTCGTTCTGAGTCGTTCAACACGTGAAAGACAGAAGCCAATCGTATGCATTTAGAGCCGGAAAGAGATTTGATCCGTTCACCTCCCGAGTCCTCGTTCTGAGTCGTTCAACACGTGAAAGACAGAAGCCAATCGTATGCATTTAGAGCCGGAAAGAGATTTGATCCGTTCACCTCCCAAATCCTTGGTCTGAGTCGTTTAACACGTGAAAGACCAGCCTGATCTCACGAGGAAACGTAAGTATTTTACGTTTTGTCAGTTTAGTGGCTAATTCGTACGAATTCGTACAAGTTCAGTCGTACGAAATTGTACGATTTTAAAAAGGAGGCGTGGCACCTAACCCCACCCCTAACCCCAACCGTCATTGGGTGATGGGCAAATCATACTAATTTGTACGAATTAAATCATACGAATTCATACGAATTAGCCACTAATCAAAAAGTTACGAATTGGCCGTGAGATAGCGTTGGAAAGACAGAAGCCAATCATATGCATTTAGAGCCGGAAAGAGATTTGATCCGTTCATGTCTCGAGTCCTCAATCTGAGTTGTTCAACACGTGAAAGACAGAAGCCAATCGTATGCATTTAGAGCCGGAAAGAGATTTGATCCGTTCACCTCCCAAGTCCTCGGTCTGAGTTGTTCAACACGTGAAAGACAGAAGCCAATCATATGCGTTTAGAGCCGGAAAGAGATTTGATCCGTTCACCTCCCAAGTCCTCGGTCTGAGTTGTTCAACACGTGAAAGACAGAAGCCAATCGTATGCATTTAGAGCCGGAAAGAGATTTGATCCGTTCACCTCCCGAGTCCTCAGTCTGAGTCGTTCAACATGTGAAAGACAGAAGCCAATCGTATGCATTTAGAGCCGGAAAGAGATTTGATCCGTTCATGTCTCGAGTCCTCAATCTGAGTTGTTCAACACGTGAAAGACAGAAGCCAATCATATGAGTTTAGAGCCGGAAAGAGATTTGATCCGTTCACCTCCCGAGTCCTCGGTCTGAGTCCTTTAACACGTGAAAGACAGAAGCCAATCGTATGCATTTAGAGCCGGAAAGAGATTTGATCCGTTCACCTCCCGAGTCCTCGGTCTGAGTCGTTCAACACGTGAAAGACCAGCCTGATCTCACGAGGAAACGTAAGTATTTTACGTTTTGTCAGTTTAGTGGCTAATTCGTACGAATTCGTACAAGTTCAGTCGTACGAAAATGTACGATTTTAAAAAGGAGGCGTGGCACCTAACCCCACCCCTAACCCCAACCGTCATTGGGTGATGGGCAAATCGTACTAATTTGTACGAATTAAATCATACGAATTCATACGAATTAGCCACTAATCAAAAAGTTACGAATTGGCCGTGAGATAGCGTTGGAAAGACAGAAGCCAATCGTATGCATTTAGAGCCGGAAAGAGATTTGATCCGTTCACTTCTCGAGTCCTCGGGTTTGAGTCATGTCTTTTTACGGTCTGTCACGTGATGAACGAACCAGAAGACTCGAGAGGTGAGCTAATCATGGCTCCTTTCGGCTCAGACTGTGTACATTGGTTGAGATTATATGGAGTGTCAGTGTGACGTGAACGAACCACTGCAATTTGAAGACATGAAGAGGTGAGCTGAGCAAAGAGGCAAAAAATACCTTAATAGACAAAAGAGCAGGTAAACATTGAATGATTATTTTCTCTTACTTATAGCTTTCTATTTATCACTTGTTTGTAGTGTGATCAACCTTGGGCTACTTGTAGATGTGTTTGGAAGCAATTCGTAACATTTTAATAATATTTTGGCAAATTGAACAAATGACTCGAAAAAAGATTTGTTCATCTCGATGAACGAGACTCAATGATCCGAGTCAGTAAAATGATCTGAACTTCCCATCACTATCATTTAGCATCATAATGCAGATGTGTTGTGAGGAGCAGGAAAGCAAACGGTGTTTCTCTCCATCAGCTTGACTGATGTGGGAAAAGAGTAAATTAGGTTTTTCGGAGGCTTCAATCCTCTTCCCTGCCTAAATTTAACCCTGTTCCTCTGATGGCTTGTCGGTTCGTCACTCACACCCACTCCAGATTCTCCTCCGCTGGCTGTAAAAGCCGGATTTTGATGCGTGGCGTCTTTAAATAATGCAGGACGAGCTTAACATGTGTGTGTAATGGCAGAGGTGAATAATTCAGCCCAGTCTGTTCACCTCCTCCATTATAACAGAAAGACACTCAGATCATGCAGACGCTCCATCAAATGTTAATGCGAGGCTCCGGGACCTCAAGGGCCGGCCGGAGGTCAGGGCTGCTGATGTAGATGGACGGAACTCTTCAGATTGACACTCAGGGTTTGGTTTTTGAGTTTGTGTGTGTGTGTGTGTGTGTGTGTGTGTGTGTGTGTGTGTGTGTGTGTGTGTGTGTGTGTGTGTGTGTGTGTGTGTGTGTGTTGGGAAAATCTAATGAGCTTGGATTTAAAGAAACAGTTCACACAAAACTAAACTAAAACTTTTATTTAGTTTTTTTAGATTACACATATATATATATATATATATATATATATATATATATATATATATATATATATATATATATATATACACACACATTTAGGTCCATTAATATTGAAACATCGACACAATTATAACATTTTTGCCTCTTTACACTAACACAATGGATCTGAAATGAAACGAACAAGATGTGCTTTAACTGCAGACTGTCAGCTTTAAATTGAGGATATTTACATCCATATCAGGTGAACGCTGTAGGAATTACAACAGTTTGCATATGTGCTTCCCACTTGTTAAGGGACCAAAAGGAATTGGACGATTGGCTTCTCTGTTCCATGGTCAGGTGTGTGTTGTTTCCTCATTATTTCAAATACAATGAGCAGATGAAAGGTCCAGAGTTCATTTCAAGTGTGCTTTTTGCAATTGGAACCTTTTACTGTCAACTCTCGAAATGAGATTTGTTTCGTTTCAAATTGATTGTGTTGGTGTATAGAGCCAAAAATGTTAGAAGTGTGTTGATGTCTAAATATTTATGGACCTAACTGTATATATATATATATATATATATATATATATATATATATATATATATATATATATATATATATATATATATATATATATAGATTAGGGGTGTAACGGTTCACAAAAATCACGGTTCGGTTCGATACGACACAGTGGTGTCACAATTCGGTATGTTTTCAATACAGCAAAAAAGAAAAAAGCCAGAGGATTTCTCTGATTGAAATCTTTTAAGTGTATTAAAACCAACATCATAAAAGCATGATCTCTCTTCTTTTTTTTTTTTTCTTTGAACAGTGATATAAAGCTATACTTCGGGGTTCTCTTGCTTGGCAGCAAATAAAACAAATCCTTAATTATACTCAAAATCAAAAAGCTGCTTATAAAATTAAATGTAATTTTTTAGTAGTCAAACAAATAAAAAGAAAAGAACAATTTAGTTTTAATATGGAACTCAGTTTTAATCAATTTTTAAGTAATTTTTTTATTTTCAGAAAGTGTCCACCTTTTCTTCAGACAGCACAGATCTGCTTGATTTGACTGTCACCTGCCATTTCAGTGGATATGAAAGCAGGAATTATTATCTGACTGAAATGGGCTTATGAAGGAGTAATGTAATGGGGCTCTATTACATTTAATATTTTCTTAAAACCTGAAATTTCCACTACCAATTAAGGTCTCGTATCCACAGCTATAAATGTACCGATCGCCTCTGTGATTTGTTTTTCCCTGTTCGAATCTGGAGAAATTGCCTGTCTGAATGCTGCGGGGATAGTTGCATGTAGTGCGCGTGTCTAGTTTTCGCCTAATTCCAGTTAGTGATTCCGTGATGTCAGTGTAAATGAGTTGACATGTTCAAATATTACCGCTAAAATAGCTTACTGTCATAGCAGGTGTCATTGTTTTTTTTTTATCCGCCACTCTCTTGCCATCACTCTCATAGCTTACAGGGAAACCAAAGTGCTACCAAACGCCAGACCTGCTGTTGGTTATAGGAGGATTACATTAATGTTACTAGCCATTTTGCGAGCTAGTGCAGCAGCGTGTCGCTGACTGGAGTAGTGTTTGGAGGTGGGCGGGGAAGGCAGCATGTTGCCGGTCACGCCCAGGGTCACGTCATTTGGGATGCCTTGTTGAGCGTTGTTGCACTGAAAACATTATATTCTGTAAACTTATTCTCTTTTATCTTTTTAGATATTTGTTCGGTTCGGTTTGTATATGAATACGCGTATCGTTACACCCTTAATATAGATACAAGTCAAGTATTTGTATCCTCTTCCTCCACAGCCAGGACTCTGTAATGTGTGCAGAATGTGGTTTTGCATTGTCTTGTTAAAATATACATGGCCATCCCTGACCACAGCACACGTTTTCACTGTGTGATGGTCCATCCCAGATGTTTCAGAGCCCAGAGAAGTCAATGGCTCTTTTGGACACTGTTAACCTAGGGCTTCCATTTGGCACAGTACAGTTTTAACTGGCATTTGTGGATGTAACTATGTATTGTTATACTTGGCAAAGGCTTGCTAAAGTAGTCCTGAGCCCATGTGGTGATATCGCTTATAGATGAATGAGGATTCTTGATGAAGTGCCGCCTGAGGGATCGAAGATCCCGGTTGTTCAGATTAGGCTTGCTCCCTTGTCCTTTACACACAAATCCTCCAGATTGCTTGAATCTTTTAAACAGATGTTCTGCACTGTTGAAGGTGAAATATCCAAATGTCTTCCTGTCTTTCTTTAAGGGCATTGTGTTTAAACATTTTAATAATTTCCTCACATATTTGTTGGCACACTGGCGATCCTC
Organism: Danio kyathit; assembly: GCA_903798195.1. Lineage (NCBI taxonomy): Eukaryota > Metazoa > Chordata > Actinopteri > Cypriniformes > Danionidae > Danio > Danio kyathit. Next base: position 58,836,762 of record LR812538.1, read on the forward strand.
GGCCAATCTTTGCTCCTAAAGGACTAGACCTTTCTTGGATGCTGCTTTTGTACTAGATCATAATCACAGTCACCTGTTGACATCACCTGTTTCAATTCACATCATTATTTAATCAGTTTACTTGATTACTAGCCTTAAACTGCTCCTGACACAACTTTTTGGGAATGTGTTGCAGGTCTGAATGACAAGAGAGGATGTAGATTTACAAATGAAATGAAGTTGACCAGAAAACACATGAAATATTTTGTTCATATTGTCTGCAATGATACTTCAAAGTAAATTTAGAAATCACTTTTTAGAAAATCTTTTTTTATTTGCGTTTCCATACTGTCCCAACTGTTTCTGATTTGGGGTTGTATATGAGTATATAATACTACCAGTGGTGGCTGGTCAATAGAGGGCGCTGGGGCGCCGCCCCCTTCAAGTTAGAGCCCTTTAATATGTTAATATTTATTATCACAAATATTAACAAAGTAAATTGATTTAATTCTAACATTCTAACATTTATTGTAGTCATACTAACATTTATTGAAAAAAAATGTATGAACAATATTTTTTCATATGTGTGCGGGGCGCCGGACTAATGAGTGTCTATTTGGTACACGAACTTTTGCAATGCACGTGATATGACGATAAGCTCTAATTGGCCGGTTTTAAATTGTCTTTAGGGCGCAGCGCTCTGCGTCCCGAACCCTCCCATTTTTGTTGTTAGAACGAATCATATTTGTTTTTATATGATTGGCCTTATGTGATTAGACCATTCTCACCAAAGAGCTTAGAATGCAATTTCTCGAGATGAAGGAAAATTCTGTTATATCTTTGCAAAGATATCCGTTCACAAGGCGTTTGGATAAAGAAAAAAAATCAAAAAGCTTGGACCAGATCGACCTTCCTTGCAAATTCACCAGTAGTCAAGTGATGGCGTGCGCACGTATATTCGGGGCTTTTCCAGCACTTGTCATGACAAACGGAGTTGGCTGGCAGGTTGTGATGTAAGTCATACCTTTTACTATTTCCGTGTTTGCTGTTTCAAACAGCACGACGCAAGAGAGGCTGAATGCATTGGCCATGCTGTCAATAGAGAAGAGACTGGTGACTGAGATGACTGACTTTAACCAAAAGGTCATTGAGAAATTTTCAAGCCAGAAAAAAAGGAGAGCAAAATTTATTTTCAAGTAGTGCTACTGGCCAGTGATTAGGCAACATTTATGTGTGTGTTTGTGTGTGTGTTTGTGTGTGTGTGTGTGTGTGTGTGTGTGTGTGTGTGTGTGTGTGTGTGTGTGTGTGTGTGTGTGTGTGTGTGTTGTGTGTGTGTGTGTGTGTGTGTGTGTGTGTGCGTTTACTGATTATCTTGATTACTTCATTACTGATAATAAACCCAAATTAAACTGAAATGAACTGATTTGTGATGCATTTATTGTATGCTTAAGTCATATTTTAGTTTTTTGATACATCACCTGAAAAATAGCTTTTACACTCTTACTCTACCAACAGTTAGATTTTTTTCTGGTGTTTGCACCCCCCCCCCCCCCCCACACACACACACACACACACACACACATTTTTTAACACCAGCCGCCACTGAATACTACACTGCTAAAATATGTTTAAAATAAGATGCATTTTCTAGACAAGCAAAAAAATATTGATTTGTTTTCAAAAAGAATAAGTTAAAATGAGTTTTTCCTTAAAACAAGCAAAAATAATCTGCCACTGGGGTACGCAAAATAATCTTGTATTCAGAGATGGGGGACTCTAGTCACATGACTTGACTCGAGTCAGACTTAAGTCACAAAATTGAGGACTTGAGACTTGCTTGACAAATATCCAAACAAGACTCGACTTGACTTGGACTTGACTGTCATGACTTGAGACTTGACTTGGACTTGAGTTAAATGACTCGAAATAATTTAACAATATATATATAATTTACTATATAACCGTTTGTTATATATTGCTATATTTATATTATAATATATATATATATATATATATATATATATATATATATATATATATATATATATATATATATATATATATATATATATATTTTTTTTTTTTTTTTTTTTTTTTTTTTTGATTGATTGATTGACTTGAAAGTGACTTGTTAGACAAAGCTACGACTTGACTTGACTTGACGTGACTTGACATAAGCAGTGACTTGACTTGGCTTGCTTGAGACTTGAAGGTTATGACTTGAGACTTGCTTGTGACTTGCACATGTGTGACTTACTCCCACCTCTGCTTGTATTTGCTTTGAAATAAAATTAAGTGGTTTTTCAAAATAATCTTAAGTTAAATAATTTCTGAAAACAAAACAGAAACTACAAAACGTTTCTTGATTTTAAGATTTTTTTAAATAAGCACACCAGAACAAAACTAAGTAAGAAAGACATTTTTGCAGTGTAGGTATTTGGTCCAAATTGACCCAAAATATTTGTGGTGAAAGTTGCCTTAGTAAAGTTCACCAAATATCATAAATGCCACAGCAGAAGGAGGAAAAAAAAAACACCCAGAGCAGATGTTAAAAGAGCGGCGGATGAAAAGAGGGAGAGAGGATGAAATGGGAAGTGTTGCAGGATCTGCAGTGTTGTAGTGCTGCTGTAATTGCTGATCTCGTCCAGAGAATTGAATGCAATGAAGCAGATGCTTAGAGCCAGATTCTTCAGGACAGCTGCAGAGAGAGAGGCAGAGAGACAGACAGAGTCCAGGGAAATAAGCAGACAGACAGACAGATAATTACACCATTTTTATATAACAAATACAGAAAAATTAAGACATATCCTGGGAGAGATCTCAGCCTGATATCAACAGCAGTACAATATGTATTATACTGTCACAGTAGAGTCAGCTAGTGGACGAAGCTAGTCTGAAACATTACTGCAAACCACCTAAACAAATGTACCATTGTGTGTGTGTGTGTGTGTGTGTGTGTGTGTGTGTGTGTGTGTGTGTGTGTGTGTGTGTGTGTGTGTGTGTGTGTGTGTGTGTGTGTGTGTGTGTGTGTGTGTGGCAATGCAGTGGCGCAGTAGGTAGTGGTGTCGCCTCACAGCAAGAAGGTCACTGGGTCGCAGGTTCAAACTGTGTGGAGTTTGCATGTTCTCCCTGCGTTCGCGTGGGTTTCCTCCGGGTGCTCCAGTTTCCCCCACAATCCAAAGACATGCGGTACAGGTGAATTGGGTAGGCTGGGTCAAGTCAAGTGACACTGCTAAATTGTCCGTAGTGTATGAGTGTGAATGAGTGTGTGGATGTTTCCCAGAGATGGGTTGTGGCTGGAAAGGCATCCGCTGCGTACAAATGTGCTGGATAAGTTGGCGGTTCATTCCGCTGTGGCGACCCTAGATTAATAAAGGGACACTCTCAAAGTTCAAACCTTCATAGAAAATTAAATCCAGTATTATAGAGTGAAACCAAAGATCAAAACCATTTGGTCTTCGTTTATTTATTCCGTAATGGGCCCTACAGCCGTGTAGAGATGCAACATTTCTCAATACAACATTGAACCGTTCGGTACGACATCCACGGTTCAATACGCGCTTGTGAATTGCGGTTTTTCTGGTTTTACGTTTAAATAATTTATGTGCGTTTTATTTCTCTCCGAATAGACTGTTTGTGTGTGCCTGTAAATCTACGGGCTGAGATGAGGAAACTCCTCCCCGCGAGTAAATATTCAATCACTATGCTCTAAAGTTAGGGGGCGCTCAACCATCATTCCACACTTTAACATGGTGAAGTGAGGAGGAAGCGCCGGTGTCTTTCAACTCCGCGGTGTTGGGACATTTCGGGTTTATACTCGACGCGTCCGCAAGTTCGCTTGAGTGCGCGCGGCGAATGTGACGTTTTGAGACCCAAGCAAACAGTGCGCGTGGCGCCGCGTTTGATTTGAGTTAAATATGAAACACTTTGAAGAGAATTTGTCTGAAACAGTACGACGGTACACATATCTTTATGATCCGTGATCATACAGATAACCTGATGAACAATCATTCTTGGCTAGAAATAGCAACAGCAGTGGGAAAAGAGGAAAGTTTTTGTTAAAAGGTTTGGAAAAACCTGAGGGATTGTTAAAGCCAAAAGAGGCAAAATGGAGACCCAGGTACACAATTACAGAAATATGTTTGTCCACCAGTCATAAGTTTTACACTGATGTATATGTTACAATTTTGAATTTTAAACAATTTAATAGCTACAAAACCAAAATGAAATGGAAATGAATATTTGAACCTTTCGGTTTACACTGATGCCCTGTTTTTAGGCTTTATATTGGTGATAATGATCAGTAATGTTGGACCATTATTACCCTTTTAGCATAAGTATAGCACAGAAACTAGCCAGACAGTAATGTGTGAATTGTGGAGCGGGCTAAATCTAAAAATCTATTTTTTAGTAAGTGTGCTTTATTTTGCCTTTTATTCTTGCCATAATAAAGAATATATTTGTAGAGCAACCCATGTTCTGTTGTCATTAATATTTAATAAACTTTAATAGGTAAAACTGTCTGAGATATAAACAAAAGCAAGTGACGCATCAAATTAGATTAAAAAAAAAATCTTGAATTGTTATAAAGATCCCTATAATCATTAAAATAATACTTTATACTTTGTATAAAGTACAAATGTGTTTATTTGAAATGGTCAATTTATGTTTATTAACTTCACATGCATGTTTATTTTTAAAATGTAGGAATTTATGTGTTGCCCAGTTAGTACATGGGCTACCAGCAGCTGTGAGATTTCAGTGTTAATTTTTTATTATTATACAATACACTAGGAACTAGTGTACCTTTCTTGGCTTTGAAGTAAAATAAAGGAGTATTGCAATAAATCGTTTTTATTTTTTTCTCTTTCTTACTGTTCCTATTGCCTAAGCATAGAAAAACAATAAAAAAAAACACTTATGTGTTAAGCCATCAGAACCGAACCGAACCGAAAACCGTGTTAAAAAACCGAGGTATGTAATGAACCGTAAGCTAACTGTATTGTTGCATCCCTACAGCCGTGTAACTTCTACCTTCCTTTAACATGTCCAGAAGTTAAACGTTTTGTGCGATGGTTAGCATCTTCCTTTGCCTTTTGGGTGCTACCACAGGTGCCTTTGACAGTGCAGAACCTTTCGTTGACAATCTGGGAAGAGCACTTGCAAACATACAGTCCAGCTCTTCAGAGTCACACTGCTAGCGATCGAAGATTTGTGTAAATTTGGCAAGCTGAATGCATTCTGTACTGTACAGGAGACGAGGTACGGAGGAGATTGATTGACAATGGTCTACAGCACAGGTGTCAAAGCCAGTTCCTGGAGGGCCTCAGCTCTGCACAGTTTAGTTCCAAACCTAATTAAACACACCTGATCAAACTATTTGAGTGCTTTAGGCTTGTTAGATACCTACAGATAGGTGTGTTGAAGCAGGGCTGCAACTAAACTCTGCAAGGCTCCGGCCCTCCAGGAATTGACTTTGACACCCCTGGTCTACAGCCAATCAGGACGCAGAACACAATGCGTGAATCAGGACGCAGGACACAATGCGCGAATCAGGATGCAGAATGCAATGCGCTGTAGAAAAAAAGCATGTCAATTTAAACAAACAAAAAAAATTTGCAAAACTGCGAGACCACGAAAGGTGAACCGCATTATAGTGAGGTACTACTGTAATGCGCAGGTTAGTGTATACTCCATCAGCCGTTTCTGTCAGCTTTCAGTTGATTGAAAGTTTTAATTAACTTTAAAGAAATTAATAAACTATTACTGCTCAGAATTATGTTGTGTGTGAAATTTGCTTTGTGGCAAGTCATTTGTCTACCAGTCATTTAAGCACCGGTGTTACGGTTCCCGTATATTTGTATATGTGTAGAATTTTGCCTCCCGTTCTCTCTCTCTCTCTCTCTCTCTCTCTCTCTCTCTCTCTCTCTCTCTCTCTCTCTCTCTCTCTCGCTTTCTCCCAGCTTGTCATTTCTAGAAAGGTCCGCCTTCGTTACAGCTGATTGGTCACGAGACCTGTCAATCATCATTGGGCGACGTGGCGCGGACATATAAAAGGTTGTTGCTAGATCGGATATGTTTGCGGCCGGAAGGTAACGAGAATTATTTATGTTATTTATGAAATTTCTGATTTATTGTATTTTATTATCGTCTACTCCCACCCCAACCCTAAACCCAACCGTCACAGAAGCGTAAAAACAGTAGTTGTACCGAGTTTTATTTATCTTATCTATTAAATTACCCAATAAATTGTATTATTTAACCCCTACCCCCACCCCAACCCTAAACCCAACCGTCACAGTTCTGTAAAAATATTCATTATTGTTATACAGTGTCATAAAAAATGCCGCTATATTAATGCGCATATCGCACTTCCGGCCGGCCGCGTATACAATCTAGACTTTACCCATATAAAAGGACGCCAGGAAAAGCGGAGGGAGCGCCTTTTTTTCTCTTGATCTCGTTTTGTCTATTCTGCTGACATGACTTTGTTTTTCGTTGTTATTCATTAACTTTCGTTTGGGTAAAATTGTTTTGTATTACTTTACCCATTTTGGAGAAAATTTGTGATTTCTGTACGTCTTTATTTTGATTTGTTTGTTTGTTACTTTGGCGCAACTCTTTCCAAACCAATTTGAGAGATATTCATGTTCACTCTTTTCTCTGAGTAAGGTGGATAGGGAAGATGTCGTACGACTTCCATTTTTGCAAACACGTAGTTAATCAATTGTTAAATCATCAGGTAAGAGATGAACGCCATCTTTGTACTTTTTTTTATAGTTCAGAGTAAGTAAGATACGGCGCACGGCGCTGAAGACTTTTCTTTTCTTTTGTTTTCATGTTTCTAGTGAGGTAAGGGGTCTGTGTTTGAGTTAAAATTGTTTTGTTATATTTATTTCTTTTATTTTTGGCTTCACTTTCGTCCCCTTACTCCTGAGTTGAACATTTTGTTTTGTTTGATACTTTGTTGAACTTATTCATATTATTGTAAATATTTTTCTTCCTTTGTATATATTTGGACATTAATCTAATTTCACTTTTGTACATTAAATCACTTTTGTTGGCATTTTCCGTTGTTCGTGTCTTTTGCTTGTCCCACCACAGTGAAAGTATCACACCTTTTAAATGTTATTCCTTTTACCCTAAACTAACATCAAAGAGGTTGTAACAACCGGGTTTCCCACAAACATGCGGTGCGTCTCTGAAAGAGTGGGCGGTGTTCATTCTGGCCACGGTCCCGGTTCCAGTCACGGGTGGCTCTTCATGCCGGGACTCCCTGATGTGGGGCTACCTGCTACCCCAGGCTCATCGGAGATCCAACTGAACTGCGGTATTGTTGCCTTTAAGTGGGATTCTGACTTCGTTTAGCCATAATCCCACAGATTGTGGCTTCGCGCCAGTGGTTACTCAGTAGGGGTGTCAAAATTAATCGTTTCTTCGGTGCACCGCGATGCAGATGGGGACAATTCGATATCGGTTCAGTAATAATCATAACCGATTATTACGCGCTGACGTCATTCATCCCCTATGCGCAATGTCGCGGTAGAATACTATGGCGAAGGAGGCGAGGGTGAGTAAATAAAACACTCCTACTACTTAAAAAGCAGATCTTTCACTGACACTGAGGAATGGTAAAGCACGAGTCGCTATTTCACTACTGAGGAGAAACGCTGTATAACTCTCTCTCTCTCTCCCACACACACACACCTAGGGCATTTGTCCTGTTGGCATGTTCGTGAGGTAGATTTTCCTCTCCGCTCGGCTCTGTTAAAGTGATACTTGTGATACAAGCGTGCCTGTGGTTCGAGTTTATTGTATTGTATTGTATTTATTCTATTACAGATTACCTGATAACCGCGTATTATGCGCATATAGACTGACCCGCGGCTGTTTTTCCCGCGCCACTTATCATGGGTGAACAGCGCTTCCATTTCTAAAGCCAATCGCAGCCCTTTCTGTTGAGCGGGTGAAGACAATGACCAATCATAAGGGTGTAAGAACTTGCCAGCGCTCAAAAAGCAGGCGGGATAATATTTACATTAGTTTATTTGTTATGAATTCTCGTGCTGTGTTCTGTGCATGTATTGGAGTTTTGTCTAAAACATTCACAAAGAGTGTTTTTTTTGAGCAGGTAAAATTAAAGGTACAGTTCATATATCTGACTGCTTGTATTAAAGGACAAAATTGAATCCCAATATATAAATATAAACATATTTATAGATTTGAATACAATTTTTTTTCTTGTGTTGTAAAGAAAAAAATCTAATTATGTATGGAAAGCATCGTCAATGCACCGTGATGCACCGAGATATCGAATTGAACCGAATCAATGGCATGATAATCGTAACCGAACCGAACCGTGAGACCAGTGTAGGTTCACACCCCTATTACTCAGCAAAGTGCACAAACCAAATGTTTGAACCCGCAGTTCCTCTCGGAATTAGCGGGATTACGCAATTATATATATTTTTTGTCATTCTTTTTTTTTTTTTATTGAACATTTTGGTTTTGAACAAAGCCCGAGATCCATCCAACAAAAAATAAAAAATTAAAAAATTAAATTAAAAATTAAATAGAATAAAAAACAGTAATACTGTAATAATAGGTACAAAATCAAGATTGAAACATATCTGACACAGTCTCTCTCATATTTAACCAAAATTGTACAGTTTTTTTACTGGACCCATTTATTTTGGCTGTGGTGTATTCCAAACTAATAATGTCCAGTAGATAGAGCCTCCAGGATAGATCAGATGGAGCAGATGGATCCAGCCATAGTTTCAGGATTGTTTTTTTATGCAGCAGTCAGAACAACTGACAGAGTCTTTCTTTGGTTGATGGATAAGGAAAGTGACGAATCGTCCAGCATGAGAAAAAGCAATGGGTCGCATTGGATCTGAGTTTCCATTAGTTCTGATAGAAGGTCTCGTACCTTGGTCCAGTATTTTGCAATTTGGGGACATTCCCAGAACATATGAAAATAAGTACCTTGTGTAGAGTTGTTACATAGGTGACAAAAGGGTCTGATTTTCTTTTATTTTTAAATAATAAGTAGGGGGTGGCATAAGCCTTAAAAATTAATTTATAATGAATCATTTGGTGAGCTGGGTTTTTTGAAGTTACAAAACAGTTCTCCCAGACAGTCTGCCAATCAATTATTGTATTGAGTTCTCTCTCCCAGAAGCCCTCAATTGATATATTTGAATATTGTCGTACTATAAGTGATGTATAAATTATATTTACAATACCTCCGCAATTATATTTTTGACGCTGTTGTATATTTTTGCGTCTCAACAACACATAGTGCAGGCCAGGGCCAGACTGGGATAGCATTTTCAATCGGGAAGAAGTAACTGTTATTCAGGCCACATAAGATGCGATCGGTAAGTAAAGAGCGGTGGGGGGGTGGTGGTTGTGCGATCTGTAACTGAAGAGCGGGGTGGTGTGCGGCAGGCCAGAGTCACGGTGGCAGGCCAGATTGCCCGTCATGCCACCGGGAAATGTCCTGGTTCTCCATATGGCCAGTCCGCCCCTGTCACAGTGATTGGTCGGCTTGTGTAGCTGTGACGAGGGTGGGCAGTGCTAAAGCCTGTTTCACACTGCAAGCGTGAGCAGAGCATGAGCAGCGTGTTTTTTTTTCAGCGTCCATGTTAACAGATTAGAGCTTTCATACCACATGCAGAAGCAGCACGTCAGCGCGAGGCACGAGCGTTGCTGAAGTATAGTTTCGGCTGCACTGCACACGCTCAGTTAAAGTGACAGTGCATTGATAATGACCAGAAACACATTGAATGACAGTAAAAAGTAGAAATTTTACCCAATAAATGCATCTATAATATCAACTGATTTATATATAGTCAATCAAATGAACTTAAACGATTAAAAACGGCAACAAATATTTAGTTGGCTAACTACAAAGCCAAATTTAAAACAATTTTAGTATTAGTTTGACACAGAGGAACATAAAAACAAACTGCCAGCTAGCGTTTCGGAAGTGTTATTGCAGAGCAACACAAACAGCACGCAGAAGTATAAATGCATAACTATATGGGTCACGGCGATCACTCGACACAAAAGTATGAACCAGCCTTAACCTGTCTCACAATAGTCTAAGTAGCCGTGTAATAAGTAGGATAAAGTACATCCAGGCGGTTGTTTTCACAGAATAAATCCTTTTAGTCAGCGTCACTGCCAAACTGAATTGTGGATCTATCAGCGCTGCTTCAGCGTTGTTGCTCGCTGCAGAAGTTGGCAATTTCTCAACTTTTTAAATGCCAATGGAAGCATCACCCAATCAGATCGCTTTATGCCAACAGCTCAGACAGTAGCCGACTGCGGACTAATTTCATTGGCTGACGCTGCTATGAGGATCACATCTGCCCCAACTTCGAACACACCCTCCATCAAGCGTTGATGATGTAAACCGGGCATTATACAACAGTGCTCTGATTTGTGTCAGGCTGTCGATAAACCTGTCGGGCTTTATTCTGCGATAACAACCTCCAGGATGTACTTTATCCCTTACTTAAAGGGCACTTATTTTACCCCTTTTTCAAGATTTAAGATAAGTTTTCTGTGTCTCCAGAATGTGTCTAAAGTTTTCAGCTCAAAACACCCATCAGATTATGTATTAGACCTTTCAGAACATTAGAATTTTCTGCTCTGAACACACTGTAGCTGTTTTTGTGGCCTATGCCTTTAATGCTAGTTCTCTCCACACACCGTTCCCACATGCCTGTCAGAGTGTGCCTCAATCTCCGCCTCGGCTGTGTTAGATATACTGCACAGTGACCGACATGAAGGAAGCAGATCTCGCGTTTGTGAGAAATACTACAGTAAGAACTTTACCTATGATTATTATTTGATGTATTTCTTGTGGAGTTAATTCAAGCCTTTCTGCAACGATGAGTCACACACAATGTCGTTACAAAGTTCACGCACACACAAACAGCAGACACACACAGACACATACAGCGTGCAGGTTTAACACAATGTCGTTACAAAGCTCATGAGCACACACACACAGCGAGCTCATTTAACTTTGCACAGTTTTTGCATGCAAATGTGACAGGACACACGTTAATATCCACTGCTGTATGGATATCCGTTATGTTAATGTACAAAAATCTAGGGGCGCTCGTGCAGAGATCATGGAGTAGTCGCTTTTGTTGAGCTCTTCTATTGTCACGCTATATTTGGAATGTTTTTGTAAGTACCGTTAATCCACTTCATAATCGATTGCGGCTGCTTTGTAAGGTGTTCTGATCTCGCTGTGAAATTGAAGTGAAAAATTAATTACTTCGTGGATTCTTTCAACAGCTGGAAATGGTGTCTAAAAAAACTTCGAAAGTGGCAGCTGTTAAGAAGGACGCAAATGCAGGTGTCTCTTTCTCAAAAGGAAATGTAAATTCTTGCCGCGATCAGTTCTCAGGGAGATGATCTAAAAAAGTTGCTTGAGGACAAAATGACGGCGTTAACTGTTCACCTGGATGCCTTAAATGCCACACTGGTTCATATGCAAGTGGAGCAGGCCGGCATCAAACAAAATATGATGGAGATAAAAGGGGCTTTGAACGGAACGGATTTACGAATTGGAGAGGTTAAAAAAGTGTGTGAAGATTTGCGCGAGGAAAATAAATCTCTCTGGGCCAAACTGAATGACCTGGAAGGACGTTCCTGTAGACTGAACCTCAAATTTGTTGGAATAAGTGAAGATGAAGAGCGGGGACGCCCCTCTGTGTTTATTTTAAACCTGATTATGGAGCTCTTCGGTAGAGACAACTTTCCAAAACACCGGGCTTAACTACCCAAGCCGTCTGAGGGACAAACACCCCGCGCAATCATTGCATGTATACACAATGATTGGGATTAAGATCTAATTCTTTGTTTGAGCAGAGAAAAATTCCCTTCCACCGCACGGCGACGTGCGTTTGGCCCAGTTACGAAAGCTCTCTACGTGAGGCTGGGTTAAAATGGTCCCTTCGTTTTCCAGCGAAACTGATGCTGCATCATAACGGCAGAGAGATTTGAATCACCTGAGGAGGCAAAGAAGATTGTGAATAAATTACCGAAGGACTCAGCGTAGCTTTTTTTCTTTTTTCTCATGTTAATGTACAAAGTAAACCTGATTTAACGTCCACAAACCGGCATTGAAGCATCTTCTTTTATAATTGTACTTACACGCGGTTGTGGTGATGAAGACGGTAAAATCACTGTAATTCATTACAATCATGCACTGTTTTTTAAAACGTTTTAAACTTGTAAAATGATTGATGATCACAGAGAGCCGAACAGATCTTTTAATCCCGGTCGCTTTGCACACATCCTGCCTTGTTGATATGATAATACGCGTTACTACGGAGACATGTTAATACGCGGCTGTCAATCAATTTAATGGGCGGGGAAACTCCACTCTTGCGTCATGTTGCTGTCGGCCTCAAAACGGGAGGGATTTGAATCCTATTTTAACGTCAGGAAATTTAAAAAAAGAGACTTGTTGTCTTTCTATTACTCCAATATGACTGTGGACACACTATACTACACACAGTTCAGTCCAAACTGCTTACAAAAGATGACTTTCATCATAGATGCCCTTTAAAATGCTTTGGCAATACTGTAAACAATGTCACTTCAATAAAGCAAATTTAACTAAACTAAAAACAGAGTGACAAATAGATAGAGAGATAGTCAAATAGAGAGGAAAACGGACAGAGAGACAAATAGATTATTTTAAAAAGCTCTTTATTACTAAAGATACAAAAAAACTGTTTACAATTTATAATCCACAGAAATTGTACATTAAAACAAAATTATAAGAAATGTGTAAAGAGCAAAACACCTTCATAAACTGAGCACAATGCTCCTTCGATACACCATTTCAATTCAAACTAATCAAGATTATTTACTGAATATTTACTATTATTGACTTGTAAAAATCAAAATCAGTTAAAACTCTAGATTTTGCAAGGGCCAAAAACAAAGCAACAACATTTTGCCCAAACGTTTGTTCAATCTTGTTTTTTCTGCTCATGTACAGTTGAAGTCAGAAGTTTCACAGTATGTCTGATAATATTTTTTTTTTCTGAAAAAGTCTTATTTGTTTATTTCGGCTAGAACAAAAGCAGTTTTTAAATTTTTAATGAACCATTTTAAGGTCAAAATTATTAGCCCCTTTAAGCTAATTTTTTTTTCGACTGTCTATAGAACAAACCATCATTATACAATAACTTGCCTAATTACCCTAACATGCCTAGTTAACCTAATTAACCTAGTTAAGTCTTTAAATGTCACTTTAAGCTGTATAGAAGTGTCTTGAAAAATATCTAGTAAAATATTATTTACTGCAATCATGGCAAAGATAAAATAAAGATTATTATTATTAGAATTAGAATTATTAGAGATGAGTTATTAAAACTATTATGATTAGAAATGTGTTGAAAAAATCTCTTCGTTAAACAGAAATTGGGGGAAAAAATAAACAGGGGGGCGAATAATTCTGACTTGAACTGTATATTGCTAATATAACTTGTCCCAAAATGAATATCAAAAGTTCTCATTTATAACGTGTCCTCTTTACATATTTAACTCCTAAAACAAAACTCTCCATCAAAAAAATGTCATTAAAACAAACAAAAAGGCTTCTTAATACACTAAATAAAGGACCTAACCTGTGACACTCCACAAAAGCATGAACAATTGTTTCCTTTTTAAAACAAAAAGGACACTCAGAACTCACTTCAGGGTTTACAACGGAAACAAAATCGTTAACAGCAATTGCGGGGAAAAAAAGGGACGAGAGGAAGAGAGATCTGTGTGTCCAGGGAAATGAGAGAGGGAGAAAGAGAGCCTGTCATAAACACAGAAAGTCAGCCAGGGGACAAAACTACTCAGAAACATCATTACAAACCATCTGATTGAATGTACAGTTGTGTGTTGTATCTAATTTTGTTATATTTTTATAATAATATACAGTTGAAGTCAGAATTATTAGCCCCCCTGAATTATTAACCCCATGTTTATTTTTTCCCCAATTTCTGTTTAGCGGAGAGAAGATTTCTTCAAGTCATTTCTAAACACAATAGTTTTAATAACTCATCTCTAATAACTGATTTATTTTATCTTTGTCATGATGACAGTAAATAATATTTTACTAGATATTTATCAAGACACTTCTATACAGCTTAAAGTGACATTTAAAGGCTTAACTAGGTTAATTAGGTTAACTAGGCAGGTTAGGGTAATTAGGCAAGTTACTGTATAATGATGGTTTGTTCTGTAGACTATTGAAAGCAAAAATATAGCTTAAAAAGGGTAATAATTTTGTCCTTAAAATGGTTTTTAAAAAATTAATAACTGCTTTTATTCTAGCCGAAATAAAACAAATAAGACTTTCTCCAGAAGAAAAAATATTATCAGACATACTGTGAAAATTTCCTTGCTCTGTTAAACATCATTTGGGAAATATTTAAAAAAGAAAAACAAATTCAAAAGGGGGGCGAATAATTCTGACTGTATATATCTCTTCTCTCTCTCTTCTCTCTCTCATCTCTCCTCTCTCTCTCTCTCTCTCTCTCTCTCTCTCTTGTTGTTGTTTTTTTAAATCCTCATATTAGTCTTTGTTTTATTTCTTATTTGTGAATGTATTTATCAAAATTACAATTGTGTGATTTTATTTTTGTGTATGTATAGATGTAGATATAATCACTTTACATTTGATTCATTATTTATGTAATCTGCAATACTTGACAAGTCCTGCCAATGAAGCTCTAACTGATTTGAATTGAATTGAAATTGAAATGAGAGAGAGAGAGAACACACACACACACACACACACACACACACACACACACACACACACACACAGACACACACACACAGACACTTAGACTATTATAAATGAATCATTGTAAATATATTGACTATTATTGTTTTTATTACTGTTTTATCCTAAAATGTTGGTTGTTAAATGGACAGTTTATTCTGATCTATTATTATTTTTGTATTGATTTGTATGAATAATATGATATGTTGAATAATAATATGATATATTAAATAATAATGTGATATATTGAATAATACGATGTGTTGTTGATATTTTATTTAATTATTATGTATAAATATCATCTTTTTTTTTAATTATTTTTTTTACTATTTACTGTGTTTACTGTTTTGTTTTTTATTATTATATAAGCATGTTACTTTTTATGTAAACTTTAGAACTGCTTTGGCAATACAATTGTAACATTTGTCATGCCAATAAAGCAACTATTGAATTGAATTGAATTGAGAGAGAGAGAGAGAGAGAGAGAGAGAGATTTTTTTTTTTTTTTTTTTTAAGGCGTTGCTAGACTATTGTTTATGTGTTCTAGATGGTTGCTAGGCAGTTGCTAGGGCAATCTAAGGGGTTAATAAGGTGTTGCTAGGCGGTTGCTAAGGTGTTTTGAGTGGTTGCTAGGTAGTTGCTAACATAAATTACCATGTTTCTAGCATAAATTAGCATGTCGTTAGCATTGAGTATGAATTAGAATGTCAGTAGCATGTTGCTAGTATAAACTAGCATGCCGTTAGCATGAATTCACATGTTTGCTAGTATGATTAGTATGTTTGTTAGTATGTTTCCAGTATGGATTAGTATATTGTTAGTATGAATTAGCATGTTGCTAGTATGATTAGTGTTTCTGGTATGGATTGGTATATTGTTAGTATGAGTCGGTATGTTCAATGTAAAGTCAATGGCAGTTTTTTTTTTTTTGGAAGTCTATGGGACAGTTGCTAGGGTGGCGTAAGTGGTTGCTAGGGTGTGGCTAGTAAGTTAAACGGTCATCGGTGATTGGCAGATTGGTAGTCTGAGTTAAATGAGCCCAACATTAAGTCTGACAGTCTGGCGAAAAGTTATGATTTTCTCAAGCCACCATAAATATGATATATTAAATAATATGATGTATTATCTATATTTTAATTATAATATATATTTATAATATATATACACGTTTTTTTTTTACTACTACCACTACTATCTATTGTGTGTACTGTTTTTTTTTTATTTATTATATATATATATATATGTTACGTTTTCATGTTAACTTTAGAACTGCTTTGGCAATACATTTGTAACATTTGTCATGCCAATAAAGCAACTATTGAATTGAATTGAGAGAGAGAGAGAGAGAGAGAGAGAGAGAGAGAGAGAGAGAGAGAGAGAGAGAGAGGGAGTGAGGGAGGGAGGGAGGGAGGGAGAGAGACAGGGTTAAGAGGAGTCTCTCTGTCAGGGGAAATAAGTGCAGTGCAGAGTCAGGAAACTCCAGCAGCGCCGCAGCAGAGCCAGAGCAGGGTTTTCCCTACTGCAGTGAGTGACTGAGCGCATACTAAACACTCCAGCACTGCAGATCACACACACACGCGCTTCTCCAATGCCTGGGTCACTGCTTACACACACACACACACACAAAACTCATTTGGATTATACTGAAAATGTTTGAGTGCTAATCTTTTTCTGAAGGATGACGTGGCACTGGAGTAATGATGCTGAAATATCAGATTTGAGTTCTGTTATAAAACGGAGCGTATTGCTTTGTATGTTCGCATAGAAAGCTGCTGTATTTCTAATGTACTGTATTTGTACATGTATTTTCTCATAGAATGAATTGCAATTTAAACCTTATTAGCATTATATTTTATTTAAGCATTTATTACGTTATTTAACCCTTGTGTACAGTTCAAACTGACTCTCCTTTGGTTATGTTAGTGCTGTTTTTGACCCATTGACTTTCATTATAATCACATTTTTGTATTGCAAATCCATAACAGCATATAATCATGCATTCTTGATTGTTACTGTTGTCTAGAAAACATATTCTAGAACAGTTGGCGGTTCATTCCGCTGTGGCGGAAAATAAGGGACTGATCGAAAATGAATGAATATTCAATTAAATTATTCGATAATTAACAGTAATTCTTGAGATTTATTTATTCATTCACATGGGAAAACTAGGTTGCTGTAGAAAGTGGCGTTAGTGAGGCCAGCAGGGGGTGCTCAACCTGCAGTCTGTGTGAGTCCTAATGCCCCAGTATAGTGAAGGGGACACTACACTGTCAGTGAGCGCCGTCTTTTGGGTGAGGTGTTAAACCGTGGTCCCGACTCTCTGTGGTCATTAAAAATCCCATGACACTTCTGGTAAAGAGTAGGGGTGTAACCCCGGTGTCCTGTCTAAATTCCCTTCATCGGCCCTTGCAGATCATGGCATCCCAATCATCCCCATCCACTGAATTGGCTCTATCACTGTCTCTCCACACCTATAGGTGGTGTGTGGTGAGCGCACTGGCGCCGTTGTCCTGTGGCTGCCGTTGCCTCATCTAAGTGGATGCTGCACACTGGTGTTGGTGTGGAGTGACCCCCCTCGTGATTGTGAAGCGCTTTGGGTGTGCATTACATGATTCGCGGCATTCTGGAAAGTTCAGATGTTTTCAACTAGGGGCACCTGGACGATGTGAGCGCATCACGTGCGCAACACTTGCACAACATGTGCGCATCGCTCTCTATTTGCACACGCAAGCCGTGCTCCTGGATTGGAAATAACCCTAAGCTGAAGCCACATTTTTAATAAAACTATAGCGATTCATACTGAAACTTCATACCTAACCTTTATTTGTTGTTATTGACAATGGTATTGACATATGTACTGTGTGTGTGTGTGTGTGTGTGTGTGTGTGTGTGTGTGTGTGTGTGTGTGTGTGTGTGTGTGTGTGTGTGTGTGTGTGTGTTGTGCATTTTGCATATGTGTGTGTGTGTGTGTGTGTGTGTGTGTGTGTGTGTGTGTGTGTGTGTGTTGGGGAGTAACTAGCTACATGTAACGGCGTTACGTAATTTAATTACAAAATAAAAGTAACAGTAATTAGTTACAGTTACTGAGAAAAAATTTGTAATTAAATTACAGTTACTTTTGAAAATGTTAAAGATTACAAATGGAGTTACATTTAAAAAAAAATTCTTTAAAAATCTGGGATATTTTGAATAATATTAATATTTAATCTTTGCCATTTATTAAAGCGCTGCTATTCTGATGATTTTGATTTGCGGCACACCCACGGGCGTAAATCCCAGGCGGAACATGTCCCCTCCAATCCAAGGGTTGTCCCCCCACCAAAAAAAAAAAAAAAAAAAAACGCACTCTCTATTGTGAAAAATGTATGTATGTATACCTAAAATAATTGTCTAAGTAGAAAAAAAAACGCATCATTATCATTTAAAATGTATTTAGAAACAGTTCCCCCTCCCCTTCCTCACAGTGGTTTGGCCCACTGCCTGCCAGCTCATCTCACCTACTCACACAAGTCAGGTCAGGTGTGCGGCTGCGGCACAGATAATGTTGAACTTCAGTAAGCAAGCTATTTTATTCACCTTTAATGAAGCGATTCTCTTCAATGTAGGTAATGCAGACTCATTCATAAATTAGTTGCGGCAGAAATGCTGATTACTGATGTAATTGTCCATGAATCTGCTGTATTAGCGGTTAAAATTACTCATGAAGTTAACGTATGCTTGTTTACATTAGCCAAAGCCGTTTCCCATGCACTGTTTCATTTGTGACGACTTGGCATATTGTTAACATTAACGCCACAATTAACAGATTGTTTAGCGGTGTATTTGCTGAATGAGCACTGTGCTACGTCCAAACAAACCCCACTGTGTTTTTTGTATAATTAATTTCTATTCTGTTCTTAAGTGACTCAATTAATTTGAAATCAAAACATTTCCTTGTTTTTATTGTTGTGATTATTTTTATAATAGTTTTACATTCTTTATGTAAAGCACTTTGAATTACGATTGTGTATAAAATGTGCTACAGTATAAATAAACTTGCCTTGCAGTGTCATAGACTAGATGCAATGATTGAGGTAAAGTTGGTTTTATATTCGCACATTGTTAAGTGACAGCTCCATACATTGTTTTACTATGGTACTTCGAATATTCGGACTGAAATCACATGCAAGTATGACTTCAAAACAACATTAATAATAATAATACTTTTTATTTGAATAGCACTTTTCCTACATACATGCAACTCAAAGCGCTTCACAAACAAGCATTGTAAAATAAACCAAATTAAAAAATATATATATAGACAAATAAAGCAAAATAAACAACAAATATATACTCTGATAAAAGCATGTACACGCATATATATGCATATATCTACACAATAGTCCTTACATGCATGCACACACCGCACATACATATATACATAAACCTACACAATATACATAAAATCCATACACTTCACAAACTGTTATATTCATAGGCAATTTTAAAAAGGTGCGTCTTAACACGCTTTTTAAAAACATGAATGCTGGGGGTAGTAATGGGCAATATAAACGATATGCGATATAAACGATACAAAATTGGCCTACGATAGAGATTCTAATTCTATTGCACTATCGCGATAATGCATGTTTGATGACGCAATCTACCCGCGAAATTAAGAGCAACGAGCTGCAGCCGGCTGCAACGCATCATCTTGAATAAACAGTGCGACCATTTCGCTCGCATTTGCGACAAAAAATAATAAGCTCGATTGATAACTTAATTCACTCGGCCACGGTAAAACAACATGCTCTTCACACTAACTTATGGTGTATTACATTGGAAATCTATTGTGACTGTAGCACATGCTGACGCTCTTAACAACAGAACTAAGCAACGCATGGCACCGAATGGCGACGTGTCGCACAACTTGCGAGCCTCATGCATGGCATATCGAGGCTTGTCACACAGATTCCCACACAGCGCTTCCCACACAGATTTTACCTGGGCGGCCGATATATTATTGGGGCGGCCCGGTTCTGTGTTCGCGAGAAACTGAGAACACTCTGCCACAGACTCACATGCTCTGCATGCAGACCCACAGAGACGCGCTGGATACAGAAGAGCGCGAAGACTAAATAGACTGATCCAGCTCATTATTTGGGGTGACAATACATTTTCCCCGGACATGTCCAAGAATCTGCTTTCGCTTTCGATATTAATTGTATTAATTTTTGCATTACTTTATAAGCAAACTTTGTCTGGTGCGTCTCAATCTCTCAGCAGCACCAACACTACAGCAGACAGAGAGAGAGGGAGAGAGAAAGAGCAGATCAAGACACCAGTTTTAATTTCATTAGGAGAACAAAATGTTTAAAATCAAATGCGTTACCTTAGGCTGCAAGTTAGAAATATGTTTTTATTTAAAGTATCTGCAATACACAATTTTATTTGACTAATTTAATACTGGAAGTAATTTCAGTACAGTGTAAGTTCCTTAACTAAAAGACACCAGTTTTTTGTTCTCTGCAACTTGGCAATTAGGAACCAAGGACTTTTCTTTTAAGTCTTTCTTTCTAAAAGGCACTACATTTAGTTTATTTATCTGCAACATTGTGTTGTTTAATTACAGTTTTGCTTTTGCACAATAAATGTTCTCTAAATGACATGCAACGTTTCTTTATTTCTTAAAAAAATAGCAGTTTGGCTTTCCTAAGGGTCTATGTAACCTGTTCTGAAATGGTTCTATTATAATTTATATATCGCAATATATATCGTTATCGCAAGAGGCTGCAATGTATATCGCAATATGGATTTTAGGCCATATCGCCCATCCCTAGCTGGGGGATTCTTTCACTTCAATTGGAAGACAATTCCAAATTTTTAGTGACTAAGGGTGCTTTCACACCTGCCTTATTTAGTTTGGTTGAATCGCACTAGAGTTCGTTTTCCCTCTTGGTGCGGTTCGTTTGGGCAGGTGTGAGTGTAGCAATCATACTCGAGTGCGCACCAAAAGCGGACCAAAAAAGTGTACCGAGACCTCCTTGAAGAGGTGGTCTCAGTACGCTTTCAAACACACCCTGGAGCGGATCGTTTGTGGTGAGAACATGATCCGAACTAAAACAGACCCAACCGCAAAAAGTACTGCGCCTTTTTGGACTAATCCAGCTGCCGTAGGCCGATGCGCTGTGCATTATGGAATGGGGAGGAAAAGAGAGAGAGAGAATTAGATTCAATTTGGTTTTTATACCATATAATATTTTCCAAAAGGTTGTGGATTACGTTTTTTACTATCTTGTGACTACTCTGTTAATAAACTACCAGTAACATTGTCCAATTTTTATCAACAAGCTCTTAAAGCGTGGAAGTTGTGCTATGTGCACAATTTCTCCCCCCATAAAGCAATTTTGTGGAATAATTCTTATATTACTGTTAACCGGAAATCTCTCTATCTGCAAAATTGGATAGATAAAGGTATTTGTTTCTTATCTGATATTTTAGACCAATCAGCTAGTTTACTTTCTTACAAAATTGGAAAAATGGTCATACCCTATTAAATTTAAAGCTTATAACAATATAACAAAAGCCATTCCCTCTGGTTTGCTAATGCTAATGAGAAGTCATATGTCCTCATATAGTACTCAAAGAACTGATCCTGTACTTTACTTAAATGGGGTAGACTTTTGCAGTAAAAAATGTACAAACAAAGTTATTAGATTAATATTTTTTAAAAGCAGAGCCTTAAAACCTAGAGGAAAATGCTTTTGGAACGTTTGTTTTGAATATATTGTGTGGGAAAAAAGCTTGGTTGCTTGCTTTTCGTTTCTGCATAAGTAATAAACATAGGGAATAGGGTTGGGCCGATAGACGATGTCATCGTCCATCGCCGATGGCTGATAAACTTCACGATGCTGAGCCGGCATCGTGATCCATCGCCCCGCCCCACATGTATATTGATATATAACTTATTATTTGCATGTCATCTTAATAGCAATAACGGTCTTTTCGTGAGCTGTGTTATATTATACTTATAGCTGCTGTTTGCCCGGCTGACAGCATCGTGAGGATTAAATACATCGTGAGGATTATACAGTACCTCTGGCGCTTAAAATGTGTAGATTCAGTTGCAAACGCTGTTACCTGTAAACCCCGTCCCACAGACTTTACAGTGAATAGCTTTAGTTATTTTCATAGCGGACTTGAAGCCACTGGAAGTCTTTTATCCACTCTTGGAAAAGTGTAAATGGTGGATTAACATTCAGCACATGATCACTAATAAGATGTGCCATTATTTAACTTTAGGAGGTTTAAATCTGTCAGTGTTATTTTCATTCTCTCCTCTTCAGCGCGTCACATTTTTCGGCTGTTGCTCCTGTCAAGTGAAGGCAGAAGGTGTTGACTGAGTGATTGGCAGCTGATATTAACCAATCCATTCGCGTTCAGTTCTAGCGCAGTGGGCCAATAGGAAGAGCACAAAGGCGGGGCAAGCATTACGGGCTTTTTCACTTCAGCAAGTTCACATGACAGCTGTTTTAATCTGTTCCTGAGTGCTGCGTTTGGTGTTTTAGGTGCAAAGATGCATTCTGCATAAATGTCTCCTAAATCCGCGCACGCGGTCAGGATTTTGCAGTGAAAACAGGTCGCACGGTAAAAATGTATGCACTCGCACAAATGCTTTCTAAAACATGTTTTAGGTCGCATAAAATATCAGGCGCAAGTGTGACCAAAACGGTCGAGCCCTAGCATCTTTACTTGTTATTATGTCCTTATAATAATAATAAAATAAGGAAGTTATCATTAATCACAATACAAATTGCAGTGAACTCCAAACGAACTCTCGTCTCGTCTCCGCCACCAGCTGTGGGGAAAAAGCCATTATTAGGACACAGATCACTCCGCCTGATCATGCCAGAGTCCCGCGGAAAAAAAGTGATTGACAGGTGGTAATTTGTGTATAACTTTATTTATTTATGGTTTGGTCATGGGTAAAGCAAAGACCATGTGGGTCAGGTAGTGAAAACGATAGGCTACAATTATTAAATTCGTTATGAATTAATTGATACTTAACAACAAAGACCCCCACCCCATTCTCGTTCCATCGCCGATGTTCACATTAGACATCGTACGATGCCAAATTTGTCAACATCGCCCAACCCTAATAGGGAACTACATTTAAAAATACTTCACAACATTTATGTTACCAATTATACATTATCGAAATTTATGCAGACTGATGAAAATTGCTCATTCTGTTTAAATCACCCAGAGTCTTTGGTTCATCTTTTTATGAATGTCAATATTCAAAGAAGTTTCGGGAAGATTTATCGTTGTATGTCAAAAGAAAAATCAGGTTTCAGATGTAACTTGACCCCCCAAAGATGTTATATTTTATTTTGTATCAGACAATTTATCTGTGGATTTTATAATGAATCTTTTAATTTTATTTGGTAAATTCCATATTCATAAACGTAGATTGAATAACTCTAAACCTTGTTTAAAGGTTTCATTATAGATTTTAATTTGTATATAGACTCGCTCCAGTATATCAATAGTAAGAAATGTCAGCATACAGCTATAGTTGCAAAGGAACTGAACTTAATTGAATAGTAAACTTGTTGTCAATTGGATAGGTTAAATTATAATATCATTGTAAAGGTCTCTATATTGAAGCTGTCGTTTTATTTATTTTGATTATGTAATCTATACATTTTTTTGTTTATTTTATGTTATTAGTTACATGTATCTTTTGGATGTCATGTTTAATTTGAATATTTACTGTTGTTTAAATAAAAAAAAAAAGAGAGACAGAGAGGGAAACATTACCTCATGGATCGTTGGTAATATTTCCGGAAGATGACCATGTTGCAGTTTAACCAAATTAATTCACGCCTCCTCCTGAAGAGACGTGCGATGCACCTTCACCGTTTGCAATGCCTTAAAACATTGTTTTCCAACCACAGCCGCGCTTCATTGTCGAAATGTATAGTTTGTCTAAAGTAATGTATACAAACTATATAGTATACTATGAGCAGGGATACAATCAGCCAGCGCAGTCGTCCCTCCAAGCAACATTTTGTGTCTGCCGGTTTGTTTATTTGTGGGAATTCCATTGGTATTTTCCTGCACGTGAATTCTGACCAATCGAAAAGCAGTTTAGGAAATATGTTCAACAACATCTGGCCAATGAGTGATGTGGATTTTGTCACATGAATGCATTTTGGTTCTTTTCAACTAGTTCGGACTAAAGCAATCAGTGTGGTGTGAAAGAGACCCAAAGACGGCAGAAAATGCTACAATGTATCATTTATTGCCCTTGGTCCGGACCAAATAAAGCGAACTACAGATGTGAAAGCACCCTAAAAGAGGTGCCGCCAGATCGCATCAGATTTACAGAGTGAAATGCTAAAAGTCCAGCGCTAGAAGAGCATAGCAAATGCTTTGGATTATATTTCGATAAGCAGTCAGAAATGT
Organism: Danio kyathit; assembly: GCA_903798195.1. Classification (NCBI taxonomy): domain Eukaryota; kingdom Metazoa; phylum Chordata; class Actinopteri; order Cypriniformes; family Danionidae; genus Danio; species Danio kyathit. The sequence continues at coordinate 58,861,012 of LR812538.1, forward strand.
AAGAAGGTGTCAGGTTGTGTAGTGCCTTATAAACTAATAAAAGAATCTTAAAATCTATCCTTTGGTGCACTGGTAACCAGTGTAAATCTATTAATGTTGGTATGATGTATTCTCGTTTCATCATTTTCATTAAAACTCTGGCTGCTGCATTTTGTATCAGATGCAACTTTCTTATAGAACCCTTAGGTAAACCAATATATTATTAGCACTATTTAATTGACTGTGAACAATGCTGTACTTTGAGGGTTGTTGGCTGCTAATATGACTTTACTATTTAGAATTTCCGATTATTACTTTTCTGAGATTATAATATTAATGGGAAAGACTGAATGTGTGAATATAAAACCAACTTTACCTTAATGATAAAATGAAAGAGAAAAGGAAACTGGACATAAGATCATTTTTCGGTGCACTTAAACACCAAGTACAGAAAGTTCACATACTAAGGCAATTTGGCTTTAAGAATGAGTGCTTATGAAAATACTAATGTCACAATATCACAGGCAAAGGAGAAAGAAATGATTGAGGAACAGGCAGAGCAGGGTCAATCAGATGTGCAGTGTCAGGTAAGGGTGTTGTGCTTTTATTGAAGGGATAATGACAATTCTTTTGGGGGTGAACAATTTTTTGGAATGTTTTTTTCGGAGTTGTGGCTGTTTAGCAGACGAACCCCATAGGCTCACCAATTTACAACATGATCTGTCAATTTAACAAGTGTAATGTAAACAAGTTAGTTATTATGAGTATGGAAAATGTCTTTTCCAGCATTTATTCTGCTTCAGAAGTCAGTCTGTTGACTGTAAACAACACAACAAACAATGCAATAAATAGTTTTGAAAAAAAATAGCTTTATCATTGAACCTGAGAACAACTTTGAAAATAACCATAATGACGTAGGGGAGCGCGGGGAACAAAGTAACGCGGGGTTAAATGTAACACAGAGTTTTAAGGTATTTGCTCAGGGTTAACCATGGCATGCTTCCAAGGTTTTCACCGCAGTGTCGGCAGACGTCTTCCTGCCAATTATTGAAAATTTTCGGCGAAATTTGGATGAGATACACAGGAGAATCCATTTTTGCAGCATAAAAGTATTTTTTATTACAGTCGATATTTTTTTATTTTGAAAAAATCAGTGAAATTATGAACGTAAAATCTTATATTGTCGTGATCACCGTCTTCTAGGCTAAAAGATGAAACCATTTTGAAAGATGTATAAAACACACAGAGACTGCTAGCCAGATTTGAGTAAAACATGACACAGTTAGTTGTAACAGGGTGTTACAATTAAGCCAGACACTGTTGAACACCAACTAAACTAACAAAATAATTGTTTGAATTTTGAGTGTAATGCTGAGAACTTTTTAAATAAAATGTGTTTTAATAAAAAATATTTTTTTAATAGAAAAAAAAAATATTTTATTGCTAATAATGCCAATAAATGCATTGTATAATAATGGATAAATAAATTAATAATGCAAATAGATTCAAATATGTTTATCCAATAAACAAATAAATAAATAAACATACTGTGCTATGTAGAATAAAAAAGAAATGAGCCAGTTACTAAGGAAATATAGCTACTATTTAAAGTAAACTGAATTTAAATTAACTGTGTGAAAGCTGCCTTTATAAGCATGTGTTACAACTAACCCCCCCATCTGTTACAACTTGCCCCACATACGGGGTAAGTTGTAACATTTCACTCCTCGCGCTTTTGGCAATACTGTAAAGAAACGGTAAGTACGGTGGACATGCAAATTGTGCTAATTTGTAGGAGAGGCTTTTATTTTATCTGTATAAAAATATCATTTGTCTAACCCTATTACTTTTGGTCGATAATTGGTCAAAACAAAAAGTGTCACTTTGTACCCCGCGCTCCCCTAGTCTCCATGCTACAAAGTAGGGCTGGACGATATGGCAAAAATTTATATCACGATATATTTTTTTATTTCGGTCGATACGATATAATTCCGATATCGATATGGACAATATTAAAAAGAAAGGAAAAACTGCCAAGAACGCACACAATGGATGTCTGTACCTACAAATGTCTGCAAAGTGAATTTGCAAAGTCGATAATACCTCCAGACTATTATAACTTTTTTAAAAATAAAAACAGCACAAAAAGTTGTGTTCACTTTTCATTTGTATTTAGCCTATACAAACAAGAAATGTGAAATAAACTATCAAATAAATAAAACTCTCAGACTTAGCTTATAATATATAGACAGTTTGTTGGGGTTAGCTTGACCAACGTGATCAACAGAAACTTTTATCAGTGTTTTTTTTTTTTTTTGTATATGCTGAATATTTAACAATCAAAATAATACCAAAATCTTACAATTATGACATCCACATCGTAAAAAAACACAGAAATGAATAATTATTATAATAATAAAAAAATCATAGAGTAAAGGCTACATTAATATTTGCAATAGAAGAGTTGTTTGAGTATATTCATAATTCTAATTGCTTTTCATCTTGAACGTCCTTTAAGGGTTTTATCTGTCTATTTATATTTGTGTATGTAATAATTACCTCATTAAATTGAAAGGTTTAACATAAATATCTCTTATATATCTATTTTATAGACTAATATTTTATATAACACGTTTTCATTATTTAACAGATTTAATAGCTCTATTGATCACATTTCTACTTCATCAGCTTTGCAATAACCTGATTCCTGATAAATATGTTTGTGAGTTTTATTTTGTAAGTGCGCGAGTGCTATATGCCAGCATGCAGCGAGTTTGTGTATGTGAGTGTTAATTTTGGTGTTTATGCAAGGATCGAGTTTGTTTGTGCGTGTGTTAATGTGGGAGTATATGCAAGGATCGGCGAGTTTATATGCATATGTGGGTGTATGCATGCATTAAGTTTATATGTATATGCGCAAATTTCATACATGTTTTGAACATTCAACAGTATAGGTGTATATGCGAGTGATTTATAGGTGTATATGCACGTGTTGATAAGCGAAGTTTGATTTAAATCCTACACGGAGCCTCAAAGCCATGTGTTTGCTTCATTGCCTTCTCTTCTGACACCGCTGGTTTCGGTGTCGGGTAGGTGGATGGTGGTGATGGTGAGGCCACAGGTTGGCTTAAACTTTTATGTTGCCTCATCTTCTGACTTTCTGTATGTTTTATTGGGTGGAACTGCTTCAAATGGTGGAACAGATTTGATGTGTTGCCGCCGCTAGTCAGCTACACTCTCTGGCACACTTTGCAGAGCACCGAAGTTTATCGAAACTTAAAAAGCCGAACCACTTCCACACCACTGCATTAGTCTTTCCTTATCAACTATTTCGTCTGCATTCTTACTTGTGGAAGCTTGTTCATTCGCATCTGTATTCAGAGCACTCATTTTGTAGCTAAAACTTTCTGCGGCGCTACTGCTGTGCTGAGCGCTGGCAGTGTGTCTGTGTTGTTCGTCATCACGTAAGTGACATAGATCACGCTCTTTCTGACGGCTGAGCACTGAATGTCATTCAATGACAAGTGATACATGTATAAGATCTTATATAAATAATAATATATATATTTATATATATGCAAATTTATATCGAAATATCGGAAATGGGTTTAAAAATCATATCATCGTTATTGAAAAAAAATCTATCGCGATATATATTGATATCAAATTATTGTCCAGCCCTACTATAATATGAATGATAAAACTGTGGCGACATTTTATTTAAGTACAATTCGGCTGTATTTTTTGTATCCCGTTTAAAAAATCTTCAAAAAATTGCTCATAAGAAATTTTCTATTTATATTTTTATTCCCGGTTGCTTTGCGCACATCCTGTCTTGTTGATAGGATTATAAGCGTAACTACGGAGACATGTTAATACGCAGCTGTCAATCAATTCGGTGGGCGGGGGGACCGCACTCCTACGTCAAGTTGCGGTCAGTCTCAAAACCGCTCCAATTGGTCCACCTTTTTATGTTGTTAAATTGAAAAAAAAGGACTGGGTGTGTTTATATCACCCCAATATGACGCTCTATACACTATACATACACATATGTCTGTCCAAACAGCTTGAAAAGTAGATTTTTCACCATAGGTGTCCTTTAAAATTAAATGAATATAATCTTAATTCAAGTGATGAAAGATTTTGAGATTTTAACAGTAAACAGAGCTGTGTAAGCTCACACCTGCTTGGTATAAATGCTTGAAAATGATTTAGTTGAAAATGTCCATTAGAAACTTAAAAGTAATCAGATGTAATCAGTTACTTTACTTTTATAAAGTAATCGAAAAGTAGTGTAACTTATTGCATTTTAAATAGAGTAATTTGTAATCTGTAATCTATTACATTTCCAAAGTAACCTTCCCAACTGTGTGTGTGTGTGTGTGTGTGTGTGTGTGTGTGTGTGTGTGTGTGTGTGTGTGTGTGTGTGTGTGTGTGTGTGTGTGTGTGTGTGTGTGTGTGTGTGTGTGTGTGTGTGTGTTCCTCTGCTGCTGCTGTTCTCACAATAAGGAAGGTTGCTAAGATACGGCTGGGCTTATATTAGATTATCTTATCTGCTGTTACTATATTTTCCTCAGCACCGTCAAGCCTTTATTCATTTGGAAATTCACCCAGCTGTGGAATGAAGGAGCTGTTATGTGTTCAGTGTGTGTGTGTGTGTGTACTGGACTGCTGGGTAAAGTCTGCAGATCTCCCTCAGATTCAGTGTGTGTGTGTGTCCCTCAGGTTGAGTGTGTGGCTCCTCCTCTGAACAAAGGCTGGTCTGATAAACAGCAGTAGAGCCGCTGTAATCTTCATCTCAGGGGCCTCGGGCTCCATTTGATACCCACTAACCAATAAGACACGCAGCACACAAACACATGATGTCGTCATCTCCTGCTTCTCCTGTATTATAGCAGCCTGAGCCCTTAAACTGGACCTACTGTATGATGCCCCTCTATACATGATGTAAAGTACATCTCTGATGTTCCCAGGGGGTGTGTGTGTGTGTGTGTGTGTGTGTGTGTGTGTGTGTGTGTGTGTGTGTGGTGTGTGTGTGTGTGTGTGTGTGTGTGGTGTGTGTGTGTGTGTGTGTGTGTGTGTGTGTGTGTGTTTAAAAAAAAAGTTTAAAATACCACACAGATAATATTTTATAACTCTCTGAAACTCAGCCGTTGATGCTGTGTTCACACCAGACGTGGAACATGCGAAAAAAGTCGCGATATTCACGCATAAATAGACGCTTGAACATTTTGAGTTTTCTTGCATCATTTGCGCGTCAAATTTATTTCACAAAAGATGGGGATTCGTGTCATGGCTTCTGTCTGCTAGCCCAGATAACATACGAATGTGGGCCACTTTAGGCAGTTATGCAGCCTGAAGTGGCCCACCTGTACAATGGCAAAGGGGGCCAATGATTCAAATTCATATATGGGCCATTTAAAGCAAAGATTTGGCACTTATGGCTAAATGTAATCTGAATGTGAGCCTAATGTGGCCCATGTGGAAAATTATACATTTGTCCCAAATGATGGAGGACAAATGTGGGCCACAGTTGGCAAAAATGTGGCATAGTCATTTAAGGTAATCTGGGTCTAAACCTAAAATGGCTCACACGTGTAAGTGCAAATGTGGCCCAGTTATCATATGTGTGTCACTTTTGGAAAATATTTAGCACAATACGCTCTGGCTATTGCTGCTGTGAGCCTAATGTGGCCCAGAGAAAATATGGCAAATGTGGCCCAGTTATTTTAAAACATATGTGGGCCACTTTTGGTGAATATTCGGCACACTAAGCTCTGGCTAATGCAGCCGTTAGCCTATAGTGACCCAGAAAAGAAATAGCAAATGTGGCCCAGTTATCTTAAAACATATGTGGTCCACTTTTGGCAAATATTCGGCACACTAAGCTCTGGCTATTGCTGCTGTGAGCCTAATGTGGCCCAGAGAAAATATGGCAAATGTGGCCCAGTTATTTTAAAACATATGTGGGCCACTTTTGGTGAATATTCGGCACAGTAAACTCTGGCTAATGCAGCCGTTAGCCTATAGTGACCAAGAAAAGAAATGGCAAATGTGGCCCAGTTATCTTAAAACATATGTGGGCCACTTTTGGCAAATATTCGGCACACTAAGCTCTGGCTATTGCTGGTGTGAGCCTAATGTGGCCCAGAGAAAATATGGCAAATGTGGCCCAGTTATCTTAAAACATATGTGGGCCACTTTTGGCAAATATTCGGCACAATAAGCTCTGGGTATTGCTGCTGTGAGCCTAATGTGGCCCAGAGAAAATATGGCAAATGTGGCCCTGTTATTTTAAAACATATGTGGACCACTTTTGGCAAATATTCGGCACAGTAAGCTCTAGCTATTGCTGCTGTGAGCCTAATGTGGCCCAGAGAAAATATGGCAAATGTGGCCCAGTTATCTTAAGACATATGTGTGCCACTTTTGGAAAATATTTAGCACAATAAGCTCTGGCTATTGCTGCTGTGAGCCTAATGTGGCCCAGAGAAAATATGGTAAATGTGGCCCAGTTATCTTAAAACATATGTGGGCCACTTTTGGCAAATATTCGGCACACTAAGCTCTGGCTAATGTGGCTGTGAGCCTAAAGCAGCCCAGAGAAAATATGGCAAATGTGGCCCCAGTTATCTTTAAACATATGTGGGCCACTTTTGGCAAATATTCGGCACAGTAAGCTCTGGCTAATGTGGCTGTGAGCCTAAAGTGGCCCAGAGAAAATATGGCAAATGTGGCCCAGTTATTTTAAAACATATGTGTGCCACTTTTGGAAAATATTTAGCACAATAAGCTCTGGCTATTGCTGCTGTGAGCCAAATGTGGCCCAGAGAAAATATGGCAAATGTGGCCCAGTTATTTTAAAACATATGTGAGCCACTTTTGGTGAATATTCGGCACAGTAAACTCTGGCTAATGCAGCCGTTAGCCTGTAGTGATCCAGAAAAGAAATGGCAAATGTGGCCCAGTTATCTTAAAACATATGTGGGCCACTTTTGGCAAATATTCGGCACACTAAGCTCTGGCTATTGCTGCTGTGAGCCTAATGTGGCCTAGAGAAAATATGGCAAATGTGGCCCAGTTATCTTAAAACATATGTGGGCCACTTTTGGCAAATATTCGGCACACTAAGCTCTGGCTATTGCTGCTGTGAGCCTAATGTGGCCCAGAGAAAATATGGCAAATGTGGCCCAGTTATCTTAAAACATATGTGGGCTACTTTTGGCAAATATTCGGCACAGTAAGCTCTGGCTATTGCTGCTGTGAGCCTAATGTGGCCTAGAGAAAATATGGCAAATGTGGCCCAGTTATCTTAAAACATATGTGGGCCACTTTTGGCAAATATTCAGCACAGTAAGCTTTGGCTAATGTGGCTTTGAGCCTAAAGCGACCCAGAGAAAATATGCCAAATGTGGCCCAGTTATCTTAAAACATATGTGGGCCACTTTTAGCGAATATTCAGCACAGTAAGCTTTGGCTAATGTGGCTGTGAGCCTAAAGCGGCCCAGAGAAGAAATGGCAAATGTGGCCCAGTTATCTTAAAACATATTTGGACCACATAGACTAAAGTCACCATCATGGAGAAAAGTGTTTGCTTTAGTTGGGCTCATAGCCCTGAACCTCTTACTATAAAGTTTCTTTTGGGCTGCTGTAACTTTAAAGAACTTTGCTTGAAAAGTTTATTCATTACAGCAAACAAGCCAAGTAAAAAAAAATCAATAAAATTGAGACACAAACTGTGATAAAACAATATAATTCACTGATGTTAACCAATGTTTTATCCATTATTAGAAGTAACGTATCACAATATCATGCTTGCACATGCCACAGAATTATGAAGGTTTATAAGCTAAAAACATCTATGGTTAAACTTCTGCTCACAGAGACATCAATAATCAGTGTATGAACCCCAACAACGATGACAATTAACAAAATGAACAAAACTCACAAACATCACTAACAGGATACTAAAAGTGACAAAATCAACAACGTCAACATAAACAGCAGAATCAACAGCAAATAATGAAAACTGTAGCATCAATAAGCTATAGAATGTATTCATACTGCAATGCATGCTGGGATTTTTGTACTTTGCCACACCCAGCAAGTGTAAGGTGTAGGCCAGATCTGGGCCAGAATAAAAACAAATTGTGGCCCAGAATAGGGTCAGTTCTTGTTCATTTGGTTGAATTCTGGCTAATATGTGGTATTGCTTTGGCTTATTTGTGGCCCAGATCTGACAAACAGGAACGGACCACCCTAGAGCCATCATTCCATACAGTATGTGGTCCAGATGTAAGTGTCTGGTGTGGGCCAGATCTGGGCCTGAATAAAAGCAAACTGTGGCCCAGAATAGGATCAGTTCTTGTTCATTTGGTTGAATTCTGGCAGATATTCGGTATTGCTTTGGCGTATTTGTGGCCCAGATCTGACAAACAGGAACGGACCACCCTAGAGCCATCATTCCATTCAGTATGTGGTCCAGATGTAAGTGTCTGGTGTGGGCCAGAATAAAAGCAAACTGTGGCCCAGAATAGGGTAAGTTCTTGTTCATTTGGTTGAATTCTGGCTAATTTGTGGTATTGCTTTGGCTTATTTGTGGCCCAGATCTGACAAACAGGAATGGACCACCCTAGACCCATCATTCCATTCAGTATGTGGTCCAGATGTAAGTGTCTGGTGTGGGCCAGATCTGGGCCAGAATAAAAGCAAACTGTGGCCCAGAATAGGGTCAGTTCTGGTTCATTTGGTTGAATTCTGGCTGATATGTGATATTGCTTTGGCGTATTTGTGGCCCAGATCTGACAAACAGGAACGGACCACCCTAGAGCCATCATTCCATTCAGTATGTGGTCCAGATGTAAGTGTCTGGTGTGGGCCAGAATAAAAGCAAACTGTGGCCCAGAATAGGGTCAGTTCTGGTTCATTTGGTTGAATTCTGTCTGATATGCGGTATTGCTTTGGCGTATTTGTGGCCCAAATCTGACAAACAGGAACGGACCACCCTATACCCATCATTCCATTCAGTATGTGGTCCAGATGTAAGTGTCTGGTGTGGGCCAGATCTGGGCCTGAATAAAAGCAAACTGTGGCTCAGAATAGGGTCAGTTCTTGTTCATTTGGTTGAATTCTGGCTAATATGTGGTATTGCTTTGGCTTATTTGTGGCCCAGATCTGACAAACAGGAATGGACCACCCTAGACCCATCATTCCATTCAGTATGTGGTCCAGATATAAGTGTCTGGTGTGGGCCAGACCTGGGCCAGAATAAAAGCAAACTGTGGCCCAGAATAGGGTCAGTTCTTGTTCAGTATGTGGTCCAGATGTAAGTGTCTGGTGTGGCCCAGAATAGGGTCAGTTCTGGTTCATTTGGTTGAATTCTGGCTGATATGTGATATTGCTATGGCTTAATAGTTGGCCAGATCTGGCAAACAGGAACGGACTACCCAAGTGCCATCATTCCATGCGGTGTGTGGGCTGGATTTGAGCCACATGAATTTTGCTAGCTGGGATGTGACTCTAGCTTCATTGCTAAATGGCTAACATGGATTTTATTGAGAGAGTAGCTGTGTTTATGTGCTTTAGGAAGGCTGAAAAACAGCACAGTCTGCAGTGCACAGTTTATGGATTCATTATACAGTACGTGTGTGAATGTAATGCTTCGCCATCAGAATGCATGTGTTTAACTGAGGTCAGTCTGGGGTCGGGTTAGAGGTCAGAGGTCATGCTGCGCTACAGATGAAGGATCAGCAGGTCTCTGGATCAGACTGAATCCAGATGAGCTCGCTCTGATTACTGATGAGACATTTAGCTGACAGACACTCTTTATCTGAGGAGAATTACTGTACACACATCCAGACAAATCCAGCCTTCGGTCGTCTGTCCACACAAACACAGCAGAGGAGCTGACCCCCGACTAAAGTCCTTTGTTTTTATGTTTTTGTTGGTCTGTATGTCTGCATTTATTTGCAAAAGCCAAAAATGTAGGAAAGCTCAACTGGTAGCACCATTGTAAAATATTATGATAGTCATTTTTGTATATTCTTTACTATTTTTTTATATTTTTTACTTTGTTTAAAAAGGTGTATATAGACTTACCGGCCACTTTATTAGGTACACCTTACTAGTACCAGGTTGGACCCCCATTTAAACACAATGACTGATGACAGGTGTTTAAGAACTCATTCGACAATGCTCAGAAAGCAAGCAGGATAGTATTTACATTCGTTTATTTGCTCTAAATGCTCATGTTGTTCTGTGCATGCACTTGAGTTTTGTTTGTGATACGTCCAGAGTGTTTTCTTTGAGCAGGTAAAGTTTATATATCTAACTGCTTGTATTAAAGAGCCCCTATTATGGGTTTTTGAAAATGACCTTATATGCAGTGTGTAGGGGTGTAACGATACTACAAACCGAACCGAAATATCCAATACACCAACCACGATACGTATCGCGAAACTCTCGTGGCGGACCGCGATACTGTCACGCCCCCTGCTGCCCACTGTTAAGGTTGACGTCACTTGTCTCTAATTGAACCAAAACATCTTTATTTTGTCACATTTGATTAAATTGTATTAGTAATGATGAGCTTTTGTTCTAAATATTATATTCTAATGTTTTAGAATTTAGAATAGTATTTTCCAAGTGCATGTCATGTCATGTGACTTGAGTGAGCGATCACACTCCATTACTACTGTATATGCAGGACGGCTGCTTCGCATATATTGAGATTGCAGATCCCCCAAATACATTTAAGTCTCCTGTTTGGGAACATTTTGGTTTTCCAGTGGAGTACAGGAATGGAATTCGTGTCGTAGACAAAGCGCACACTATCTGTCGTAACTAACTGTTTCACGAAACTTAATAAGGAATAACATTTAAAAAATGTGGTAAATTTCACAATGTGAGTGTGTACGCAAAAGACACTGACAACAGAACTGCCAACAACAGGGATTTAACCCCTTACCTCGCTAGAAACTGATGAAAAGAAAAAAAGGTTTTTAGCGCCGTATTCTTCCCTATACTGAACTGTAGAATAAAATAAATACAAAGATGACGTTCACCTCTTACCTGATGTCTTTAACAATACATTTTCTACGTGTTTGCAAAATGGAAGTCGTAAGACATCTTCCCTATCCACCTTACTCTGAGAAAAGGGTGAACTTGAGGAGGTAAAGCTCAATATGACGAGAAAGAGCTGAACAAAAAAGCAACAAATAAATCAATCGAAATAAAAGTGTACAAAAATCACAAAATTTCTCAAAGTGGGCAAAACTAATGCAAAATAATTTTGCCCAAACGAAAGTTAAGCAAAAACAACGAAATTCATAATCATGTTAGCAAAATACACGAAAAACGAGATCAAAGGAAGATGCGCTCTCCTCCGCTTTTCCTGACGTCATTTTTATATTCCCGCGCCACGTCGCCCAGTAATGATAGATCGTTCTCCTGACCGTGAAGGCGGACATACAGAAATGACTGGCATGTAGAGCGAGAGAGAGAGAGAGCGAGAGAGAGGCAAAAATACAACTAATATACGGCTACAACCCTAACATTAGTTTCAGACAAAACTGCAATGTATTTTACTGGTGAATAGGTCATGTAAAAAACACTTTACAAGCACATTATATGTATATTATTTTTTCATTAATTTAAACGGAAACCTATCTAAATGATAACTAAAATGAGCATCACTTTGTCTGTGTCTGCACAGAAATCAAGCCTCTCACCTGAGAATGTGGACATTATGGTGTTTTTAAAGAAGAACCTAAAACTTAATTGAATATTCCAAATGTCCTTAGAGAGGACAAGCCTGTTTATCTTTCACTATAGTCTACACTGCAGTTATTTATTTAATTTGAGTTTACTTTCTTAAGATGGCTGCACTAAAGAGAATTGTTTTTTCTGACTACTCTATATTGGAGGTATTTATTTAATGTTTGTTGTTTACTCTGGTATCCTGACTGTACTAAAATGTGATGGCAAAATTAATAAAGAAAAAGTTTAGTTGTTCTTGTTATTAAGTGAATCTATTGTTCCTTAGCATTACTGTTAAGATGACATCAACCCTAACCCCACAGCAAACAGAAACCGAACCGAACCGAACCGTGGCTCCAAAACCGTGAACCGAACCGAACAGTGCCTTTGGTGTATCGTTACACCCCTAGCAGTGTGTAACAGCTCTAAGTGAAGTGAAATATCCAGCTAAGGCTTAAATCTGAAAGTGCACCATGTTTAAAACTATTGATTCATCTATAAAAGAGTCAACTCAGAGTGCTTCAAATGAATTGCCGCTGTAATGAGTCGTTAGCCGTGCCGGCGTGACGTCGATACGGAACTCAAGCCCCGCCCATTTGTTGCGCGTGCAGACCCGGGAAAATTGAAACCGCCAGCCCCGCCCACAAACACTGTAGAAAGAAAAAGAGGAAGACAAACACTGTAGCAGACCTTGGTTGAATCATGTCGCATAGACGCTGTGCTCTGAAGTGTGAGAGAAAGTTAGTGTTATTTTCCCCACCCAAAGATGAGGCTGTGAAGAGTCTGTGGTTAAAGTTTAGTTTTGCAAAAATACCTCAGCATTATAGCCCAGCCTTGTGCTGCGTTCCTGTCATTTTTCTCACGAGTGCTTCAGCAATCTACACGCTTACAAAGGGGCATTCATCGGCCGTTTGTTAAAAAAAAAGAATCAGAAAAGACTATTGATATATGGGACTTTGTCAGAGCTTGACAGGAACTTTATCAGTACACAGTTCATGGATCAGTTTCTTCCTCCATTTCACAAGTGTAAATAAGCACCTCCTTGTTATCTCTAGCTTGCAAATTATGTATTTAATCGTGATTTGTTACTTGCAACCGCTCCACGCGGCTTGTACTGTATCTGGTGAACTCTTTATATTCTCATATCGTGTCTAAAACCATGTGCCCCTTTGTTTACGGATTTAAATGCGTTTGTGAGCTTGCGATCCTCTGCCGTTTGTTGTTGCCGCTGTGTGGATTTAATACTGAATGTGTCATGGTTAAGATTAGAGCATTTGCTGGTGTTTAACTGCATTCAGGGCTCGAAATTAACCTTTTTTCTTGGTAGCACCGGTGCTCCTAACTTCAAAAATGTAGGCGCACCAGACAAAATTTAGTCGCACCCATGTTTTATATTAACACATTCTATTGTATATTAACACTCTAATCACAACTAACAAATAAACAAAGAATGCATGCACTCACCGGCCCTGCACGCACTGCTTGACGTGAATGAGATGACCTGAATTAACAATAATAACTGATATTGCACAGATGATATTGACATATAACTTATTATTTGCATACGTCATTTTAATAGCAATAACGGTCTTTTCATGAGCTGCAATATTAGTATTATCTCAGTGAATGCATGCTCTTTAGCGATGGTGAACGCGATGTCAGTCGCACGACTGACAGCATCGTGACGATTAAATGAAGCATTAAATAACGTTAGAACATCTCGTGCTTAAAGTGTGTAGATTCAGTGGCAAACACTGTTACCTGAAAACTCAGTCTCACCAGCTTTACGGTGAATGGCTTTAGTCATTTTCATAGCGCACTTTAAACACTGGAAGTCTTTTATCCACTCTTAGAAACGTGTAAATGCTGGATTGACATTCAGCACATGATCACTAATCAGGCATTATTTGTAACTTTAGGTGGTTTCTAAAACTAAATCTGCCAGTGGTGTTTTCATTCTCGTATGCAGACCTTTACATTTTCGTGGCTGGAGCTCCCTGTCATCGGAACTAAGTGATTGACAGCTGATATTAACCAATCCATTCGTGTTCTGTTCTAGCGCAGTGGGCCAATAAGAAGAGCTTGAAGGTGGGGCAAGCATTGCGGGTTTTGTTTACTGCAGCAAGTTCACGTCAACTGTTTTAAACCATTCCTGAGCGCTGCGTTTGGTGTTTTTAGGTGTAAAGATGCTTAATGCGTGAATGCCTCCTAAATCCGCCCATGTGGTGAACATTTTGCTTTAAAAACTGGTCACACGACATCAATTTTATGCACTCGCACAAATGCTCCCAAATATATTTTGAGGTCGCATAGATAAAATTTCGGGTGCATATGCGACCGAAACGGTCGCAGTTTGAAGCCCTGTGCATTGCTTTAATGCGCTCCTGCATTGGGCTCACACATATACTATGCACTGCGACTTATTCAACATTGTTGATAAGCAATGGTGGGCGTTTCCCTCTGTCTCAGGCTGAACGCAGTCGACCAATCACAATAGACTGGGTCATCAGACCAATCAGCGCAGATTAGCATCACACTAAAGCCGAAGTCACACTAGAGTTTGAGCTTGCGAAATTCTGTCGCACGGCGCTGCGAAAAGGGGCGGGATTAAACAAGATGATTAGACATAAAAAAAAAAGCGAGAGATTGCTCGTTTTAAATTTCTGTCCAGAGAGGTCATGTTTTGATCCTGGATTGGTCTCACGCAGTCAAGTGATGCGATTTCGCAGGTCAGAGTTCACCAAGTTTGAACTTTGCACCGCAGCAACCTGCGAAATCTGACGCATGACCCTGCGTTTCCGGTCTGACGCATTCGCGTGCGTATGAATGGAAGTCTATGGAGGGAAAAGTCCAGTGTGACCGCGGCTTAAGAAGGGGTTTGGGAGCAAATGAATCACTGAACGAATCATATGGGAGTCATTGGGATAATTAGGTAAAAATAAATGCATATTATAAGACAATGAAAGTGTTTTTTGACCTTGCATGCACATCAAAATGTTGTTGGAGACCCCCAAAATTATGACCTTTGATAATGCAAAATAAGGTCTCTTTTAAAGAACAAAATTGTATTACAAATAATATATAATTGCAAATATATTTATAAATTATACATTTCATTACACGAATGCTTGTGCTGTGAAGTAGAATGTGTACGGAAAAAAAAATTGAATGGAAAGCATCGTCAGTGCACTGTGAATGTCATGAAATCAATAATAAAAATGGGTCACACTTTATTTTGATGGTCTGTTAAATTTACAGTTGAAGTCAGATTTATTAGCCCCCCTGTTTATTTTTTCCCCAATTTCTGTTTAACGGGGAGAAGATTTCTTCAACACATTTCTAAACATAATAGTTTTAATAACTCATCTCTAATAACTGATTTATTTTATCTTTCTCATGATGACAGCACATAATATTTGACTAGATATTCTTCAAGACACTTCTATACAGCTTAAAGTGACATTTAAAGGCTTAACTAGGTTAATTGGGTTAACTAGGCAGGTTAGGGTAATTAGGCAAGTTATTGTATAATGATGGTTTGTTCTGTAGACTATCGAGAAAAAAATTAGCTTAAAGGGGCTAATAATTTTGACCTTAAAATGGTCAAAAAAAAGTTCAAAACTGCTTTTATTCTAGCTGAAACAAAACAAATAAGACTTTTCCCAGAAGAAAAAATATTATCAGACATACTGTGAAAATTTCCTTGCTCTGTTAAACATCATTTGGGAAATATCTTTAAAAGAAAAAAAAATTCAAAGGAGGGCTAATAATTCTGACTTCAACTGTGTATGTATATACATATATACATACATTTATATATAGCCCTGATGGTGATGTTGAGACATTGCTGGCAGTGGTGAGATCGACGAGTATATTTTACATTGAATTGCAGATTTAAAATACATACAGTATACAATAAGGTTTCATAATTTCACAGGTTGTAAACCTTTTATCTATTAAACACCCCATATAAAACCCAATCACTGAATAAGGGTACTATTATTAATGTACTTATGCAGGTGTTTGCAGGTTGCATTAGGTTGTCACCACCCTTGCATAATTCTTTATATGTGTACAATACTTAAAGAAAAGTATATTGTAAATTTAATATACTTACACAGTTCTTTGCATGTTGAATATCTTGATGTTACCTCCTTATTACCCAAACATGGTTTGTTCCTTTGCAATTTATAAAAAAGTACATTCAATATACTTGTGGGGTATTTTACGTGTTGCCTACACAGCAAAAAAATCAGTGTACATTTAACTCAATTTGAGTTTAACTTAACACTTATTAGGTGTACATATGACTCCCTCCATTTTAGAGTTAAAATAACACTTTCTAAAGTGTGAAATTTGTACATTACTCACAGAGTTCATTTTAACACAGTAAGAGTTTATTCTTACATCGAACTAAAGTGTGTGTTACCCTTCAAAGTGTTAATATATTACCTTT
Source organism: Danio kyathit (assembly GCA_903798195.1). Classification (NCBI taxonomy): domain Eukaryota; kingdom Metazoa; phylum Chordata; class Actinopteri; order Cypriniformes; family Danionidae; genus Danio; species Danio kyathit. The sequence continues at coordinate 58,877,204 of LR812538.1, forward strand.
TTTCCTATACTATCAGTTGGTCTGTGTGACAGATAACAGTGATCAAATATGTTAAAATAGTTTTAATTTATTAAATGTTCATTAATCTTTTCAGAAATAATTTCAATACATTCAACTCTTTGCAAGTAAAACATACTGGTTTGATCACTGTTTGTCCGAAAGAACCGTTTCGAGTAAAAAAAAAAACTGGACTTTCGATCACTAGTGGGAAATACACTGCATATTGGGTTAAAAGTTTTAACACTGAAAAAAAAAACTCTTAAATATACGCTCTTTCACACTCGTGGATTAAAATGTACTCCAGTTTTAACACTGAACAACACCAAAAAAATCACACTGTATATTTAACACTCAAATTTTTGCTGTGTATCTGGTTGTTACCCCCTTATTACCCAAGCATTACAGTTTGTTCCCTTATACCAACACATACGTTCTGTGTCATACCTGTCAACATTGGGATGTAAAAATAAGGGATACTCACCCCCCACCCCTAAAAAAAAAAGCTGTTTCATTGTAAATAAACTTCTGAAATGATCAGTAATACGTTTTTATTATTATTTACAAAGGATATAATATTTAGTATACATTAGAAAAAGCTGCAAATAAATTAGCAAACAATTCAGCTCATTAAAACTATTATGAGTTATCAAATCTCATCTTTTCTTCACTGTATAATTTCAACATTCTGATTAAAGAGCAGCGGATGAATCTCTCATTTAGATTTTATTTTTGGTTTGATTACATTAAATAACAGAGCTGTCACTTTAAAACTGCACAGATCTATAATGAAAGCATTTGACTGTTTTCCTAACTGTTTATGCTCAGTTAAGACAATTTGTTGTGTTTAAAAGAAAACCCAACAAGATCGACATGTCTAGAAGTTGTTGTTATTCATTCATTCATTTATTTTATTTTCGGCTTAGTCCCTTTATTAATCTGGGGTCGCCACAGTGGCATGAACCGCCATTATTATTATTATCATGATGATGTGTATATGTATGTTCAAACACGCACCTAAAACCCAGTGTCCACTTGAGCTCAGCATCAAATCGCGTACGTGCAGAATCCGCTTGGGAAACAGCGTCTATGATCACTATGGAGCGCATCAGCTGACAGTCATGCATCTTTATATGAACTGACCGTTTTGAGGATTGCATAGGGGCAATGGCGCCTGTAATGAAAAGGAAATGAATCGCGCCGTTTTTATGTCTATTTCAAAGTGTTTCATTGCCTAAATAAAATGAAAGCACAGAACCGGTTCACATTTAAGAGCAAGGGCGGCCCCTGGTGGTTCAGCGGTATGGGTTGGATATAGGGAGGATCAGCTCTTCTCAGAAAGATAAAAAATACGGGAAAATACCTTTACTGGATGACAGCGGGATAGAACTGTAAAATACGGGAGAATCCCGGGAAAAACGGGAGGGTTGACAGGTATGTGTGTACTATACGTACAGAAAAGTACACTGTTATTTCACTGTGTTTACGCGGTACTTTGCAGGTTGTAAAAGTAAGCGGTACCGTTTTTTTTCTTTCTTTTTTTCTCCAAATCCTTCAGCCCTACTGTGAAATATTAAAAAGGGTAAAAAATAAAAATAAAAACATCCAAACAATGAAAACTCTAAAGAGTTGCTTTTTTTCTTATGAAAATTTTTTTTTTTTTTTTTTGAGCAAACCATTTTCACTATCATGAACACTCTTCTGACTCGGTTTAAACGGCATTTCTTCAATTAAGAGTGTGTGTGTTTTCTCTGTGTGTGTGTGTGTGTGTTGCAGTGAGTGACAGCTGCTTCCGCAATCTAGCTGAAGACCGAAGCGGAGTCAACCTTAAAGATCTTGTCCACGACCCTTCACTGTGAGTGAACACACACACACACACACACACACACACAATCTAACACACTCACACATAAGCACACACACACACAAACACTCTCACATGTAAACTCAGAAACACACACGCAATCTCACTCTTTCATACACAAAACTCACACACATAAACACACACACACACACAAGCTCACTCAGAAACGCACAACGATCCCGTTCACACACACACAACTCTCACACATAAAACACACTCACAAATATGCACACACTCAGTCACACACATGCACTAACTCATATATCACTCAAACACACTCTCTCTCTCTCTCACACACAAAACTCTCTAACACACACACACACACACAACAATCTCACAGACATAGACACACACACTCGACCTCACTCACAAACACACAACTATCTCGCGCACACACATTAAACACACATACACACAACCTCACTCACAAACACACAACTATCTCGCACACACGCATTAAACACACAACTATCTCGCACACACACATTAAACACACACACATAAACACACAACTATCTCGCGCACACGTTAAACACACATACACACAATCTCACTCACAAACACACAACTGTCTCGCGCACACACACATTAAACACACACACACTACCTCACTCACAAAGACACAACTATCTCGCACACACGCATTAAACACACAACTATCTCGCACACACACATTAAACACACACACATAAACACACAACTATCTCGCGCACACGTTAAACACACATACACACAATCTCACTCACAAACACACAACTGTCTCGCGCACACACACATTAAACACACACACACAACCTCACTCACAAACACACAACTATCTCGCACACACACATTAAACACACATACACACAATCTCACTCACAAACACACAACTGTCTCGCGCACACACACATTAAACACCCACACACAACCTCACTCACAAACACACAACTATCTCGCACACACACATTAAACACACACACACAACCTCACTCACAAACACACAACTATCTCGCACACACACATTAAACACACACACAACCTCACACACAAACACACAACTGTCTCACACACACACATTAAACACACACACACACACAACCTCACACGCAAACACACAACTATCTCACACAGACACATTAAACACACATACACACAACCTCACTCACAAACACACAACTATCTTGCGCACACACACATTAAACACACACACACACACAACCTCACACACAAACACACAACTATCTCGCACACACACATTAAACACACATACACACAATCTCACTCACAAACACACAACTGTCTCACGCACACACACATTAAACACACACACACACACAACCTCACTCACAAACACACAACTATCTTGCGCACACACACATTAAACACACACACACACACAACCTCACTCACAAACACACAACTATCTCGCACACACACATTAAACACACATACACACAATCTCACTCACAAACACACAACTGTCTCATGCACACACACATTAAACACACATACACACAACCTCACTCACAAACACACAACTGTCTCGTGCACACACACATTAAACACACACACACACACAACCTCACTCACAAACACACAACTATCTCGCACACACACATTAAACACACATACACACAATCTCACTCACAAACACACAACTGTCTCATGCACACACACATTAAACACACACACACAACCTCACACACAAACACACAACTATCTCACACACACACATTAAACACACATACACACAACCTCACTCACAAACACACAACTATCACACGCACATTAAACACACACACACACACACAACCTCACACACAAACACACAACTATCTCGCACACACACATTAAACACACACACACAACCTCACACACAACTATCTCACACACACACATTAAACGCACATACACACACCCTCACACACAAACACGAACTCCCTTTTTCTCTTTCACACACACACAAACATGCACACACAAACAACACACACACATAAACACAAATATAAACTCACTCTCTCACATACACACACAACACACGCTCACTCAAACAACAAAACACACACACACACACACACACTGAATACTAAATGGTTTTTAAAAGTGCTGAGGAAGAGCTGAAACTCAGATATGCTAATTGATGCATGCGATCGACCAATCGCAACAGACTGCACCAATCCCCTGACCAATGAGAACAGGCCAGGCTCTCAGAAAGGCGGGATTTATACAGACTGAATCTTTTGATAGCAGCAGACACTGTGAGAAATGAGCTGAATATTCAAATGAAGACTACGCGAATGTTCAAATGTGTTTATTTTCATCTTGAACGGAGGTAAAGTCGCTATATGAGACTCCAGAATGAACGAAGGAACATTACTAGCCTAATAGTGTCCGTGTGACATGCAGCATTACTACGGTGGCCTGTTAGTTTTTAATGAGACGCTGATGTCATGTTAATGACTGTGATGCTCGTCAGGAGTTCAGTGTGTTAAAGATTTACATGTGGCTAATCTCAACTCTTGATGGACATTAATGTCAGAACAGCTTATTGTCACAATCACACTCTACTGTACAGTCACTGTCCATTAGGGAAGTGTGCGTGTGAAGCATATCAAAGCGTCTATCTTTGAGTCACGCAACAGTCTGCTTTGTGTTCTGATTGACCTTTTGTCCACCGGGGTTTTACACTTGCGTAATTTATATGAAAATAATGGTGTCTGAGGCTTACTGTATGGTCATTTCCATATACTGATCTCTTATTATTCCACTTAGATATACTCAGATTTTCATTGTAAAGTACTTTGAAGGTGGTCAATATCCTTAGAAGTTTAAAATAAATGAATATTTTATTCCAGCCAAACTAAAAAAAAAATCACACTTTCTCCAGAAGAAATAAATAATAGGAAATACTGTGAAAAATGGCCTCTGTTAAACATCACATGGGGAATATTTGAAAAAGAATTCAAATTTCACAGAGGGGCTAATATTATTGCCTTCAACTGTGTATATGTGTGTGTATATATATATATATATATATATATATATATATATATATATATATACATACATATACATGGTCAAGACGATCTGCTGCAGTTCAAAGCGAGCATCAGAATAGGGAAGGAAGGTGATTTAAGTGACTTTGAACGTGGCATGGTTGTTGGTGCCAGACGGGCTGGTCTGAGTATTTCAGAAACTGCTGATCTACTGGGATTTTCACGCACAACCATCTTTAGGGTTTACAGAGAATGGTCTGAAAAAGAGAAAATATCCAGTGAGCGGCAGTTCTCGGAGCGCTAATGCCTTGTTGATGCCAGAAGTCAGAGGAGAATGGCCAGACTGGTTCCAGCTAATAGAAAGGCAACAGTAACTCAAATAACCACTCGTTACAACCGAGGTCTGCAGAAGAGCATCTCTGAACGCACAACTCGTACAACCTTGAGGCGGATGGGCTACAGCAGCAGAAGACCACACCGGGTGCCACTCCTGTCAGCTAAGAACAGGAAACTGAGGCTACAATTCACACAGGCTCACCAACATTGGACAATAGAAGATTGGAGAAACGTTGCCTGGTCTGACGAGTCTCGATTTCTGCTGCCACATTCGGATGGTCGGGTCAGAATTTGGAGTCAACAACATGAAAGCATGGATCCATCTTGCCTTGTATCAACGGTTCAGGCTGGTGGTGGTGTAATGGTGTGGGGGATGTTTTCTTGGCACACTTAGTACACTTAGCGCATTAGTACCAATTGAGCATCGTGTCAACGCCACAGCCTACATGAGTATTGTTGCTGACCATGTCCATCCCTTTATGACCACAGTGTATTCATCTTCTGATGGCTACTTTCAGCAGGATAACGCACCATGTCATAAAGCGTGAATCATCTCAGACTGGTTTCTTGAACATGACAATGAGTTCACTGTACTCAAATGGCCTCCACAGTCAGCAGACCTCAGTTCAACAGAGCACCTTTAGGATGTGGTGGAACGGGAGATTCACATCATGGATGTTCAGCCGACAAATCTGCAGCAACTGTGTGATGCTATCATGTAAATATGGAGCAAAATCTCTGAGGAATATTTCCAGTAGCTTGTTGAATCTATGCCATGAAGGTTTAAGGCAGTTCTGAAGGCAAAAGGGGGTCCAACCCGGAACTAGTAAGATGTGCCTAATGAAGTGGCCGGTGAGTGTATAACTCTATACAGTTGAAGTCAAATTTATTAAAACTCCTGTTGAATTTTATTTTCTTTTTTAAATATTTCCCAAATGATGTTTAGCAGATTAAGGAATTTTTCAGAGTATTTCCTATAAAATTTTTTCTTCTGGAGAAAGTCGTATTTGTTTCATTTCGGCAAGAATAAAAGCAGTTTGTAATTTTTAAAAAGCATTTTAAGGTCAACATTATTAGCCCCTTTAAGCAATTTTTTTTGGATTGTATGCAGAACAAACCATCATTATACAGTGGTTTGCTTAATTGCCCTAACTTGACTAATCAACCTAGTTAAGCCTTTAAATGTCACTTTAAGCTGAATACTAGTCTCTTGAAAAATATCTAGTCAAATATTATTTACTGTCGTCATGACAAAGATAAAATAAATCAGTTATTAGAGATGAGTTATTAAAACTATTATGTTTAGCATGTGTTGAAAAGAATCTTCTCTCCGTTAAACCGAAATTGTTCTATAATCCCCTGTGTTGCGCACAGGAGGAAGTGTTTACACTGTCAGAGGTGTTTTAGGAGATTGATGGTGTGTGTGTGTGTGTGTGTGTGTGTGTGTGTGTGTGTGTGTGTGTGTGTGTGTGTGTGTGTGTGTGTGTGTGTGTGTGTGTGTGTGTGTGTGTGAACCGCAGGACAGACATCAGGCGAGACTCACGCGACTGCAGTCCGATCATCCGCTGTCAGCTCTGCTAATTTGCTGCAGCTAAAAATAGTGTGTGCATAAATGAGACGGGAGACGTGTTTGACTCGTATCACACTGACCCTTGTTAGAAAGCCAGACGGGGAGTTCAGCTGACCTTCGGCAGTTCAGTGTGAGAATTAAATCCTCTCCCGTTTGGAGGAATCGCTTTTTTAGCCTAAAACCTACTGGTGGAAAAAAGAGAAGTCATATTTTGCAAAATACAGTTGAAGTCAGAATTATTAGCCCTCCTGAATTATTCGCACCCCAGTATATTTCCCGCAATTTCTGTTTAACGGAGGGAAGATTTTTTCAACACATTTCTAAACATGATAGTTTTAATAACTCATTAACTGATTTATTTTATCTTTGCCATGATGACAGCACATAATATTCATTCATTCATTTATTTTACTTCGGCTTAGTCACTGTACTTTATTCATCAGGGGTCACCACATTGGAATGAACCATCAACTATTCCAGCATATGTTTTACGCAGCGGATGTCCTTTCAGCCGCAACCCAGTACTGGGAAACACCCATACATATACACACACACACACACACACACACACTCATACACTACTTTTGGCACGTACTAAATGTTCAACAAATAGTTTTGCTTGAAATCATCTAAATCGCACCGTCAGCGCATTCATAAATAACAGTTTGTTGGCAAAAGCCTCTAAACACCACTTGCCTTTGACGGCAAAATCCGCTATATCCAGAGAACCAATGAGAAGGCGAGAATCGAATCATGTGTTTTCAATGTAACGGCGCGCTGATACCTCGGCTTTTATAAGGAGACTGTTTTACTCCAAAAAAAAGATGTATGGGATGAGCCTGTCTGACTGTCAGTGAATGGCAAATGAAAACGTGCCTTACCTCAAAACTCTGTGTATTATATGAAAAGAAAACACAGTCGGAAGTTTAGCATGCATTCATAACGTTGTTACTTTAAGTCCAATTTACTATACGATAAACGGCAACTGCGTTTCACGAAAGACAGAGTTAAGATGCTGTTCTTTTATCCCACGTGGAGGCTATGAGGATAAACACGAGACGAAAAAGAGACCAAGACCTTGAGTATGGTGAGGATGAATGAATGACAGCTTCTAAAAGTGTCTGAGAGACGTCCCCTTTTTGCCCAGTAGACCTACCTTGTGTTTTATTTGCTAATGTAAGCAATTTTTTTAATATAAATGTAAAACTATACGTTATTTATATTGCTTCATATTACCTATACGCCTGATAAACTTTTTATATTAATGGACTATGTCAGTTTTAATGTTATTGAAGTTTCATTCATTAATTTTCTTTTAGTCTTTGGTTTATCAGGGGTTACTACTATACCTGTCAACATTGGGATGTAAAAATAAGGGATATGCCCACTATAATAAGGGATTCCCCTGACGACCCCCCCCCCCCCCACCACCACCACCACCACCCCCTTTAAAACATCCCCAAATTACTAAATATGTTGATTTGGAGCTGTTTCATTGTACATAAACAGTTAAATGGTCAGTAATGTTTTATTATTTACAAATGACAAAATAAATAGTATACATTAGCAGCAAATACATTAGCAAACAGTTCAGCTTACTAAAATTAATAGCTATTATAATGAAATAAAATCAAGCTATCAAATCTCATTAGCCGTTTCTTCACTGTATAACTGACACATTCTGATTAAAGAGCAATGAATGAATCTCTTATTTATTTAGATTTTTTTTAGTTTAATTACATTAAATAGCAGGTGTCACTTTAAAAATGCACACATAACATTATAAAGAAAGCATTCGATTGCTTTCCTAACTTGTTATGCTCATTTAGGACGCAATTAGTTGTGTTTGAAAAAAACCCCACCAAGATCGACATCTTTAGACATTATTATTATAAATTATGTGTATATGTGTTTAAACGCACCCAAAACCCAGACTTTCGCTCCGTTTCAAATTGTGTGTACAGAATACGTTTGGAAAACAGAGTCTATTTATCACTATGGAGCGCGTCAGCTGACAGTCACGCACCGCTACATGACTGTTTTGAGGATTGCATATGAAGGGGAGACGGCACCTGTAATAAAAGGAAGGGAATCCTGGCGTTTTTATATTTATTTCAAAGCATTTTCATGCCTAAACAAAGCGATAGCACAGAACAGACTCACATTTAAGAGCAAAGGGCGGCCCCTGGTGTTTGGCGGTATGGGTTGCGTATAGGGAGGCTCTGCACTTTAAATGTTTATTGCCACCCTTCAGAGAAAGACTGAAAATACGGGAGAATCCCGGGAAAAACGGGAGGGTTGGCAGGTATGGTTACCACAGCGGAATGAACCGCCACTTACTTAACACATTCATGTGTTTTTAATTATAGGTGGTTTGTGTAATGTGTTTTATGTTTGGCTAAATTATTTCTAATCGCATCTTTAGTGATTTTTCAACAAATTACACTGTCTTGTCCCAATAGGTGGATTTAGAGGTTTTTGCAAAAAATAACACAAGTGGATTTAGCTGGTTTTGACGCAAAAGGAAATTCACCTTGTTAAAAACCAAAGAATTGTCTAAATTGACATTTTTGAAAAACAAAATCATATAATTTACTAGCTAATAACTTTTTCATTATCTATAAAATGAAACATCTGAACCTAATTATAGAAGCCTGATAGAAAATGCTCATTTACAAGAAAAGAGGTCTGATGGATTTAGAGGGTTTTGCATCTGAACTCTTCATATTTATATATATATGTATATGTATATATATATATATATATATATATATATATATATATATATATATATATATATATGTGTATATATGTGTATATATATATGTGTATATATGTGTATATATATGTATATATATGTATATATATATATATATATATATATATATATATATATATATATATATATATATATATATATATATATATAAAGAGTTTCGTTGCAAAACAAGATATATCCATTTTGAGAAATGTTGGTTATTTGACATTATTATTTAAGACATCAACAGTCAAGTTCATTCACAATTTTTGTTCATTAAACTATTACTTGAGCTCAGTGAAGGCCAGGAACACAATATTCTTTAAATTCAGGATATTTTTATTCAATTTTATGTCCATAAATAAGTCAAAAACCATGCCGAAATGCAACATATTTATCTTAACATTGTCAAACATCTTAAATTGGTTAAAAAAACAATACATCATAAATATATGGAAAAATATATACAAATATTGATTAATAATAATACGATTTTGAGTTAGTTTTGGCCAGAACGTACACAACATAACATAACTTTTTTTTTTTTTTTTTTTGCAAAACGCTATACTGTCTATCCACCTTAGGCTGTATTCTACTACTGTAATACCATTAAGAAAAGCTAGTGAATCAATGTTTTGTTTGATAAGTAAGATTAACCGATCACACCAGTTGCATTTCCAGGCACAGCTTCATGCAAGGAAACGGGAGCGCGCACGCGTTTTAAACAGTTTCGCGCATCCTATCAGCTTTTGGCGCGAGCCGAGTGATCGTCTCATTCGGTATTCACCTGCTCGCTCAAACACAGTTATCTCTGTCAGTCGTGCTGCTTCTCGATTCTAAGATCGCATTTGCCATCCTTATTGTCGAACCCTGCTTTTAAGAAAACTACATCGAAATCCATATAGCTTGACTCTGAAGCTTTGATTGTCTGACTGACAGACAGCAGCTGATCAGTGATGTAGCCTACGTGACTGACAGCTCGCCTACAGTATAAACAATTAAATGGTAAATGTTTTTTAGTTAACCTATTGAATCCTCTTTTTAAAAAATTATGTTTTTTGTTTTGATATTATCGTTAAATCAATGAGCAAACTCGGAGCACTTCACCGACGGTGACTCTATTCCCAGGGGATGCTAAGCTCGCGCAGCATCGTAAACGTTCTATATAACCAGGGCCAACGCATCCATAGACAGGGCTCGAAATTAACTTTTTTACTTGGTAGCACCGGTGCTCCCAACTTCAAAAATTTAGGAGCACCAGAAAAAATTTAGGAGCACCCACCAAAAATGAATGAGCACCACTGCAAATTGTATATTAAGGGATTTATTGTATTTGAAAACAACATCAATCAGTTACAAAAACCAGTCACTATCAATCACTAACAAAAACCAGAAACAACTATCTAACTAATGCTGTGATGACTTATTGATGTCGGTGCAATAATTGCAAAATGAATGTCTAATAATTATAAAATATTAATGATGAGGATTATGACAATAATACTAACAATGAATAACATTTCTCATTATCATGCTGCCCTGAATGTGCTTGAATGCGAGTTATGTACTGTAAAAGGTCCTGCTGTTACTTTATGAAAAATAAATGTATGGTTTGCATCAAACACAAATGAAGCATTGCAGTAAGAAATATTTATTTTGCACTATTGTTTTTATATACATGTCAATTTAATAAATAATATTTCTGCTACAAATCAAACGTAAGATTATTAGAATAAATCATTCAATCCAATGCTGAAAGCTGCAAAGCAGTCATCAGTAAATAGAAAAATAATATACATATCAAGAAAGAACGGACAAAAGAAAGTAAAAGTCTCACTTCTACACTCTTTAAAAGTTTTGGTTTCGGTTTGTGTCATTGTAAATGCTCGGTCTTGGTATGAGCTGATTTTCATTTTTCTGTGTTTGTGGAAAAGCAGGCGTCAGCCGACCCAATATATGAGCGGGGCAGAACAGGATTCTCGTGATGACCACCGGAGCAATACCGTTCTTTGTTATGAGCCGCAGATTCAGTTTAAACTTAGTAAAGGCGAGCTTCTTAGGCGATGATGTGTACAGTGTTAGATTTAGCGGACTTTTGCGCTGAACACGCAGTGAATGAAACGCATCGAGATTCGGGCACCTTCTCCGAAAACTCTCGATTGATCTCGGCTGGCGCTTATAAGCTCCCTGTTATCTGACAGTGGAAAGCCTTGAGTGATTGACAGCTGATATGAACCAATATAGCGGCAGGGAAGTCCGATTCAGCACGTTTTTAGAAAAAATCGAAACGAGTCGCACAACAACCATTATATGCAGTCGCACAAATGCTCCCAAATATATTATGAGGTCGCATAGATTAAATTTCGGGCGCATATGCGACTAAAATGGTCGCAATTTCGAGCCCTGATAGAGGCGACCCAGGCGGCAGCCTAGGGCGGCAGAATAGGCGGCGTCTGCGACAATGTCCCCACCGCTCCGGTCCTCGCTGTCGTATGCGCAATCACACTCTCGTTTTCGCTTTCAGTTTGAGGGCGGCATGATCATCTTTTGCCTAGAGCTTCAGTTCAGTTGCTCCGGCCCTGTCTATAACCGTTAGACTATATCGCACTTTGTAAAGAAACTGGTCTGGCGGATATTGTGTTTTGTGAACAAAATATATTTTAAAGTAGGCCTAAAATGTACATTCTTCAATGTTATTAATGGCAGCAATTCACACATAGATTAAGGTACATCTGAACAGTGATTTCCAATAATAAAATCCAAATGTCAAAAAATGGCGTTTATTGCGTTTTGCAACCAAACTCTTCATATATATATATATATATATATTGCTTAAGGCAGTGGTTCTCAACTGGTTTGGCCATGGGACCCACATTTTTACATGGTCATCAAGCCGCGACCCAAACTTTTAGGAACCATAATATAATTTTAGGAATTATAATTAATTTGTATTTATTTGTTAACATACACAAATAGTGACAGATAAATCACAAGTCACCAATACTTACAAAGAAACAATATTTTATTGCTGTCATTTAACAAAATGTATCAAATTATGGAAATATTACAAAGTAAGGGTAAGAAAAGGTTCAGTTACCGTGAACTGAACTGTTAATAAAACATTAACACTGATCCTGTTGAACAGAACAAATCAGCAAATTACAGTAAAATAATTAAAATAATCAAAATCATTTTTACATCTAATATGACAGCAATTATAAACATTTGTTTCACTTAACAGTAATTTGGGAAGCTAATGAGATAACTGAGGATGTGCTTTACTCCTGATAAGAGTTTTAAAGTCTGCGGTGATGGTAGACCCGAAGATCGTGCTCTATGTCCAACCTGTTCCTTTGCTTTGACTTAAGCTGCACCAAGGAAGAGAAGCCACTTTCACACAAATACGTAGTGCTGAATGGTAGGATGGATTTGATCGCACGAATGGCGAAGGACGAATACTCAGAAAGCACTTCGCGGCACCAAAACTGGGAGAGGCTTACTTCACTGAATTTCTTTTTCAGCGTCTTATCACAGGACAGCTCCACCAGCTGATTCTCTTTGTTGCTCGGCAACGTGACTCTTTCCACGTGGATTCCAAAGGGATTGCTTATCCACGGATCATCATCATGTTTATCCATAGATATATACATTAGATGTCGCCTACCCTGCTGTTGTCTATTAGAACGAATGCGTCAATAGAGCCGCCATTTTAGTACAGGGTAGCGCTCCTTTGAAATGAATGCAGGACCAGGGTGAAGTGGAGGACTGTGGCCATCCAAAGCCAGAGAAATTCACATATACACATATATCTATGATCGGGAGTTTTCCCCGGTGATCAGTTTGCAAATATTTTTTTCAATTACGAAATATTATAATTTTACATCACTTTTCTACATTGATGGATGTGACCGCACGAGCATTTCCGACAAAGAGTGAGTGTTTGTGTGCATGGAAATGCATTACCCTCCTTCCCTGTTTAATTTGATCTAATCCATGTCCTGAAACACACCCCCTCTCCTGCTTTCACTTCTCATTCTGAGGGAGGGAGCGATTCGTTTGTGAATGAATCTCCGTTATGAACGACTCGTTCACTTAGCTAACAATAATACAAGTTTCTGGCACCGCAGTGTCTTGTTGTCATATTTCATAACATTGTTTGCTTATTTTATTTAACAAAACTAGCATAAGCTTAGAATTTAGTGTGAGTTGGTGCTCCTTTGCTTTATGGTGAATGCAGCAAGAGACCGTATTATCATCAATAACATTACTTGTTAAGCACAAAAGTTCATAACATACAAAAATATAAAAAAACTAAATCTTACCTATGAAATGTTCTGCCTTTGTGCTTTGTTTTCTTTGTTTGCTCGTTACTACACCCGTACACAGCGCTAAAGTCCAGCATCTTCACATTGGCACACTGTCTTGACTAGTGCGGTTGAATGACGTTTGTCCTAGGAGCACTGTACCAATGTGGCGGCGCTATTGACGCATGCTCAGGGTCCCTATGCGATATCTAGTGTATATATCTATGATGTTTAACGAGAAAGTAGTCGGTACGGTTGTTGCGCGCGCATTTCAAAATAAAAGTCCGGTATAAGCAAAATAAGTTAAAGATTAAACTTTTGTTGTTTTTTTGACCACACACTTTTTTGACCAGTTGAGAAACACTGGCTTAAGGGACCTTAAATTGTTTTTAATAATAAAAAATGCTTTTATTCTAGCTGAAATACAACAATTAAGACTTTCTGCAGAAGAAGAAATAATATAGGAAACACAGTGAAAAATTGCTGAATCTGTTAAACATCATTTGGAAAATATTGGGAAAAGAAAAAAAATCCCAAGAGGATGAATCATTTTGACTTTAACATGTTAAATTGCTCCAATATAGCTTCCACCTATGAGATAGCGCCCCAATCGTAGTTTAGTAAGAGTGTTTCCAGGTATGTCCCATGCAGCAACATTGCTTTAAAATGGCCAGAAAGCCTTCGTTGAGCACGAAGGCGCTCCATTATTAATTAAATCACAGCAGCAGATGGCTTTGGTTTGGGACGCATCCAGAAGTGAAGTAGGCCCGTAAAGCTGGGTCACAGATGTGTGTGCGGCGCCTCTGTCTTTCTTTATTCATACCCTGAGGAGTGCAGCGAGGCCAGAGATGATGTTTTTAAAGCGTGGCAGGCTCCATATGACAGCAGGCTTCGATTAAACAGTCATAACTCGTCCATTAGGCTCAGGAACATGCCACTCCAGAAATATCACTCTGAATCTTTCACAGCTTCAGTTTTTTTTCCATTATTCGTGGCTCTCTGCTTTCTAGAGTGAGTTGTTAACCGGAGACTCGCTATAAAACAGATCATTTTGAACCAGTGAGTTATTTACTGGTAACTCACTTTGAATGAATCACTTGAATCAGTGAGATGTTAACAGGAGACTCACTCTAATTGAATCATCTGAATTAGATTTGAATTGTTAACCAGAGACTCACTCTGAATGAATCAATTAAATCACTAAGATGTTAACCGTAGACTTACTCTGAATGAATCATTTGAATCAGTGAGTTGTTAACCATAGACTTACTCTGAATGAATCATTTGAATCAGCGAGATAAGGTGCGTTCGACTTCATGCAGTGCTGCACAGATCGATCGAAATCTGTCTTAAAGCGGTGCATGCTGGTTAGAAATTTTGTCCGGATTGATGCTGCGCCAACGTCATGTGACTGTCACATGTGGCATTAAAGTACCGCGACAGCGCTCTGAGATCAGACGACTGACTTAGCCCGCGCAGCATCTGAAGAGCATCTGCACGAGCTTTGATGACGACACCGATGTTACACGATTGGCCGAGTTCACAGCATGACAACAACCACGTGTGTTTCGGGTTTATTATTGGACAAATTCCGTCTCACAAATTTCCAAACAAACACTTAACTTTTCATACCCTCTCTATCTTGTACACATCATGCTTATTAAAATACTACACATATTTTACTGCAGCATCATCTTTAGTTAAATAATCTGGTTATAAAGGCTAGATTGTTTGCACAGGTTTATTCTCGACCTTTTTTTATACAGTACAGACTATTTACTGTATTCGGCTCCATAAACGATTTAAATGATATATTTTAGTAAATAACCTAAATATTAACTCAAAAGAGTCTTACAGACTTGTATTAAAATAATTATCATCATTGATCCTGACATCCTAAAGGTTTCTTAACAAATAAAGAACTATTTTATTAAATAATTAATAAATTATTTTTAGGATTATAAAATATATGTTTTATTTCCTGTCTAGCTGTTTATTCAGTTTTAAAAGTGACACTGATGTACCTGCTCTTTCTTACTTCTACTTAAAGTGTAGCTCACTTATTTTAGGAATGTCCTTTTGTTCAATCTTTTTGGATTAAAATGCTTCTTTGAAAATGCTTTTATTATCCAAAATAATCTTAATTATTGTATAAATTAATCAAAACACCTTTATTTTGGGTTTTACACTAATATATATTGGAAAGTTTTATATCTATGAATGTAAAAAAAATGTAAACCTCTTTTTAGCATATTCAAACAAGAACTATTATCCTAGAGTGATGTTTAAACTCCTAGAATTCGTGTTTATTGCTTTGTATTTAATAGGCCTGTTGGTTTTTGTGTTTATATTACCCTCTCGTTTCCCCTTATTTCTCTCATGCGTTTGTAACATATTTAATTCATAATTCCCTTATTGTTTAAAAATGAACTATAGTTTGTAGAGACTGTATTGTGTTTTATTTGTAAATATTTTGCTGTTATAAATAAAAAATGATGATGACGCCATGTGATCGGTCATCATGACTGCCGCAATGTTGAACCCCGAAGCGTCCGGCTGGACTGTCCCGTTTTCAACTCCGCCCCCGCCTGCGCTCGGCTAATCTCATTGATCACTGGCTGCAGCTGTGCTTCATGTCGAACGCACCTATACTCTGAATGAATCATTTGAATCAGTGAGTTGTTAACCAGAGACTCACTCTGAATGAATCATTTGAATCAGTGAGTTACCCAGAGACTCACTCTGAATGAATCATTTGAAAAACTGAGATGTTAACCAGAGACTCACTCTGAATGAATCATTTGAATCAGTAAGATGTTAACCAGAGACTCACTCTGAATGAATCATTTGAATCAGTGAGATGTTAACCAAGGACTCACTCTGAAGGAATCATTTGAATCAGTGAGATGTTAACCAGAGACTATCTCTGAATGAATCATCTGAATCAGTGAGATGTTAACCAGAGACTCCCTCTAAATGAATAATCTGAATCAGTGAGATGTTTACAAGAGACTCACTCTGATCAGATCATTTGAATCAGTGCAATGTTAACCAGAGACTCACTCTGAATGAGTCATTTGAATCAGTGAGATGTCAACCAGAGACTCACTCTGAATGAATCATTTGAATCAGTGAAATGTTAACCAGAGACTCACTCTGAATGAGTCATTTGAATCAGTGAAATGTTAACCAGAGACTCACTCTGAATGAGTCATTTGAATCAGTGAAATGTTAACCAGAGACTCACTCTGAATGAGTCATTTGAATCAGTGAAATGTTAACCAGAGACTCACTCTGAATGAGTCATTTGAATCAGTGAAATGTTAACCAGAGACTCATTCTGAATGAAAGAAATTCTGCACAGAGGGACAATGCACAATGGGTTAAATGACACAAAATGAGAACGTTTATGCTTTGACCTTTTTTTTTTTAGCATACATAAGGTACATGCATATACAGTTGAAGTCAGAATTATTAGCCCCCCTGAGGTATTGGCCTCCCTGGTTTTTTTTTTCCAAATTTCTGTTTAACAGAGAGATTTTTTTCAACACATTTCTAATCATAATAGTTTTAATACCTCATTTCTAATAACTGATTTATTTTATCTTTGCCATGATGACAGTAAATAATATTTTACTACATATTTTTCAAGACACTTCTATACAGCTTAAAGTGACATTAAAAGTTACGTTAAATTTAAAGGCTTAATTAGGTTAACTAGGCAGGTTAGTGTAATTAGGCAAGTTTTTGTATATCAATGGTTTGTTCTGTAGACAGATCGAAACTCGATCGGAAAAAAATATAGGTTAAAGGTGCTAATAATTATTAAATTTAAATTGTTTAAATTTGTTTAAATTGTTTAAATTGTTTTTATTCATGCCGAAATAAAACAAATAAGACTTTCTCCAGAAGAAAAAATATTATCAGACATACTATGAAAATTTCCTTGCTCTGTTAAACATCATTTGGGAAATATTTAAAAAATATAATAAAATCAAAGGGAAGCTAATAATTCTGACTTTATATATATATATCAAATTAATGTACAAACACCTTCTTTAAACATCGTCAGAAAATGGATATGAATAACACTTTTTGTGTGTGGTGTTCGTAAGAGATTTTTGCAGTCATTTAGATTGAACTGCTTTATAATATTATGTACTGCTGTTGAAATCCACCAACTTTTTTATATATTATTATATAATATATATAATATTATATATTATATTGTATATTTTTTTATATTTCCACAAGTTATGAAATCTTGACTCTCCGAAAATCATATCAAAACATGCTTAAAGAACTATGTTTTTGTCTTGATTTACATGAAATTAGTAAGTAAGCAAGTAATGTGTATTTATACAGTAGGTGAGAGTTCAAAATGACTATTACCGCCGTTCAATATAACGCCGCTGCATTGAAAAAAAAGCACGTGTTTTTTAGGTATGACCGCAGTTTGCGACTATGCCGCCAGGTGGCACAAAGGGACGGGATGCGAACGGACAGAAATAGCTTACACATTAGCTGTAAAAACTGTACTACTTGTAAATAAAGATAATCAATGAAACATAGCATTATAATTCCTTCACTAATCATTAAAAAGACAACCAGGCTACATTATTTAAAGGAATAAATAATAACAAATAACCTTTGGGGTGAAGTGCTTTAAAACAAGTCTGCTATTGTATGCTTCAGCACCAAACACGAGTTGCCTTGAGATTGTGTTGGTTTGTTAAATATAATATTAATCTAGCATAAATAAAATTAAAGTGAAATATTCACTGTTTCAGAGAAGCCTATATTAACAAAAAGAAGGATATTCGGTCACAGTTTGACAGACAAGTTGCTGATGCTGATCGCCTCTGCTGCCTGGAGCCGTGTCATAAACTCAACAAATAGGCTATGTATAGGCTTATATAATATACAATTTTAAATAGCCTATGTAGCCTAATTTACGAATCAAACAAATCCAAAGTTTTTCTTGATGTTTGCATAATAATAATTTCGCAGAAAACTGAGGCTTTCATTTTACAGCTTATAAAACATGTATTCAAATTAATGCAATATCATATGTAAACAACAAAATTGTTATATGCTATAGTGGCCTATACTTTACAAAAAGTCAACATGAACCTTAAGGCTTGTCATTGTCTTTATTACACGCAGCGCGCACATGGACCGCGACTGAAACCGTCATGTCACAAAATACTTTTTAAACTAATGTTTATTATTATTATTATTTATTGTGAACAACACTTAATAAAAATTTAAATGTATTTATTACACCACCTTATTGGAGAAAACTGTATCAATTACAGTGCTTTCGCAGGTTTGAAGTATACTTGCGGTGGTAGCCGGATTGAAACACCATTTACCCACATCGCATAAACAGTTAGCTACAGTATATGCAATAAACAAATCATAATTTCATTTTTAATAATAATTGTATTTATTATGACACTTTTCTTTTTGATAGGTTAAAGTAAAGACTGACATGAAAAAGAAATGCTATTCAGGAGCAATGTGCACACACTGACAGGTCTGCTTCTCTCTCTTTTCAAGTTCAAAGCTAATTTGAATGCCAAAGGATTTTAGATACGTATATAAAATAGCCTGTAATATATTAAAATCAACAAATTAATAATGTATATATAAAATAATTAGCAAATGAGAAATAAGTGACAGAAAAGTTGATAAAAACAGACATTATCTCTAAAAGTTATCATAATTGCAGGACTAAAACGAGTAGATTTTTTAAATAAGGCAAATGCGTTGATTAACTACTAACGGTGTATATATTTTGCAGCCAGTTTAGATGTCATTTCGTCCTCTCCGAGTAGGCTATATAGCCAAAGTTTTTCTGAGTCGTTTAGGTTAAAGAATATATTATTTAGCCTTCGTTTTCTCTCGGTATCGCGGCTGTGCGTGCATCAGCTGAATATAGGCCTAAAATAAATCTAAAAAGCAACTAGACTGCGCGCTGATACTTGTTCTTTTTTTCGGATATCGAACAATTTCAACCGCGAGGAGATATCGACAGCTTGATAAAGTTTAGCCTATCATATGAAATGCATGGTGAAATATGAAATGTATGTCTCTTTTGTTGAATATTTATTTTATTAATCTATATCTTTACTATTTTAAAAATCAACCCGCTTTGGCCCTGAGGAAATTTTAATAATTTAGTTTCATTTCAGTTTTTTTTTTTTCCAAAACATCAATGTGCTCCTTTAAAGTATAATTTGTTATTTTACTTTCGCAGATATAGTCGGAAAAAAAAACACAGTCAAACAGTTTGTTAAGAGGCAACCTCTCACATGCGCTGAAGGTAGACTGAATGATAATCTTTAAAACTATGTAATTTTGGGTATACTGCTGTTTGCTCATGCAAAATTAAACACCAGAAAATATATTGTAGTCATATTTTAACAGCTTAAGTACTGTTACCATATCGATTTTGTTTTGAAAAACCTCAAAACGTCACGGAACCGGGAACGAGTAAGATAACTGCAGACCGCACTTGCATTCAGTGCATTCATTATATTTTTCTACGTACATTGTACTCATGTGCAACATGTCACAATTTCGCTTTTAAACATATAGTAATCTAAAAACTATTGCCAGTCAAACGCAGCACATCCATCACAGCAAAATAGATAATAATAATAATAATAATAATAATAACAACACGGAATTGGTTACAGGGGTTGCTACAGAAAATAGCCTGATAATAATAATAATAATAATAATAATAATAATAATAATAATAGTAATAATAGTAATAGTAAGATAAGAAAGAAAGAAAGAAAGAAAGAAAGAAAGAAAGAAAGAAAGAAAGAAAGAAAGAAAGAAAGAAAGAAAAACCCTTCTAGGATTTGTTGCTTATGATCGCCCATATGTTTTTCTTGTAAAGTTAAGGGTGTTGCATAATCATTTAGTTGTAGTAGTTTATAATAATCTTTACACACAGATGCCGCGCAAGCAGCCTTTTTATTATTTTGGATATTATCATATGAATTCAACATAAAGACATACAACTACACAAATTACGTACAGTATCAACTTTTGTAGGCTCATCAGCTATAATAAAATTTCATTTTTGTATATTAAGTAAAGAAAACCTTTAAGTGTTTCAGAGCAAATAGATTAATAAAATATATGCGCTCCCACCACAGTAATGTTTTAAACTGCGTAACAATTAGGGATGCAACAATTATAGATTTTGGTTGTACGATTATAGTCTGAAGAATAATCATGGTTTCACAGTTATTATCACCATTATTATGCATTTATTAAATTCAAAACACTAGTAGTTTAGAAAATAACAATAAAACTGCTTATATTTTAAAGGTTTGTTTATTGCTGCTCATGAGAATGAGAGAAGAGCCTCCTAACTTTTTACTTTCACTTTCACTCTCATGAATAAGCAACGGTGTTATACGCACAGACATCCATTAGCCTATACATAATTATTTTCGTTTGTTTAGCGCAAAGAGTTGTTTCAAAACTATTTCTAAATTTAGTTCTAGTTTCCAGCAAACGAATAAATGAACAATAATGTGTAAAAGTGTTGTCCAAAAACTGAGTTATTTCCAAACACACATGCTACACCCCATATTGTCTAAAACCTGACAGGTGGGCAAATATTATTTACAAATAGTAAATAATACTGCTAATAACAACATTATAAAAACGCAAACTGTCATGAATAAACTGAAAAAGCGTCGAGCTGAAACTAGCAAACAACAAATGCTTCGCGCCTTGCGCAGCATTGCGACGGGTGTAGGGGTGCTGGTTAATCCGCATGCAGGTCAAGTAATCAAAAAGTAGGCTACATGATGTTTAATTATAGGTTGCAGGTTAATAAGACCAAACATTGGTTGTGCAAACTTGACATACTTTCTCTAAAATTTTTAAGTATTTCGAGCTATATTATCTTTTTATAGACTGGCATAAATACGCATCACTGCAAGACATTTATAGTTTATATAAAAACGAGCCCTTACCAAAACTAATATTGGATTTTATTTTAAATGCGTGTTTGTGTAAAACAATATAATTTGCACAAAGAAATTATGGGGTTGTAAACAGGTAATCATTTTGCTTTTGAACTAGATATCCAGTCAAAGCACAACGCATCCCAGCATTATGGATATATTATTAGCTTAATATTATCATTATTAGACATTCGTGGATATAATGCGCTCTTTTAAACAAGCAGATTTTTTTCTTTATGCAGGCTGTTCGCTCTGCATGCGTGTGAAAGAGAAATGGACAGAGAATGAACATTTATTTAATTTCATAACCGCCTAAATAGGCCTAAATAATTATTTACTTAAAGACATTAAAAGCGAAACACGGAGAAACGTCCGGCGCATGGTCTAAAGAGCTCTTAAGTTGAATGCTACTTCATAAAAAGCATAAAAATAAACTGACCTACCTTAAGCAGATCACTAAAATTATAATAAAAGTAATTTTGCCGCAGGACATAAATTAGCCTAAATCCCGAAAGTTTATTTTTAATCATTTAGTTTCAGTTCAGTTTTCAAAACGTCACAGTTCTCCTCCAAATTATAATTGTTTTTTTTTTTAACTTTTTAAACTGTTAATGGCTCAGTATCTTTTATGTTTTATTTTCAATTTCAGTCACCTTGCATATGCGTGTGAAATATAATGTGGCATGACAGCATGAAAAAGGAAAAGGCAGTCAAAAGTTATAGCTAATTCATCAAAATTATATTGAAATACATCCGGATTATAAAAAAGAAAACACCTCATCAAAACAGTCTGTCTGCTATTTTATATAGGCCTGCTATATTTAAAAGAAAGCTGCAAAGTGGGCTAAATTATTTTAATTAATTTCTGTTTCTGTCACTCGCGGTTCATTGTGCGCGCCCGAGTTGTTTATATTAATTGATATATTATTTACTTTTTCTCTCGGTATCGCGGCTGTGCTTGCGCTGTCAGCTAAATAAAGGCCTAAATTACATCTAAAAAGCAACTACTGCGCGGTGATATTTGTTCTTTTTTCGGATAACCACCAAATTCAACCATGAGGAGATCCCGACAGCTTGAAATGCAATTCTAAAATGTTATTTATCTCGGGATAAAAACAATTCACTAAAATTCATTTAATGTGATTTTCTATCCTAAAATAAAAGATTGGATTGGATTAGACTATCTCACAGTGTATAGGCTAAACATTAAAAATAATAATTAGACTGAGATAGATTCCCCCTTCATTCAGAAATAAAAAATGAAAGCCTCCTTTTCTACCATGGAAACAGAGTTTTGAAAAACGTTTTCATTCAGACTTCCTAAGAGAGAGAACCTTGGCTATACATCGCATATAACAAAACGGAGTCTAATAATTAACATTACTGCCTTTTTTCATTTTTATATATATGAAAAATTCTGTGTGGGTTTTGACAATGTGTTTAATGGGGCTATAAAGATTAGCCTATCAGATGAAACGCATGGTGAAATATATGAAATACAAATATCTCTTTTGCTAAATATTTATTTTAATAATCTATATCTTTTATATAACAATAATCAACAATAAAAATAAAGTATGCTGCAATAAGTATATACAACAGCTTATAGGAAATAAACTAAAACTTGTCAGTGTAAATGGGACCTAAACAGGCTACAGTTTAAAGCGAAGTTGTTTGTAAGGATGTCGGGGAACGGCATGTCTATTGTTTGGTTCGCCTTGCGCATATTTGAAAATAACTGTCGGAAGAAGGCTTTAGGACCACGCGGAATTCTCTGCTGTTGAAGCTCCTGCTCAGCAAGCAGCACTTCAGTTGTATTTTGTGTTTTTGCGTAAAAAAATATTAATTTTGACGAATGCAAATCATTCACGACACCAACATCAATTTGCAAAGAAAATGTAAAAACTACCTGATAGGTTTTCAATAATCAATATAGTCTTTCACTATAATTTTCTTAGAAAAACTTTTTTCAAGCTTTTTTCTAATATAGATATTTTAATTAACAGTTAATTCCAGAAGTTGCTGTGCATAGAAACATAACTAGGCCTGCGGCCTGTGTGTAGGTAAAAGATAACCAGGAATTTTGTCTCTCCATCTTTGTGAAAAATACTGGAGACATCCACCTTCCCCCATCTCAAACCAAATGTTTGGCCATTGTAGTGTTAATATTCACAAGCTTTGGAGACATATGTTTCTGCAAGGGAGCGCACTTGTAAACATGAAGATTGCTAAAACTGAACTGTAAAAATGCTTTGTAAGCAAATTATGCCTAAGAGTGATGGCTTTAACGCTTTATTTTAAAAATAATTCCAAGTTTAAATGTTAGAATGTTCTAAATGAATAAGGCAAAGGGGGGATAAGTGGGAATAGAACACAGCCAGCAACTATTTCCAGAGGTGTAGCATAGAAATTTCCGATGCAGTTTGCAAATGTTTGTTGGAACGACAGATTTGGACCAAATCAACGAATTATCTTTGTAGCGTCACAACTTGCGACCTTAGTTTGCTAACAAGGGTTTTCGGAATCGCACCCCAGATAGGTTACACGCTAGAGAAGTGCTTTTGCAGACCAGTGCTGTGTTCTCATTTCACTACAGTTACTGCAAATTTAGCAATCTCCCCATGCTGCATCATTGGTAAAATAATTATCTCAAATGTGTTAAATGTGTGTTCGTAGTTGTGTAAAATGCGTGGTATCGACATCTAAAGTTATTTATTTTCTAAAGCAGTGTGGCTTTCGATTATCTCAGATTTAGACTAATTTATCTGGATGTGATTCAAATGTCGCGGGACAGATCATACAGTATAGACTCAAGCAACTTTGCCATGCTTAAAGCTTGCTACAATCTAACATAATTAAAGTTAGTCTCTTTGTGCGGGTACACAAACTCCACGGTCCATTTAAGATGATTTTGGCCAAGCGAAATTCTCTGCTGTCGCTCCTGCTCAGTAGGCAACACACCATTCAGTTATGTTTTGTGTTTTTGACGTAAAAAAATATATTAGTTTTGGCGAATGCTACGAGCCAAGTTGCTGTGCATAGAAACATATTTCCATAAACTGAGAATGAACTGAGAACATGCGGCTAACAGCGCTTGCGGATATATTTATTTAATTTCATAACCGCCATTAATAGCAAAAGGGAACCTATTTTGAGTGCACGAGAGTGTTTTACATGCAGTGGCAGTTGGTCAAATATTTGTAACCTAGCCTAGAAAATACTGGAGACATACCCCTTCCCCCATCTCAAACCAAATGCTTGTCTGTCTGAGGTGTTAATGGCGCAAGGCCTATTGTGCTTTAACCGGAAAAAACAACAACCCCAAAAACACTGAAATGAATTACAAGGTTGCTACAGAAATAGCCTAACAGCAATAATAATATTATTAATAATACTACTACTACTACTACTACAAATAATATTTCCCAGTGACTGATTGCAGCTGGAAGGGCATCCACTTGGTAAAACATATGCTGGATAAGTTGGCGGTTCATTCCGCTGTGGCGACCACAAATTAATAAAGGGACTAAGCCAAAAAGAATTTGAATAAATGAATAATAATAGTAATATAAAAATAAAGTAATAATCTTTACACACAGATGCCGTGCAAGCGGCCTTTTTATTATTATTTTATATTTTAAGTGCTGCTGCTCAAATAGCGCACCTCCTTGGAATAATCTAGTTGAGTACTTCCCACCAGAAGAGAGTAGGTGGTGTGGCGTAGCTCGTAAAATGCCTGACAACATGTTTTGAGGCCATAGATCATGAACCCGGTTCGAATCCAGCGACTGATGAACACGTTCTTTTTTTTCCCCCCACATAGCAGATTGGAAATACATTTGTTTTCAATAGAAAGGAAATGTTTTGTTTAAAAATTTTAATAAAGTATATAAAATATACGAAATGAGTCACAAGGAATTTAATAAGGATAATAAGAATAATAAAAATTTTATAGGGCCTAATTCTCCACCTGGTGTTAAATGTTAGCGACATCTTAATATAGCTAATTAATCTGTATTTACAATGTTAGTTGCCCTGCTTCACCCATATTCTCCGACCTCATGGAGAGAGAGAGACAGAAAAACAATGTCAAATCATAATCAAACAGAAGCGCACCATTGCACCGTCATGAAACTATTAAAATGGTGACAACCAAAGCAAACAAATTACACATTAGCCTACTTGTTTAGCTACATTAAATGTGTATATGCATTAGCCAATGTATTTTCAATCATTATATTCATTTATTCAACCGACAGCAACAGAATTTCTCCGGTAATAACTCTGTAAAACGTATCTAATAACATCCTATTTCGGTTGAAAATGGATAATAATAATAATAATAATAATAATAATAATAATAATAATAATAATAATAATAATAACTTTAATAATAATATTTATAATATTATTGATGATGATGATTATTATTATTATTATGAAGATATTGATTATTTATTTTTTGAAAAGTATACTTTTACAATTTGACACATGCAAACCTGCAGAATTGTTCTAACCAACAGGCCCATGTCATGTACAGATACTTAATAAATAATCCATAAATTAAAAGCATTAAGTATGCTTTGTTTTTTTGTTTTCACAAGCTTTGAAGACGTGAGGTAAAGTCCGCTTTTAAATAATACCTAGGCCACCTACAGCTTTGTTCAAATATTTTTAATCATTCCAAGTTTAAATGTTAGAATGTTCTAAACATAACGAATAGGGCATAGGGGGGTAAGTGGGAATAAAACACAGCCAGGAACTCTGTTTTTACAGCTCCGGAGGTGTAGTTTGCGACGCAGTTTGGAAATGTTCGTTTTGGGAAACGTCAAATCAACAAACTGTTTGTAACGACGGAACTTGCGACCTTAGTTGGCTAACGATGGTTTTGGGAAACGCACCTCAGGTTGTGAATTATATTTTTCCCACAATATAGGCTAGCCTTTGCCGTGCAACAGGTAACAGTTTTGCTTTTGACCTAGATATCAAGTCAAAGCACCACGCATCCCGCCGTTATGGATATATTAGCTAAATATTATTGTTATTATTATAGATTAGTGGATATAATGCGCTTTTTTAAACCAGCAGATTTTTTTTCTTTCTCAGCATGCGTGTGAAAGAGAAATGAACAGAGAAAATGAACAGACGATAATATGCGGCTCACTTTGCGTGCGTATGCCCGTTTATTTAATTCATAACTGCCACTAGTTCTGAGTGCATGAGAGAGTTTTACATGTAATGGCAATTGGTCAAATATTTGTAAGCCTGTTATAAATAATAATCAGCCTACTGATAAGATATATTACAAGGTGAAGTGCTCCACCGGCACAATAATCTTAATATTATTTTGTAGTGTGTGCTGTGCCGCGGTTTTTAAATGTGCACATGTTTAAGATTTGAGGTAATAACATCGCCATTATGGTCAAAGAAATCGAAACATTGTTTTCACCCCAACGCAATTTAATAGGGCACTATAAAGGCTAAAGAACTAATTCTTATATTTGCTTTTTGCAGCCTAGGGCTATACATCTCACCATGTATCTTTTCTAAAACAGACAGTATAGTGTAAAAGCATGTTTATTACTAAGAAAACTAAAACAAAATTATATTTTAATTGAACACATCACATCACATAAGGTACACATACAGAACCGTCTATCTAGTATTGTGAAAAGGCAAAGCTGAAAATCTGTGGTTAAAGTGCCACCCAGCGGTCAAAAACTGCTGGCGCACGAAATACCGCCGCCCCAGCGGTATGAACGGCGGCAAAGGGACCAAATTGAAGTAGTAACATCTGTATAGCGCATTTATTGTGGCGGCACACCCAAAGTGCTTCACAATCATGAGGTGGTCTCCTCACCACCACCAGTGTGTAGCATCCACTTGGATGATGCGACAGCAGCCACAGGACAATGGCGCCAGTGCCCTCACCATACACCAGCTATAGGGGGAGTGGAGAGACAGTGATAGAGCCAATTCAGTGGATGGGGATGATTGGGAGGCCGATGGAGGGAATTTGTCTAGGACACAGGGGTTACACCCCTGCTCTTTACCATAAGCGCCATGGGATTTTTAATGACCACAGAGAGTCAGGACCTTGGTTTAACATCTCATCCAAAAGACGGCGCTCACTGACAGTGTAGTGTTGCCTTCACTTTACTAGGCCATTAGACTGCAGAATGAGCACCCCCTGCTGGCCTCACTAACACCACTTCCAACAGCAACCTAGTTTTCCCATGTGGGCTCAGCCCTGCTTAGCTTCCGTGAGTTACCGGTCTTGGGCTGCAGGGTGATATGGCTGTGGCTTATAATATGGCTGTTCACTTATAAGTTATAAGTGAAAAGACGATGACAAAATATGATGTTGTTTTGAGTATTTATTTGGTGTTGTGCAAAGAACTACACAAAAATAATCCTTCATTCGTTGTTAATATCAAAATCTGAATCTGAAATATATACAACATTGTATAGCTATACAGTTGAAACCAGAAGTTTACATACGCTGTATAAAAAGGCACATAACCATTTTTTAAAAAAAAGTCAGATGTTAATGTGACTAAACTTTTCCTCTTTTAGGTAAGTTAGGATTATCACATTTGTTTCTGTTCTGCTTAATAGCTGAATAGTGAGAGAGATATTTTTTGTGAAATTGAATAAGATTATTATGCCTCTGAAAAAGCTCAGATGATGGTGTCAAGGTTTTGGAAGTTTCTGATTGGCTAATTGACAACATTTGAGTTCATTTGAGGCACAACTGTAGAATAGTATTTAAGGAAAACCTCAAACACACTGCTTCCTTGTGTGACAACATGGGAAAATCCACAAGCCAGAATCAACAAAAAAGCCAGATTACAATTTGCTAAATTACACTGGGAAAAAGAATAATGTTTGGAGACATGTCCTGTGGTCTGATGGAGCTAAGATTGAACTGTTTGGCCATAATGACCAGTGTTACATTTGGAGGACAAAGGGGAAAGCTTACAAGCCTAAGAACACCATCCCAACTGTGAAGTATGGGGCAGCAGCATCATGTTGTGGGGCTGTTTTGAGAGCAGAAGGGACTGGTCCACTTCACAGCATAGATGGCATCATGAAGAAAGAACATTATGTAGAAATACTGAAGCAACATCTCAAGACATCAGCCAGAAAATTAAAACTTGGCCACAAATGGGTCTTCCAAACAGACCATGACCCTAAGCATACTGCCAAATTAGCTAAAATGTGCTTTAAGGACAACAGAGTGAATGTTTTGGAGTGGCCATCACAAAGCCCTGTTCTCAATCCTATAGAAAAGTTGTGGGCAGAGTTGAAAAAGCTTGTGTGAGCAAGACAGCCTACAAATCTGACTCAGTTACACCAATTCTGTCAGGAGGAATGGGCCAAAATTCCTGCAAACTATTGTGAGAAGCTTGTGGAAGGATACCCAAAACATTTGACCAAAGTTATACAGTTTAAAAGCGAAGCTAAAAAAAAGACCAAGAAAATGTGTGTAAACTTTTGACTGTCTAGAAATTAATAAAAAATTCTCAAAAAGAAATCCTCCCATTATTTTGGCATTTAGCAAATGTAAATGATTTAGGTAATCCTAACAGACCTAAAATAGTAAACGTTTAGTATGATTTACCATCAGACATTTTTAAAAAATGGTCCTTTTTTTAAAGTGCATGTAAACTTCTAGTTTCAACTGTATTTATACAATATACAGTTGAAGTCAATTTTGTTTTCTTTGTCAAATATTTCCCAAATGATGTTTTAACAGATTCAGGAAATTTTCACAGTATGTCTGAGAATATTTTTTCTTCTGGAGAAAGTCTGTTTTATTTCTGCTAGAATAAAAGCAGTTTTTAATTATTTTAAAACCATTTTAAGGTCAATATTATTAGACCACTTAAGCAATATTTTTTTTTCAATAGTCTACAGAACAAACCATCATTATACAATAACTTGCCTAATTACCCTAACTTTACCCTTATTAACCTAGTTAAGCATTTACATGTCACTTTAAGCTGAATACTAGTTTCTTGAAAAATATCTAGTCAAATATTATTTACTGTCATCATGGCAAAGATAAAATAAATCGGTTATTAGAAATGAGTTATTAAAACTATTATGCTTAGAAATGTGTTGAAAAAAATATACAAAAGGGCTAATAATTCAGGAGGGCTAATAATTCAGGAGGGCTAATAAATCTGACTTCAACTGTATGTAGCTTTATATTATATATCCCTGTAAATATCATTAGTGTGAAAAGGAACAAAAGCTGCAGTCGTCGCACTGCCCTGTAGCATTCGTTTTACCTAGAAACTGCAGTCAGACATCCATAAAATGTAGACTGAAGCTTGTATTTCCTTGCATAAACCTCAGGCATGTGGAGTTGTTAATTAAATACTATGAATTTCACAGGATCGGGACAGAAACACTCACCGGGCCCAAACTGTGTGTCTGCCTGTGTCATAATCACGAGATGTAGAGTCTAGCATTACAAACACTCTGAGAGAGAGAGAGAGAGAGAGAGAGAGAGAGAGAGAGAGAGACAGAGAGAGAGAGAGAGAGAGAGAGAGAGAGAGAGAGAGAGAGAGAGAGAGTCACTGCCACAAGAGGCTGAAGTCTAAAGTGGTTTCCTTGGAAACGGAGGAAAAGATCCTAAGTTATTTGCTATCAGTTTAATATGCAAATGGTGAACCCAGTAACACTGGAGGGATACTGTGTGTTTTACCTGCTGTAACAAAAAATGCTGGGTTCCATGCAATTGCTTCATGTTGTCCCAACCCAAATCGATTAAATTAACTTGATAGTTAAAGTGGATTGAACATAAAACGATTAAGTTGCCCCCCCAAAAAAACTCTCAAGAATTGTGTTGATTCATTTTCCTTCTGATTTATCAGGGGTCGCCACAGTGCAATGAACCGCCAACTATTCCAGTAAATGTTTTACGCAGCGGATGCCCTTCCAGCTGCAACCCAGTACTGGGAAACACCCATACACTCTCATTCACACACACTCATACACAACGACCAATTTAGCTCATTCAATTCACATATAGCGCATGTGTTTGGACTGTGGGGGGAAACCAGAGCACTCATAAGCAATAGTATCTGGATGCAGCCTTGATGATGCAAGCTGAGACTGCATATCTCAGTGATGCAATGTCAGAATGTCACTATGAGAGGTTGGGTTAGGGGTGGGGTTAGGTGAGCCCATTAAAAAGCGCTGGATGCAGCTCAGATTGCACTGCACCAGGTCTGCATCCAGACCCCTCTTCACGAAGGAGAAAAAAAAACCTCCGAAAAAAAGCCTAAGATTCGTGTTGATTCAGCTCATTTTAAGTTAGTTTGGACACGTAACAATTTTTAAATTATTATTGTGCTTTATTGCCAGGTATGTTCACACATGAGGAATTTGTTTTGGTGACAGAGCTTCTACAGTGCAACAGAATTACAGACAGGACTAAAAAACAGATAATAAATACGTTTTAAAAAGTGAATGCAAATATACAAATGGACAAGTGTATGTACAGCTATATTACTATATACAATGTTATATGTGCAGCTGTTATGTGCAAATTGGCATGTAAAGTGTGTTGTTAAATAAGTGTATACGTGTATAAAAGTGTATAGCAAGTAGTGATGTTGGTTCCACAATTATTATCATCAAGTGTTCATGAGATGGATTGCCTGAGGGAAGAAACTGTTTCTGTGTCGGGCTGTTCTGGTGCGCAGTGCTCTGTAGCGTCGACCAGAAGGTAAAAGTTCAAACAGGCAGTGTGCTGGGTGTGAGGAGTCCAGAGTGATTTTGGAAGCCCTTCTGCTCGCTCTGGATAAGTACAGTTCTTGGAGAGTAGGGAGGGTTGTACCAATGATTCGCTCAGCAGTCTGAACTATTCGACGTAGTCATAGGTCGTATTTGGTAGCTGAGCTAAACCAGACAGTTATTGATGTGCAGATGACTGATTCAGTGATGGAGGTGTAGAACTGTTTCAGCAGCTCCTTTGGGAGGTTGAACTTCCTCAGCTGACGAAGAAAGTACAGCCTCTGTTGAGCTTTTTTGACAATGGAGTCAATGTGAGCGTCCCACTTTAGGTCCTGAGAGATGGTGGTGCCCTGGAACCTGAATGACTCCACTGCTGCCACAGTGCTGTCCTTGATGCTCAGTGGGGGGAGAGCAGCGGGGGTTTCTCCTGAAGTCCACTATCATCTCCACTGTTGTGCTCTGCACATTCAACTTTATCTGACAGAGAAAACAAACAAACAAACAAACGTTTTATACTGATAAACAAGAATTGTCTTAAGGTTATTGCACACTCAAACCGAAATTTTGTCCGTAATTTTCACACCTGGCGACCCAGTGGCGCAGTAGGTAGTGCTGTCGCCTCACAGCAAGAAGGTTACTGGTTCGAGCCTCGTCTGAGTCAGTTGGTGTTTCTGTGTGGAGTTTGCATGTTCTCCCTGCGTTCGCATGGGTTTGCTCCGGGTGCTCCTGTTTCCCCCACCGTCCAAAGACATGCGGTACAGGTGAATTGGGTAGGCTAAAATTGCCCATAGGGTATGAGTGTGAATGAGTGTGTATGGATGTTTCCCAGAGATGGGTTGTGGCTGGAAGGGCATCCGCTGTGTAAAACATGTGCTGAATAAGTTGGCGGTTCATTCCACTGTGGCGACCCCAGATTAATAAAGGGACTAAGCCGAAAAGAAAATGAATGAACATTTTGAATAATGCTTCTTGGTGGCACGGTGGCTCAGTGGTTAGCACTGTGGGCTCACAGCAAGGTCACTTGTTGAGTCCCGGCTGGGTCAGTTGTCATTTCTGTGTGGAGTTTGCATGTTCTCCCCATGTTGGCGTGGGTTTCCTCCGGGTGCTCCGGTTTCCCCTGCAGTCCAAACGTATGCGCTATAGGGGAATTGAATAAACTAAATTGGCCGAAGTGTATGAGTGTGAATGTGAGAGTGTATGGGTGTTTCCCAGTACTAAGTTGCAGCTGGAAGGACATCCGCTGCATAAAACATATGGAATAGTTGGCGGTTCATTCTGCTGTGGTGACCCCCGATGAATAAAGGGACTAAGCCGAAGGACAGTTAATGAATGAATGATGCATCTTGATTCAAGAATTTGTTAGATATTTGGTCTAGAAACAAGAGGAAAGAAAAGCATTTTTGCAGAGTGTGTTTATTGTGTGTGTGTGTGTTGTGTTGTAGATTTGAGCAGTGGTGTGTTTGTTTGTTTGCTAGCCTGACTGCTGTCATAAGGAAACATGATGCTATAGTTTCCTAAAAATAACACACACGCAAAAAGAGGGGAAAAGAAGCCAGAGATGAAAAAACAGACCTTACATAAGACCTGTCTGCTGCTCTACACCTCCTGCCTCAAGTGCTATTCTCCTGTGCACACACACACACACACACACTTCTCTTTCTGTTTGTGTCCTAATTCTTGATTTGGCCACAGGATGGCGCCATGCACTTCAAATAAAAGCTGAATGTCTTGATTTCTTGACGTCTAGCTCATCTTTGCTCTGAACAGTAAATATTCCTCAAATAAAAATGTGATCTTGCATTTCAGGCTTGGAGGAACCATATCGGCTTACAAAATCGTTCCTGATGAAATCGATGAGATCAAGGTAGGTTTTAAAAAGAAATAAGAATAAAAAATAAAAATGATTAATGAAGTTTCATGTCATCTCATTACAGAAAGCTTTAAAGATGGTACTACTGCTAAGTTTGGCATTAATAATATATATTAATTTAATATATAATAATATATAATATAACTATCATTACTTTAGACTTTTATTTAACAATGATTCATTACGTTGACCAAAAGTGATAATAAAAAACATTTACAGGGAGTGCAGAATTATTAGGCAAGTTGTATTTTTGAGGATTAATTTTATTATTGAACAACAACCATGTTCTCAATGAACCCAAAAAACTCATTAATATCAAAGCTGAATATTTTTGGAAGTAGTTTTTAGTTTGTTTTTAGTTTGAGCTATTTTAGGAGGATATCTGTGTGTGCAGGTGACTATTACTGTGCAGAATTATTAGGCAACTTAACAAAAAACTAATATATACCCATTTCAATGATTTATTTTCACCAGTGAAACCAATATAACATCTCAACATTCACAAATATACATTTCTGACATTCAAAAACAAAACAAAAACAAATCAGTGACCAATATAGCCACCTTTCTTTGCAAGGACACTCAAAAGCCTGCCATCCATGGATTCTGTCAGAGTTTTGATCTGTTCACCATCAACATTGCGTGCAGCAGCAACCACAGCCTCCCAGACACTGTTCAGAGAGGTGTACTGTTTTCCCTCCTTGTAAATCTCACATTTGATGATGGACCACAGGTTCTCTATGGGGTTCAGCTCAGGTGAACAAGGAGGCCATGTCATTAGTTTTTCTTCTTTTAGACCCTTTCTTGCCAGCCACGCTGTGGAGTACTTGGACGCGTGTGATGGAGCATTGTCCGGCATGAAAATCATGTTTTTCTTGAAGGATGCAGACTTCTTCCTGTACCACTGCTTGAAGAAGGTGTCTTCCAGAAACTGGCAGTAGGACTGGGAGTTGAGCTTGACTTCATCCATAACCAGAAGAGGCCCCACAAGCTCATCTTTGATGATACCAGCCCAAACCAGTACTCCACCTCCACCTTGCTGGTGTCTGAGTCGGACTGGAGCTCTCTGCCCTTTACCGATCCAGCCACGGGCCCATCAAGACTCACTCTCATTTCATCAGTCCATAAAACCTTAGAAAAATCAGTCTTGAGATATTTCTTGGCCCAGTCTTGACGTTTCAGCTTGTGTGTCTTGTTCAGTGGTGGTGGTTTTTCAGCCTTTCTTACCTTGGCCATGTCTCTGAGTATTGCACACCTTGTGCTTTTGGGCACTCCAGTGATGTTGCAGCTCTGAAATATGGCAAAACTGGTGGCAAGTGGCATCTTGGCAGCTGCACGCTTGACTTTTCTCAGTTCATGGGCAGTTTATTTTGCGCCTTGGTTTTTCCACATGCTTCTTGCGACCCTGTTGACTATTTTGAATGAAACGCTTGATTGTTCGATGATCACGCTTCAGAAGCTTGGCAATTTTAAGAGTGCTGCATCCCTCTGCAAGATATCTCACGATTTTTGACTTTTCGGAGCCTGTCAAGTCCTTCTTTTGACCCATTTTGCCAAAGGAAAGGAAGTTGCCTAATAATTATGCACACCTGATATAGGGTGTTGATGTCATTAGACCACACCCCTTCTCATTACAGAGATGCACATCACCTAATATGCTTAATTGGTAGTAGGCTTTCGAGCCTAAACAGCTTGAAGACAACATGCATAAAGAGGATGATGTGCTCAAAATACTCATTTGCCTAATAATTCTGCACTGCCTGTATAGTGTTACACAAATTACTTAAAAGACTTTGTTTCATAAACATGAAGAAAGTAGTGATGCTTTAAAATGTCAGGAGGTCTTAAGAGGTTTTCTGAGGCAAAACAAGTTTAACAAATCAATGACTTTGTGTGTGTGTGTGTGTGCCTGCGCGCGCATCTCTGTGTAAGAGTCTGCATGTGTGCTTCCATGCATGTGTGTGTGTGTTTTCTGACATTGTTTTTTTCTGTCTGCTTCAGGAGACTCTGGTGGACTGGTGTGATGAAAAAGAGTTGAACCTGATTTTAACCACTGGCGGCACCGGCTTTGCTCCACGAGATGTCACACCTGAGGTCAGTCCTGTTGCTTGTGCTTTATGAGGACATGCCCTGTGTCCTTGTAATTCAGAATAAAAAATATTATACATTACGGGTTAGTTCACATTCAAAATTTGCCAAATGTTTCCTGTGAGGGTTGGTTAAAGCCTGGTTTATACTTCTGCGTCAAGTGATCGGCGTGACCCACGGTGCATGCAACGTGTGTAGCTGTGCATTCATACTTCTGCATGCTGTTTCTGTTGCTCTGCAATAACACTTCCGAAACGCTAGTTGGCAGTGAGGTGTTTATGTTCCTCTGTGTCGAGTTTCTTCACTGGTGTTTTGTTTTTTCTGAACGCTTTCTTGATGTACAAGTGGTTCAAACTCGCTCATTTTGAGGCAGGAACTGGCGGACGTGTAACAACTTTAACCATGAGGTAAACACAAAACAAAACTTTCCATCCGGAGCTCCTTCACGGACCCCACACTTGTAAATACTCGCTCCATCAGGCTCGCGCGGCTCTCAGTCCCGCCCACACTTGTCAACGCTACCAAGCTGACCAATCACAGAGCTTGCGGTACGCGTCGTTGCGACGTGTAGTTACATTTTTTGAGAGGTGCGCGTCAGCAGCGGCGACGGCCACGGTGAGGGC
Organism: Danio kyathit; assembly: GCA_903798195.1. Taxonomy (NCBI): domain Eukaryota; kingdom Metazoa; phylum Chordata; class Actinopteri; order Cypriniformes; family Danionidae; genus Danio; species Danio kyathit. The sequence continues at coordinate 58,913,339 of LR812538.1, forward strand.
TATGCGTCCACGAGTAGGCTGCGCCGTAGCATACACCTACGATTGACGCAGAAGTATAAATCAGCCTTTAGGGGTAGGGTTGGGGTTGGCCCAAGTGTGCCACAAGCCTGCTTTTGAGTGAAGGTCTTGGCCGTTAGATCGCCCCCTGGGGGCTGGCTGCAGTACAAGTCATAAGCCCGCCTCTTCCGTGTTAATGAAGGAGACATGAGACCAAATAAAAAAAATTTATTACACTTGCAATAAAATGTTCTGAAAGATGGTTCTAGTCAGTGAAGGCACTGGTTATCAGCTGATATAGGTGCAGATCTTCATTTTCATAAAGAGTATGTTTTGAGCAGTAATTTAATGCTGGGCGTGTCATCGTGATTGACAGTTGTGATTGACATTTTCTCAAAGCAGACGTCGGAGCTTCGGCAGGAGACTGAAGTGTTATTATTCGATTTCTGTGTTCTGTGTTCTGAGTTGCTCAGCAGTAAACTATAGTTTCTGACATACAGGATCTGGTGGAACGCTGTTTATTCGGTAAGGTCAGGGCTTTATCAGTTTGCTGATACACGCCTAACCACCCAGATAGCAAAATACACTCGGGCCAGTTCCGGCTAGACTCTCGCCTGCCGGAGAATTACCCCTCGGGCTGACCCCGCTCTGCTGTATCTACTCAATCGGGTCGGGTGCGGCAGCCATTAGTGAGCCGATGCTACCGCATCCGAGCCGGAATCGGCCCGCAAGTAATGTGCGCTGCGGCTTGGAGCTGGCACAATTAAATCTTCGTTATATAAAACCTCACCTTTGTTAACGTTATTACAACCATTTGTGTTGATAAAACAGCAAACGCAGGCTCCTGTGTAAACGGAAAGTGTACATTAGCGAGCCTTTGTTATAGCGCAGACACCGGCGGTCAAGTGAGAAGTTCGGGGGGCGTGGTCTTGCATTCATAACCAAATGTCCCCACAAGTATAGCAATATCATTAAATTTTGACCTTGTGGGGACATTTTTTTGTTGTTGTTGTTGTTCCCCATGAGGACAATGGCTCATAAACTTTATTATTATATTTAATAGAGAGACAAAATACAAAACTGACTCCTGTTCAACAGTGGTCTCAGGTTTCGGACTGTAGTTTAGTATTTCTCTACAAAAAAGACATTGTTCAACTCTCTCTCTTTCTCTTATGTTTTTGTTCTTTCTTCTCTTTCAATCTCTCTCAGGATGTTTGAAGTGTCATATCAAGAACACACACTCACACAAACACAAACACAAACACACAAACATGCATACACTTGCACAAAGGCAAACACACACACACACACACACATGCATACACATACACTTGCACAAAAGCAAACACACACAAATGCACAATCGCACAAAGACAAACTCACACTCACACAAAGACAAACACACACACACACACACACAAACATGCATACACATACACTTGCACAAAAGCAAACACACACAAATGCACAATCGCACAAAGACAAACACACACTCACACAAAGACAAACACACACACACACACACACAAACATGCATACACATACACTTGCACAAAGGCAAACACACACAAATGCAGACTCGCACATAGACAAACACACACACACACTTACACAAAGACAAATACGCACACACACAAACATGCACACACATACACTTGCACAAAGGCAAACACACACAATCGCACACTCGCAGACTCGCACAAAGACAAAAAACGCTCACACAAACACACACACACTCACACAAAGACAAACACACACACACACACACAAACATGCATACACATACACTTGCACAAAGGCAAACACACACAAACGCACACTCGTACAAAGACAAAATGCACACACAAACACACACTCACACAAAGACAAACACACACAAACATGCATACACATACACTCGCACAAAGGCAAACAAACACAAACGCACACTCACACAAAGACAAACACACACACACACACACACACACACAAACATGCATGCATATACACTTGCGCAAAGGCAAACACACACACACTTGCGTAAAGACAAAACGCACACACAACATACACTCACACAAAGACAAACACACACAAACATGCATACACATACACTCGCACAAAGGCAAACAAACACAAACGCACACTCACACAAAGACAAACACACACACACACACACACACACACACACAAACATGCATGCATATACACTTGCGCAAAGGCAAACACACACACACTTGTGTAAAGAAAAAACCACACACAAACACATACACTTGCACAAAGGCAAACACACACACTTGCGTAAAGACAAAACGCACACAAACACACACTCACACAAAGACAAACACACACAAACATGCATACACATACACTTGCACAAACACAAACGCACACTCGCACAAAGACAAACACACACACACACACACACACACACAAACATGCATGCATATACACTTGCGCAAAGGCAAACACACACACACTTGTGTAAAGAAAAAACCACACACAAACACATACACTTGCACAAAGGCAAACACACACACTTGCGTAAAGACAAAACGCACACACAAACACACACTCACACAAAGACAAACACACACAAACATGCATACACATACACTTGCACAAACACAAACGCACACTCGCACAAAGACAAACACACACACACACACACACACACACACACACACACTCACATAAAAACAAACACACACACACACACACACAAACATGCATACATATACACTTGCACAAAGGCAAACACACACACACTTGTGTAAAGACAAACCGCACACACAAACACACACACAAACACTTGCACCAAGCAAACACACACACACACACACACACACACAAACACTTGCACCAAGGGAAACACACACACACTTGTGTAAAGACAAAACGCACACACAAACACACACACACTCACACAAAGACAAACACACACAAACATGCATACACATACACTTGCACAAAGGCAAACACACACAAACGCACACTCGCACGAAGACAAACACACACACTCACACAAAGACAAACACACACAAACATGCATACACATACGTTGCACAAAGGCAAACGCACACTCACACGAAAACAAACACACTCACACAAAGACAAACACACACACACACAAACATACATACACTTGCACAAAGGCAAACACACACAAACACACACTCGCACAAAGAGAAAAAGCGCGCGCGCTCACACACACACTTGCACAAAGACAAAAACACACACACAAACATGCATACACATACACTTGCACAAAGGCAAACACACATTCGCACAAAGACAAAAAACACAGACACACTTGCACAAAGACAAAAACACACACACACAATGATGTAATGCAGAGACTAGTAGAATAGTCCAGGGTTTTAATATGACCAGTCACCGTTGATCTTAGTGTGTGTGTGTGTGTGTGTGTGTGTGTGTGTGTGTGTGTGTGTGTGTGTGTGCGTGTGCGTGTGCGTGTGTCTGTGTGTGTGTGTCTGTCTCCAGGCCACAAAAGAGGTGATCGAGCGAGAAGCTCCAGGGATGTCTCTGGCGATGCTGATGGGCTCTCTGAACGTCACTCCGCTCGGGATGCTCTCCAGGTCTGCCTTCAGATCTTCTATTTCTCCATCATTTTGATTCTATTGTTATTATTTTTGTTATTGTTGTCGTTATTTTAAGGTCACGAGTGTTTGTGTAAGCGTTTCACTGCATATCATACTGTGTCTGACTCTGTATGTGATCACGTTCCCCATTTCAGTATCATATCTGACATTCATTCGTTCATTCATTTTCCTTCGGCTTAGTACCTTTATTCATCAGAGGTCGCCACAGCGGAATGAACCGCCAACTATTCCAGCATACTGTATTTTACACAGCGGATGCCCTTCCAGCTGCAACCCAGTACTGGGAAACACCCATACACTCTTTCTTTCTGACATACACACTCATACACTATGGACAATTTTAGCTTACCACTGGCCACCACGGGCCCTCTGACAAGCGAATTGTATCTAAAGTGAAAAAGGGTGTGGGGGGGGGTGATGTCGCTGATGAAAGTGAAGAGTGGGGGCGGGGGGGTGATGTCGCGAAAGAAAGTGAAGAACACGGGGGGGGGGGTTGATTTGTCACGGGCCCTTTATAATGTCTCTGGGGGCCCCCTGAATGTATGGGCCCTTAGAATCGTCCGAACTCACCCCTTCCCCCACCCCCAACTGTTTTTCCAGACAAACTAAAAGTAATAAGACTTTATATAGAAGAAAAATATAATAGGAAATACTATTTAAAAATCTTGCTGCTTTAAACAGCATTTGGGAAATATTTGGGGGGAAAAACTTACATGAGGTTGAATTCTTTTTCTTCAACTGTACATACAGTGGGGAAAATATTGAACACGTCACCATTTTTCTCAAAAATCATATTTCTAAAGGTGCTGTTGACTTGAAGAAAGAAACTTGACTTGACAAAGAAATCCACATATGCAAAGAAAACAAATCTAATTAATTTATAAATGAAGTTATGTGTGATAAAATGAAATGATACAGAAAAAAAGTACTGAACACGTGAGAAAAGGGAGGTGTATTTGGGCAGTGAAAGCCCAGACAGCAGCTGAAATCTCTCAGTAGTTCTTCAGCAACCCTCTGCCCTTCCTCAGTGAATATCAGTTGCTTCAGTCCAACATCTACATTAGCAGGAGGATGAAGATGAACCCAGGGTGGACATTTCAGCAAGACAATGATGCAAAACACAGCCAAGGAGACTCTCAGATACATTTAGAGAAAGAAAATCAAGCTGTAGAATGGCCCAGCCAATCACCTGACCTGAATCCAATAGAAAATACTAAATAAAGCTCAGATTTGATAGACGAGACGCACAGAACCATCAAGATTTTTATGCTCTGTTGAAGTCTGTGAGAAACTCACACCTGAGCAACTCATGAGACGTCATTCTCCATATGAGAGCCGTCTTTAAGCTGCAGCACCAAAAAAGCCTTTTATATAAAGTATCAAATATGTTTTATTTTTATGTTTATGTATATTGTGTGTGTTTTTGCCTAAATCTGCTTCAATTCCATGTCAACAGCTCCTTTAGAAATATTATTCCCAAGGAAAAATATGACAACGTGTTCAATACTTATTTTCCCCACTTATATATATATATATTGAGCAGTATAGTCAATTAATGAATGGCTATTTTAATTGTGTGTGCAGACCTGTGTGTGGAATCAGAGGGAAAACTCTCATCATAAATTTGCCTGGCAGTAAAAAAGGCTCACAGGTAAGAATCGCTTTACTCTCTTATGTATTTATATATTACGACTTATTACTGGTATATGCACTCCGTTAGCAAAGTTAAAGTTTCAGTATGATGCTATTAAAGTTCATGTATAATAAATGATAAATGGGAACAAATGTGCAAGTTTAATTATGGTGGCTTGAGAAAGCCGACATACTGTTATGCTGCGTTCACACCAGACGCGGAACGTGCGCATAAATCACGCTATTTGCGCGTAAATAGACGCGTGAACATTTGAGTTTACTCGCTTCATTCACGCATCAAACTCCGCTTCATTCGTGCGTCAAATCCGCTTCATTTGCACGTCAAATTCACTTCAGAACAGACGTGGATTCGCGTGATGGGCAGGGCTTCTGTCTACCCGGTGACTGTAGCTTCGTCGCTAAATGGCTAACATGGATTTTATTGAGAAAATAACTGTGTTTATGTGCTTTTATGAAGGCTGAAAAACAGCGTCAATACGTTTGGAGCAGTGTCTGAGTCCACTAGATACTTTCAGAGGTGCACCCAGCTCTGTGAGCTCATAAACTCCTCCAGAAACTTAACCTGGATGACTGGGGCTTTCAGCGGTGCTTCTGACTGAGCCGAGCCCAGTTTGATTAACTGTTGTCGGTGTCGGCTGGAGGATTTCCCTCAGGACACCAACAACAGGCGCTACGTCACAATCGCACCCCCACAAGAGCAAGCTCCTGATTGGGCGCCGCGCGTTTGCATTGACTTGACATGTAAATCACTCGCTCTTGATGCTTCTTCCGCGTCTGGTGTGAACGCAGCATTATACTACATAAACTTATTCTTCTTCTTCCGTCTTCTTCTTAGACTATATTAAGAACGCATCTCCTCCTAGACCTTTTAAGCTACAAACACCAAAATTACTCCTTACCTCCAAACTGGTCTGACTCAGGTTGCTATGTCTTTTCCAACTGATTCGACTTACAGTTTTCCCAAAACTGTCCCGGAAAATTTGAAAAAGTTCCATTGACTTAACATTGGACCAAACTTTGTGACCTCATAACTGTCTTACAGACTTAAGGTTGAGCTCATTTAACTCAGACTACCAATCTGCCAATCACTGATGACCTTTCAACTTACTAGCCACACCCTAGCAACCATTTACGGCACCCTAGCAACTATTCCATAGACTTCCATTATAAAAAAAACTGCCATTGACTTTACATTGGCCATGCTAACAACATACCAATCCATACTAGACAACGGCCTAGAACACCTTACCAACCGCCTAGCAACACCTTAGCAACCACCTAGCAACTAATTAGAACACCCTAGCAATGACCTAGAACACCTTAGCAACCACCTAGCAACATCTTAGCAATGACATCGCAACCGCCTAGCAACACCTAAGCAACCACCTAGCAACGCTTTAGCAACCACCTAGCAACCACTTAGAACACCTTAGCAATTGCCTAGCAATGGCTTAGCAACCACTCACAATTGCCTAGCAACACCTTAGCAACCACCTAGAACACCCTAGCAACCATCTAGCAACGCCTTAGCAACCACTCAGAACAACCAAGTAACTGACTAGCAACCACTCAGAACACCCTAGCAACTACCTAGCAACCACCTACCAATGCCTTAGCAACCACTCAGAATAACCAAGCAACTGTCTGGCAGCACCTTAGCAACCACTCAGAACAACCTAGCAATTGCCTAGCAACCACTCAAAACACCCTAGCAATTATCTAGCAACACCCTAGCAAATACCGAGCATCATCTTAGCAACCACATAAAACACCCTAGCAACCACATAGCAACAACTTGCAACCGCCTAGCAACACCTTAGCAACCACTTAGCAACACTTTAGCAACCACTCAGAACACCTTAGCAATCACCTAGCAACGGCTTAGCAACCACTCAGAACTGCCTAGCAACACCTTAGCAACCAACTTGAACTCCTCAGCAACCGTCTAGCAACGCCTTAGGAACCACTCAGAACAACCAAGCAACTGACTAGCAACCACTCAGAACACCCTAGCAACTACCTAGCAACCACCTAGCAACGCCTTAGCAACCACTCAGATTAACCAAGCAACTGATTAGAGTTGGAGGTAAACTATTCAGGACACCGGCCCTCCAGGACCGAGTTTGCCCACCCCTGGTCTAGCAGCACCTCAGCAACCACTCAGAGCAACCTAGCAATTGCCTAGCAACCACTCAAAACACCCTAGCAATTACCTAGCAACACCCTAGCAACATCTTAGCAACCACATAAAACACCCTAGCAACCGCATAGCAACAACTTGCAACCGCGTAGCAACACCCTAGCAAACATCTAGCAACGCCTTAGGAACCACTCAGAATAACCAAGCAACTGTCAAGCAGCACCTTAGCAACCACTCAGAACAACCTAGCAATCGCCTAGCAACCACTCAGAACACCCTAGCAATTACCTAGCAACATCTTAGCAACCACATAAAACACCCTAGCAACCGCATAGCAACAACTTGTAACCACGTAGCAACACCTTAGCAACCATTAGCAACACCCTTACAACTACCTCGAACACCCTAACAACTGCCCAGCAACACCTTAGCAACCGCCTAGCAACCACCCAGAACACCTTAGCAACCGGTTAGCAATACCTTAGCAAGCCCTCAGAACTCCCTAGCAACACATTAGCAACCATTCAGAACACCCTAGCAACCACTTAGCAACCACTCAGAACCCGCTATCTAACTTGCTTTTCTAGTTCTGTTTTTGGCCTTCAGTTGTGCTCTCAGTTAAATTTACATTAATGAATTATGAATCCCATAATGTTTTACTTAAGGGTTATCATTTTTTCATCGCAGCATTATTTTAAACAACTAAACAACTTTATTTTAATTTTTACTTTAAACTTGCTTTCTCTTGATTTATCTTCAGGAATGCTTCCAGTTCATCCTGCCGGCTCTCCCGCACGCCATCGACCTGCTGCGGGAAGCAGTGGTGAAAGTGAAGGAGATTCCCAATGAGCTGGAGGACCTGCCCTCCCCTCCGCCGCCGCTGTCCCCGCTGCCTGCCAGCAGCCCACACCGGCAGACAGAGGACAAGGGTGTCCAGTGTGAGGAAGAGGAGGAGGAGAAGAAGGACAGCGGTGTGGCGTCCACAGAGGACAGCTCCTCCTCGCACATCACTGCCGCATCCATCGCTGCCAAGGTAAAAAATCAAGATCGATGTGAACATTAAGGCTGCACAATATATCGTTTTAGCATCGATATTGCAATGTGTGCATCTGCAATAGTCACATCACAGGATCTGCAATGTTGAACTGGGATTATCGTTGACCAGGAGCCACAGTCATTGAAGATTTGAGCATATCATGAGAGTTTAAAGATATATCATATCATATAAAATTTAATTAAATTTAATTTAATTTAATTATATTATATTATATTATATTATATTATATTATATTATATTATATTATATTATATTATATTATATTATATTAAATTACATTATATTATAATATATTATATTTTATTAAATTATATTATATTATATTATATTATTCATTCATTCATTTTCTTTTTGGCTTAGTCCCTTATTAATCCGGGGTCGCCACAGCAGAATGAACCGCCAACTTATCCAGCACATGTTTCACGCAGCCTATTATATTATATTATATTATATTATATTATATTATATTATATTATATTATTTTATATTATTTTATATTATTTTATATTATTTTATATCATATTATATTATTTTATATTATTTTATATTATTTTATATTATTTTATATCATATTATATTATATTATATTATTTTATATCATTTTATATTATATTATATTATATTATATTATATTATATTATATTATATTATATTATATTATATTATATTATATTATTTTATATTATTTTATATCATATTATATTATATTATATTATTTTATATTATATTATATTATTTTATATTATTTTATATTATATTATATTATATTATATTATATTATATTATATTATATTATTTTATATTATTTTATATTATATTATATTATATTATATTATATTATATTATATTATATTATATTATATTATATTATATTATATTATTTTATATTATATTATATTATATTATTTTATATTATATTATATTATTTTATATTATATTATATTATATTATTTTATATTATATTATATTACATTATTTTATATTATATTATATTACATTATTTTATATTATATTATATCATATTATATTATTTTATATTATATTAAATTATTTAATATTATGTTATATTATTTTATATTTTATTATATAATTTTATATTATATTATTTTATATTATATTAATTTATATTATATTATATTATATTATTTTATATTATATTATATTATTTTATATTATATTATATTATTTTATATTATATTGTATTATATTATATTGTATTATTTTATATTATATTGTATTATATTATATTGTATTATTTTATATTATATTGTATTATATTATATTATATTATTTTATATTATATTATATTAAATTATATTATTTTATATTATATTATGTTATTTTATATTATATTATATTATATTATATTATTTTATATTATATTATATTATATTATATTATATTATATTATATTATATTATATTATATTATTATTTTATATTATATTATTTTATTTTATATTATATTATATTATATTATATTATATTGCATTGCATTATATTATATTATATTATATTATATTATTTTATATTATATTATATTATATTATATTATATTATATTATATTATATTATATTTTTATATTATATTATATTATATTATATTATATTATATTATATTATTTTATATTATATTGTATTATTTTATATTATATTATATTATTTTATATTATATTATTTTATATTATATTGCATTATTTTATATTATATTATATTATTTTATATTATATTATATTATATTATATTATATTATATTGCATTGCATTATATTATATTATATTATATTATATTATATTATTTATATTATATTATATTATATTATATTATATTATTATTTTATATTATATTATTTTATATTATATTATATTATATTATATTATATTATTTTATATTATATTGTATTATTTTATATTATATTATATTATTTTATATTATATTATATTATATTATTTTATATTATATTATTTTATATTATATTATATTATATTATTTATATTATATTATATTATATTATATTATATTATATTATATTATATTATATCTTAGATTTAAATTAATATGTGCTTATTTGACATGTCTTTGTTGGACATTTGCAGGTGTCATTTCCATCATAAAACTGTCATCTTCATGTGTGCTGCAGCTCCTTGAGTGACTGTCATCATCATCTTCATCATCATCATCTGTCTGATTGTTTTCTTCCTCACAGTATGTCATGTCATTTGAACAATAATTCACCCGATTGTATATGCGAAAAAGTGTCTATTTGTAATTGTTGCAACTAGTGTGTGTCATGTTGCTAAACTATAAAAAAAAAAATATAAAACAATTTGTTATACACCGTTTTTGGAAGGGCGCTACATTATATACCCTATAACTGCAGGTTAGCTATGTTTATATACTGTTTACCTATTCACAACTATTCTGATTTTGACTATAATGTAATAATGTGCACTGTTTGTCAAGCTGCTTTGGAACGATAATTTGTGAAAGCGCTGTCAAATAAACATGATGTAAAATTTTCACTTTATCCTACTTATGACACTGCTATTTGCCAAAAAAAAACTTCAATATTAGACACAAATCATTGTCCTGAGCCATAATAGTTATATAATTGTTTTTTAAAAATGCAAAGCTGACAGGAAAAGAAAACAGCTGATGGAGTATACACTAACCTGCACATTTTTCAGACACAAGATGGCGCCAAACAGTCAAAAACGCAAAGCTGACAGAAACAAAAACAGCTGAATTAGTATACACTAACCTGCGCATTATTCAGACACAAGATGGCGCCAAACAGTCAAAACCGCAGCGTGACAGAAACGAAAGCAGCTGATGGAGTATACACTAACCAACACATTTTTTCAGTCACAAAATGGCGCCAAACTGTCAAAAACGCAAAGCTGACAGAAACGAAAACAGCTGATGTAGCTGTGAGTTAACATGAACTTACAATGAGCAACTGTATTTTAATTAACTTTAACTAAATACTGTAATAAATGCATTGTTCATTGTTTGTTAATGATAGTAAATCCATATTTATATTGTGGCTGTCTTCGCCACGTTTTTTGACTGTTTGGCGCCATCTTGTGACTGAACAAGGGCTCTCAAAATCACTCTAGACGCCTCGCACCGAGCACGCTACCTGTTCAAACTGTTACCGTCTGGTCGGCGCTACAGAGCATCAAGCACAAAAACAGCCAGACACAGGAAAAGTTTCTTTCCTCAGGCCATCTACCTTATGAACAGTTAAATATTCCCCTACTGGGCAATAAACTAGCAATACTTTATCACACGCCTTTGTACACAGCACCTTATAACCCGTATATTTATAACAAATCTGTACATACAACTCAACAAACACGTTGTGTTTTTGACTGTTTGACGCCATCTTGTGTCTGAATATTTCGCAGGTTAGTGTATACTCCATCAGCTGTTTTCGTTTCTGTCAGCTTTGTGTTTTTGACTGTTTGGCGCCATCTTGTGTCGGAATATTTCGCAAGTTAGTGTATACTCCATCAACTGTTTTCGTTACTGTCAGCTTTGCGTTTTTGACTGTTTGGCGCCATCTTGTGTCTGAATAATGCGCAGGTTAGTGTATACTCCATCAGCTGTTTTCGTTTCTGTCAGCTTTGTGTTTTTGACTGTTTTGCGCCATCTTGTGTCTGAATAATGCTCAGGTTAGTGTATACTCCATCAGCTGTTTTCGTTACTGTCAGCTTTGTGTTTTTGACTGTTTGACGCCATCTTGTGTCTGAATATTTCGCAGGTTAGTGTATACTCCATCAGCTGTTTTCATTACTGTCAGCTTTGTGTTTTTGACTGTTTGACGCCATCTTGTGTCTGAATAATGCGCAGGTTAGTGTATACTCCATCAGCTGTTTTAGTTTCTGTCAGCGTTGTGTTTTTGACTGTTTGGCGCCATCTTGTGTCTGAATAATGAGCAGGTTAGTGTATACTCAATCAGCTGTTTTAGTTTCTGTCAGCTTTGTGTTTTTGACTGTTTGGCGCCATCTTGTGTCTGAATAATGCACAGGTTAGTGTATACTCCATCAGCTGTTTTAGTTTCTGTCAGCTTTGTGTTTTTGACTGTTTGACGCCATCTTGTGTCTGAATAATGCGCAGGTTAGTGTATACTCCATCAGCTGTTTTCGTTACTGTCAGCTTTGTGTTTTTGACTGTTTGACGCCATCTTGTGTCTGAATATTTCGCAGGTTAGTGTATACTAGAGATGCGCGGATGAGCTCAAATGTCACCTGAATCCGCTCCTTCATTCTAATCATCCACCCGCCACCCGCCCGCACATATTATTTTATCTGATATGTATATCCGCACCCGACCCGCACCCGATCGCCACTTTAATAATTCTAATTCTTTGTTTTAAGCATGATGATAGGTGTAACTTTCTCCGCAATGTCCGGCGGCAGAGTAACAGCTCGTTAGTTCATGCTCGAGCAAATGATGAGATGGACAAAAGTACTCGATGCATGCCCTTCTTTTACTTATTTCAGAGTTTTCAGGTTCACAGTGCAAAACAGCTCCCGGGTGGAATTACTGAAGTAAACATGAAAACAAAACCGGATAAAACTTTCTCCCTCTAATTCACCGCACGCACAGCACACAGCGAGAGCTCACATCACACAGCATGCGTGTCGAACTACACTACCCACAATGCCCCTCGCAATTGACTACAACTCCCGTAAAAGCGGTCCTAAAACGGCCACACTATTTCCCCTCTCCTGCATCTTAGGTCACAGTGGATCGTTCGTTATTAACAGCAGATTCAGCTTTTACATATACAGGAAAAAGAGAACAAAAACGGCGTCCCTTCAGCCTAAACAGCAGCTATGTTGTGTGTACTTGGCGCTTTTCTTAACACTGTGCAAAAACAGAATAGCATCTACTGTGCCTGGATTCGGGCGATTCCGCCTCGCCTCCAAAACACGGCTGGCTGCACTAAATGAGCGTTCGCGCGAACCGCTTGTTGCAGGAATGCACAAGCTTCTCCTTGCAAGGCGCTGCAGTCGTGTACATAAGCGATCTTGTTTCTCCCAGAACGATAGCAGATTTCCCTCTGATGACTCCTCTAACTGAAGTTAGCACAGTACTTTTGCACTTCATCCATTATTTTGGGCGTCTCTCATCTTCACATTCTGCGAAGTCCACTCTCTGCTTTTTTGCTGGTCAACTGCTATGACCCGCTACATCCACCCGTGACCCACCCGCATTTAATCATAATGTATTTTTTTTATTACCCGACCCGCCCGACCCGCGGATTTAACCGCCATCCGCGCATCACTAGTGTATACTCCATCAGCTGTTTTCGTTTCTGTCAGCTTTGCGTTTTTGACTGTTTGGCGCCATCTTGTGTCTGAATAATGCACAGGTTAGTGTATACTCCATCAGCTGTATTCGTTTCTGTCAGCTTTGTGTTTTGGACTGTTTGGCGCCATCTTGTGTCTGAATAATGAGCAGGTTAGTGTATACTCCATCAGCTGTATTTGATTTGGTCAGCTTAAAATAAACTATTATGGCTTATAACAGTGTTTTGTGTCTAATTGTAATGTTTTGTTGCAAGTAGCTGTGTAATAAGCAGGATAAAGTACATGCAGGCGGTTGTTTTCACAAAATAAATCTCTTCAGTTTTATACAACAGTGCTCCGCTTAACATTGGTCTGCAAATAAACCTGTATGGCTTTATTCTGCAATAACAACCTCTTGGATGTACTTTATCTCGAACTACAGTATATGACCAATACTGTAAAATGTTACAGCATAAGCAGCTATTAAATGTAAATCATTCCTTTTTTGTGCGTCAGATTCCGGACTCCATCATCTCGCGAGGCGTCCAGGTTCTTCCGCGGGACACGGCGTCTCTGAGCACCACGCCATCCGAGTCTCCTCGCGCTCAGGCCACCTCTCGCCTCTCCACTGCTTCCTGTCCCACGCCCAAGGTGAGCTCCGCACTTCCTGTTTCCTGTCCCGCACTGTTGGCTTCCTGTCTGCTGTTCCTCCCTCCTGCTCACCCGCTGCTGTTCTCCACCTTCACCTTTCACCCCCAAACCCTCACTGTCCCATCTGTGTGTGCGTCCACAGTAGGCAGTATAAGACTCTGACGGTATGGTAACCTTGGATAAAAATATCACAGTTTTGTGATTACTGCTCTAAAATAAGTTCTGGGTATAATCTCTGAGTAAAAAACAACATCTTTTTTCCACTATTAAACACACTATATAATTTATTTTAAGAAACATTTAAGATATTTTGGAGCAGTAAACATGTCAGTGTAAATAATTCAAATAAATCATTGACTGCCGTCGTCTTTAGTGTCAAAAACACAGATATCTTTACAACTTGAAAAGGCATCTCTGGATATCTGACGTTTCTTTGGATATAAAGTAAAGCCACTGCACTGTTCAGCTCTATAGCATGCTGGGATGTTGGTTCATAAGCAATTTATTTTTCAAATGTTTCCTGAATTGTTGGTTGACCAGTAGATTTTGATGTGTGATGGTCTTTTGCTGCTGGAGATACTGTTGCACTAAAAAACATAGGAATGGTATGACAGAACATTTTAGCGTTTTTTTTTTTTCAGACCTGCACGCTCACACCAGCACTTTCCGACCTATCGTTTTCTCAGACAGTGCCACCTGCTGTTGGGTCGAGTGAAGCAGCAGGTTCAGAGACCCAACTGCAGAGACAGTTCTCGCTTCAGCCCACAGGTTGATGGATCAGGTCCACTACGTAATGGACGAACACCTACACCTGTCACAGAAGTATGGGCATTAGTTTTGTGGGCGGTACAATGTCCACTACGTAGTGGCAGGGGCGGAGATTTAGCATGGACGGAGGGGACGCGTCCCCACCGATATCCATCAACTGTTGAAATGTCCCCACCAATAATTTAATTCACTTTTAAAAACTCGAGTTACATTTTATATTAGTTTTATAAAAATAAATAAAAATTTATAATAAAGAAATATGAAAAGATACTCAATTTTAAAATACAGATTTATTATCATCTGTCAATACAATTTTATTTTTATTTTATTTAATTTTTTTAGAAATCTCTTAAACTTGACTTAAATTAAAAACTGAAGCCTACTTGCAAATAACAAGCTGGCCAGTGCATTGAACTTTCCTCAGTCAGAATTTGGCCATTTGAATAATAAGAAAATTACAAATATTATAATAATAATAATAATAATAATAATAATAATAATAATATTAATAATAATAATAATAATAATAATAATAATAATAATACAACTTTTGGTCTTTAGAACCACCCAAACCCCCCTTGGCTACCGGCCTGATTATTTAATGTAACCTTATAAATTATATGAAGAGAGCTATATTGCTGCTATATATATATATATATATATATATATATATATATATATATATATATATATATATATATACATAAAACAATATTCATTGGGGGCTGGGGGTTGTTTGATTCCTGTCCCCACCAATGTCAGGTGCAAACCTACGCCCTTGCGTAGTGGACCTGGTTCAGTACGTCATCGTGGTTACAGACTGCGGCGAGGAGATCTTGCAACTGCACACTCAGACCAGCACTGTCCAGCAAGCAGCAACATTGGACACATGACCCTAACTGTACGTTCACACCGAAAGCGGCGAGAGCGTCAAAGTAGCCGGAAGTCGTTCATTTTCAATGGGAGCCGGCGGCGATAAGCGGCGAGGAGAGTTGAAATCAAGTCAACTTTATGGTAATGAGCTATGACGCGGTTCGGCGGCAAGCAATCAGAATGTAGAAGTCCACCGCTTGAGAGGAGTCAGAGAACACAGTGACTGTGAACTTTGGTTCCGACCACAGTTGTTCCCAAGGGTTTAATTATTGCAGTCGCTGGATTTCCAATTATTTGCAATGTTTTCTTACTGGAACGTAGATTAAAAAAGTTACTGGCGAGTTACTGATGTGCATCAATGTTATATATTATTTTTTCTTTAAAAAAAGCGGGAATTTCATGCGACAATACAAAACAGTATTGCTGCTTCAGAATATTTCAGGCATATGGACACATATTGGAGCAAATCCACACCACATGCAACTAGATCTTCCGTAGTTAAGTGAATTTGATAATAAGTGTGCAACACCTTCACGCTAGAAAGCATGTTTTATGCGGGAGTGTAACTGATATGATATGCAGCAACGGCTCCTTTAAATACGAGATCAATGAAGCGAATTTTGACGCTCTCGCCGCCGGAGCACAAGGCAGACAGCATTGTCGCCAGGGCGGCCAGAGCGACCTTTGACGATCTCGCTGCTTTCGGTGTGAACGCACAGTAACGCTAACCCTAATGATAGGTCTGGAATTGCGGGTCTGAGTGTGCAGTTGGGTCTCCAGGCATGCAGCTTTATAATGTTGACCTTGACTTTTCCCAACCGCGGTAAACCTAGAAACCAGTTCACATCCCATGCCTAGTCCACAGCCTTCTGCTACAGCACATACTAGACTACTCTAATTACAAACACATACTTATTTTTAAGTGTTAGATATGCTTGACTCTATTAGCAGGTTTGGCATGCTGTCTCTGGAGAGAACCCTGAGCTCGGTAATAACTGAGCCCAGGGCTTCTGCCTGGTCAATGGGCATGTAAGGGGGTCCGAGATCAAGTAGGTCTCGAGAGCTCCCCCTGGTAAAGGAGAAGATGGGGTGGAAGGGGGTATTCTTCCAAAACAAAGATTAGGTAGTAGGGTGAAATCGGTCTTTTTATAGTAGGCTTGAATCAATCCGATTGGATTATTGCTAATTACGGATAAGAGACCAGCTGCGATCAATCATATCACTAGCACCTCATGAAATCAGTTTGTAAAACTTCACTTATCCATTTTGTTAATTTATCTGCAACTTAAGGCTGGTTTATACTTCTGCGTTGACTTCCGAAACGATAGCTGTTTAGGCCATTTCCAGCCTGGTTTTAGCTGGTCAGGCTGGGAGTTGACCAGCTAAATCAGCTTGACCAGCCAAAACCAGCTATGTCCAGCTTAAACCAGGCTGGTCAAGCTGGTTTTAGCTGGTTTAAGCTGGTCATTTTCCAGCCTGACTAGCTAAGACCAGGCTGGAAATGGCCAAAACCCCTCTAAAACCAGGCTGGTCGACCAGCTAAAACCAGCCAACCAGCTTAGGCTGGTTTAAGCTGGATTTTTCAGCAGGGAAGGTGAACACAAAGCAACAGTTTCCATCTGGAGCTCCTTAACGGCACTCAACACTTGTAAACACTCGCTCTGTTGGGCTCGTGGCTCTCAGCACCACCTATGCTCGTCACCAGTACCGAGCCAACCAATCACATAGCTTACCCTACATGTCGTTGCGACGTGTAGTTACATTTTTTAAAAGGTGCACTTGACACAGAAGTGTGCTCCGGTGCAGCTTTCACACAGTCGCATAGCCCTCTCAAAAAAATGTACCTACACGTCGCTGATGACGCAGAGCACAAGCTCTGTGATTGGTCAGCTTGGTAGCGCTGACAAGTGTGGGCAGGACCAAGAGCCGTGCGAGCCCGATGGAGTGAGTATTTAGAAGTGTCGAGCCCCATGAAGGAGCTTCAGATGTAAACTGTTGTTTTGTGTTTACCTTTTGATTAACGTTGTTGCACATCCGCCGGTTTCCACATCTGAATGAGCGAGTTTTAGCTACAGTAAGGTAGCGTTCAGAAAAAACAAAACACCCACGAAGAAACACGACAAAGAGGAACATAAAAGCCTGCTGTCAGCTAGTGTTTCTGAAGTATTATAGCAGAGCAACACATACAGCACGCAGTAGTATAAATGCACGACTGCGCGAAAGACAGGTGCCGTGAGTCACGCCGATCACTTGATGCAGAAATATAAATCAGCCTTAAGTCCCTGATTTATCAGGGGTCGCCACAGCGGAATGAGCCGCCAACTACTCTGGCAAATGTTTTACACAGCGGATGTTCTTCCAGTTGCACACATTTACTTCTGTTTTTATTATTTTGTTTGTTTAACAGATTAATAATAATGTCCTAGATTTATTTTTTGGAGTTTGTCTTCTGACATCTGTAGTTTAGTGGAATAGCTACGAACAAGGCTGGAATTAATACTTTTGCTGTGTTATAAGTGCTGTTTAATGGAGAGATTTTTTTTTTTAAACATAATATTTTTAATAACTAATTTCTAATAACTAACTTATTTAGTCTTTCCCATGAGGACAGTACATAATATTTAAAATAAAATTACTTAATTGGGCTAATAATATTAGATTCAGCACAAATTGTTAAATTCAGTAATTCTGTCTAGGGGAGCACAGGTATGCAACAGAATGTTAGTGGAGTTTTGTGCGTGTGCGTGTGTGTGTGTCAGCAATGAGGTCCCATGAGCAACCTCCCAAAGGACTAAACGAAAGAAAAATGCTACTTGAATGAAGATTAACAAAAGATTTATTCAATGATTAAGGGAGGGTTCCAAGAAAGCTCAAGAGGGAGTTCCAGCCAATACAACAAACAAAAAGTTCTCTAACTGATAGAAAGGGAAGAACTAAATAGTCTCCCTGCTGAAAAAAAACCAGCATATGCTGGTATGGTATGTTTTGATGCTGGTTTCAATTCTGGTCTTGCTGGTCTCAATATTGGTCCTGCTGGTTTCAATGCTGGTCAGGACCAGCACTCAGGCCAGCAGGACCAGCATTGAAACCAGCAAGACCAATATTGGGACCAGCAAGACCAGAATTGAAACCAGCAAGACCAGCATACCTGCATCAAAACATACCATACCAGCATATGCTGTTTTTTTCAGCAGGGCTATCAAAAAAAAGAAAAGTACATCAAAAATACTCACTCCGTTACTAACATAAACAGGAGAAAACAGTTAAAAAGAACATGGCACCCCCTCTCTACTAACCCAATCCCAAATTAACAAAAAGTAAAGCCGCGGTCACACTAGAGTTTGAGCTTGTGAAATTCTGTCGTTCGGTGCTGCGAAAAGGGGCGGGATTAAACAAGATAATTAGACATTTAAAAAAGCGAGCGATTGCTCCATGTTTTAAATTTCTGTTCAGAGAGGTCATGTTTTGATCCTGGATTGGTCTCACGCAGTCAAGTGATGCGATTTCACAGGTCAGAGTTTACCAAGCTTGAACTTTGCTCTGCAGCAACCTGCGAAACTCGACGCATGACCCTGCGTTTCCGGTCTGACGCATTCGCGTGCGTATGAATGGAAGTCTATGGGGAGAAAAGTCCAGTGTGACCGCGGCTTTATATTGAAAACAAAATTAAACTTACAACCAAAAAGAGTTTCTGAGACAAAAGCTACATAAGATGGGCAACAGCATTAACAGAACCTAAACAAATTAAAGCTCCTAGTCAGCAGATAATGCTTTAAAGGATCAAAAGAAAATGTAAAGCCTCACAAAAGAGCCTCCACACACACACACACACACACACACACACACACACACACACACACACACACACAAAACACACTGTTCTAGTGGAGACATGCTGCTTAAATGCCCACTGCTCTTCTCATCCTCCTATCAGTGAGCAGTTCGTAAGTGGCAACAAGTGATGTCGTTATCTCCCACTAGAGTAGAGCTGCGGTCACACTGGACTTTTCTCCCCATAGACTTCCATTCATACACACGCGAATGCGTCAGACCGGAAACGCAAGGTCATGCGTCAAGTTTTGCAGGACCCTGCGGTGCAAATTTTAAGCTTGGTAAACTCTGACCTGCGAAATCGCATCACTTGACAATCCAGGATCAAAACATGACCTCTCTGGAGAGAAATTTAAAACATGGAGCAATCGCTCGCTTTCTTTAATGTCTAATCATCTTGTTTAATCCCGCCCCTTTTTGCAGTGCCGTACGACAGAATTTCGCAAGCTCAAACTCTAGTGTGACCTCAGCTTAGAGCAGAGAAAGAAAGGAAATACAAAACCCATCTCTGGGAAGCATCCACACACACTCATTCACACTCATACACTACGGACAATTTAGCCTACCCAATTCCCCTTGCCGCATGTCTTTGGACTGTGGGGGAAACAGGAGCACCCGGAGGAAACCCACGCGAACGCAGGGAGAACATGCAAACTCCACACAGAAACACCAACTGACCCAGCCGAGGCTCGAACCAGCGACCTTCTTGCTGTGAGGCGACAGCACTACCTACTGCGCCACTGCAACGCCCCAGGGCTATATTAATTCATTTTCTTTTCAACTTAGTCCCTTTATTAATCAGGGGTCGCCACAGCGGAATGAACCGCCAACTTATCCAGCATATGTTTTTACGCATCGGATGCCCTTCCAGCTGCAACCCATCACTGGGAAACACCCATACACTCTCATTCACACACATACACTACGGCCAATTTGGCTTACCCAATTCACCTATAGCGCATGTTTTTGGACTGTGGGGGAAACCGGAGCAACCGGAGGAAACCCACGCCATCACAGAGAGAACATGCAAACTCCACACAGAAACGCCAACTGACCCGGCCCTACCCACTGCGCCACCCGGCTAAATATATATATATATATATTTATTAAATATTATAAATGTATTAATTTATTTATACATAATAAATCATCATAAAAGTAGCAAAGTTGCTGGACTTATGACTTTATACTAATTAAAATGTACTTTTAAAAGATTTGATCACTTTACATGACATTTCCACACCTAAGATAATCACACTTTAATGAGACCTTTTCATATAGAAAATGGGCTATAAGCTTTTTTTTTTGTTATTATTCTTGATTTGAGATTGTTTTGACTTGGCTTGAATGATTTTCCATAATTATTATTTATTTTTAGGCCTTTTTGCTATGAGATAAAGTGATTAAATTAATGAATAACTGTGCCATTTTGGTTACTGTCACTTTAAATTCTAATGAGATTTTGCTCTTTTCAAAAGAGGGCGGGGCTACAAATGCAATGAAAATCCATATAAATGGCCCACCCTGTACATTGAATGTAAGGCTGATCCTCCCTGTATGTGCAAAATACCATCCAACCACCAGAGGGCACTTTGCTCTCAAAGAATCATGACTAGGACTGTGCAAGATTTTTGTTTCTTTCTTCATTTTGACTTCCACCAATTATGAAAACACTTTGAAATTAATATAAAAACCTATTGTTTATTTCAGTGGTTCTCAACTGGTTTGGCCATGGGACCCACATTTTTACATGGTCATTAAGCCGCGACCCAAACTTTTAGGAACTATAATATAATTTTAGGAATTATAATTAATTTGTATTTATTTGTTAACATACACAAATAGTGACAGATAAATCACAAGTCACCAATACTTACAAATAAACAATATTTTATTGCTGTCATTTAACAAAATGTATCAAATTATAGAAATATTACAAAGTAAGGGTAAGAAAAGGTTCAGTTACCATGAACTAAACTGAACTGTTAATAAAACATTAACACTGATCCTGTTGAACAGAACAAATCAGCAAATTACAGTAAAATAATTTAAATAATCATAACCATTTTTACATCTAATATGACAGCAATAATAAACATCTGTTTCACTTAACAGTAATTTGGGAAGCTGATGAGATAACTGAGTATGTGCTTTACTCCTGATAAGAGTTTCAAAGTCTGGGGTGATGGTAGACAGTGCTACACGAAGATCGTGCTCTATGTCCAACCTGTTCCTTTGCTTTGACTTAAGCTGCACCAAGGAAGAGAAGCCACTTTCACACAAATACGTAGTGCTGAATGGTAGGATGGATTTGATCGCACGAATGGCAAGGGACGAATACTCAGAAAGCACTTTGCGGCACCAAAACTGGGAGAGGCTTACTTCACTGAATTTCTTTTTCAGCGTCTTATCACATGACAGCTCCACCAGCTGATTCTCTTTGTTGCTCGGCAATGTGACGCTTTCCACGTCGATTCCAAAGGGATTGCTCATCCACGGATCATCATCATGTTTATCGGGAAGTAGTCGGTACGGTTGTCGCGCACGCATTTCAAAATAAAAGTCCGGTATAAGCAAAATAAGTTAAAAAATAAAACTTTTGTTGTTTTTTTGACCACACACTCCGCGACCCACTGAAAATGTTCCCGCGACCCACTTTTGGGTCGCGACCCACCAGTTGAGAAACACTGGTTTATTTCATATTGTTGATTTTCCCATTGTTTTTAATCCTACCATTTGTCATTTTCTCATTGGTTATTGCATTACTGACTGCTTCTCAGTGTAAAACTGCTCTGAAAGAACAGATTAAGGGGGCATTGACTCTGACTTGTTTATAATTCATGCATTTGTCAGATACCTTAACTTGAAGTGATTTACTTTGAGTAATCTGTACATTTTGTTGTTTAGCTGATGCAATCTGTCAAAATCAAACCTGTAATGTTATGCAGGAATATAACTCATTTTAACTCATTTTTTTCACCAGCTCATGTTTCATAGTTGTGTGTGGATGTAAATAGATGTGTTGCCTTGGAGACTGTGCTGTGCTTATATGACAGAAAAGGTTTGTACAGTACAGTTTGGACACGCACTGTTAAAAAAAACGTATTTTGTGATTCACAAGCATTTTATATTTATTTGCGGTTGTGAGTTGCATTATGGGATGTTGATCTCTGCTTTGTCCACTTCTGATGTTGAAAATTCAACTCTACAGTTTAACAAAGTGACTTTTATTGACATTTTAGTAGTTTGAAATAATATAATGGATAAGAAATAACATGTAGAGAAATAAGTTTGTAATGTAACAGAAAATGTGCTTGCCGTTTATTACAAGGTTTCTGTAGCATCCTCAAATGGTTCAGATCGTACCTTGAAGGGAGATGTTACTATGTCAGTACAGGTGATCATAGGTCAAGGTGGACACCCATGACATGTGGAGTCCCACAAGGCTCAATTCTGGCACCTCTCCTGTTCAACCTTTATATGCTCCCTCTGAGCCAAATAATGAGAAAGAACCAAATCTCCTACCACAGCTATGCTGATGACACTCAGATCTACTTAGCCTTACTGCCTAATGACTACAGCCCTATTGACACCCTCTGCCAATGCATTGATGAAATGAACAATTGGATGTGCCAAAACTTTCTTCAGTTAAACAAAGAAAACTGAAGTCATTGTGTTTGGGAACAGAGATGAGGTTCTCAAGGTGAATGCGTACCTTGGCTCTAAAGGTCAAACAACAAAAAATAAGGTCAAGAATCTTGGTGTGACTCTGGAGTCAGATCTGAGTTTCAATAGTCATGTCAAAGCAGTGAGTAAATCAGCATACTATCATCTCAAAAACATTGCAAGAATCAGATGCTTTGTTTCCAGTGAAGACTTAGAGAAACTTGTTCATGCTTTTATCAGCAGCAGAGTGGATTACTGTAACAAACTCCTCATTGGCCTTCCTAACAAGACAGTCAGACAGTTACAGCTCATCCAGAACGCTGCGGCTAGGATTCTGACCAGAAGCAAGAAATCAGAGCACATCACACCTGTCCTCAGGTCTTTACACTGGCTCCCAGTTACATTCAGAATAGATTTTAAAGTATTACTACTTGTCTATAAATCACTAAATGGCCTAGGACCTCAATACATTACAGATATGCTCACTGAATACAAACCTAACAGATCACTCAGATCTTTAGGATCATATAAACTAGAAATTTCAAGAATTCAGTCAAAGCAGGGTGAATCGGCTTTCAGCTACTACGCCCCTCGCTGCTGGAATCAGCTTTCAGAAATGATCAGATGTGCTCCAACATTAGGCACATTTAAATCAAGACTGAAAACACATCTGTTTAGCTGTGCCTTTACTGAATGAGCACTGTGCTACGTCCGACAGATCGCACTATTGTTCTTTTCTTTTTTTTAATCTTTTGTAACCTGTTTTAATAAATTTTTATTTGTTTTTATCTGTCTTTAATCATTCTTACTATTTGCTTTTTTTATTTTCTTACACTTGTCTTTTTACTCTTGTTTATGTAAAACAATACACTTTGAATTGCCACTGTTTATGAAATGTGCTATATAAATAAACTTGCCTTACCTTGCCTAGCAAAATATACAACACCAACACAGACAATATATCACTTTAAACAATTAAAAATGTTCATAAAAGTCACTTTTTCAAAATTTTCAAAGTTAAAAGTTGTTGGAAGAAAGATCAGAGTCCCATAATGCAATTCAAAAGCAGAAATAAACGGGAAAAATAAAAACATGAATCACAATATTTTTTACAGTGCACATGCAAAACTCTGTCATCGTTTACTCGCTCTGGTGTCATTGCAAACCTGAATGATGTTTGTGCTGCTCTAATCTATGCACTAAAATTATACCATAAAACATATAGCCCTAAAATCTAATAATAATAATAGTAAAAATATCAGAGTTTCTGTGGGTCTTTAAAAGTTCTTAAATGGCTATTTAAGACCTTTACTCTAGTAGTTCAACTATCCCTTTAATACATAGAATACACTTTTTTTTATATGAAGCCAGATCAGTCTCAAAAATAATACATTTACAAAATAAAATTCTTACATACATTCATACAGTCAACACGATTCAAAAATACGCAAATCCAATTCGTAAATTCAAAACATGATTCATAAATACACAAATCCAGTTCGAAAATTCAAAATATGATTCAAAAATATGCTAATTCAGTTCGTAAATTCAAAACATGATTCAAAAATACCCAAATCCAATTCATAATTTCAAAACACGATTCATAAATACACAAATCCAATTCGTAAATTGAAAGCACGATTCATAAATACACAAATCCAATTCATAATTTCTAAACAAGATTTATAAATACACGAATCCAATTCGTAAATTCAAAACACGATTCAAAAATACTCAAATCCAATTCGTAAATTCAAAATACGATTCAAAAATACTCAAATCCAATTCGTAAATTCAAAATACGATTCAAAAATACTCAAATCCAATTCGTAAATTCAAAATACGATTCAAAAATACTCAAATCCAATTCGTAAATTCAAAACACAATTCAAAAATACTCAAATCCAATTCGTAAATTCAAAACACGATTCAAAAATACTCAAATCCAATTCGTAAATTCAAAATACGATTCAAAAATACTCAAATCCAATTCGTAAATTGAAAACACGATTCAAAAATACCCAAATCCATTTAATAATTTCAAAACATGATTCATAAATACACAAATCTATTTCGGAAATTCAAAACACAATTCAAACATACGCAATTCCGATTCGGAAATTCAAAACACAGTTCAAAAATATGCAAATTCAGTTCATAAATCCAATTCATAATTTCAAAACACGATTCAAAATACCCAAATCCAATTCATAATTTCAAAACATGATTCATAAATACACAAATCCAATTCATTATTTCAAAACCCAATTCATAAATACACAAATCCAATTCGGAAATTTAAAACACAGTTCAAAAATATGCAAATTCAGTTCATAAATTCAAAACACGATTCAATAATACACAAATCCAATTCGGAAATTGAAAACACGATTCATAAATACACATCCAATTCATAAATTCAAAACACGATTCAATAATACACAAATCCAATTCGTAAATTGAAAACATGATTCAAAAATACGCAAATCCGATTCGGAAATTCAAAACACAGTTCAAAAATATGCAAATTCAGTTCATAAATTCAAAACACGATTCAATAATACACAAATCCAATTCATTATTTCAAAACACGATTCAAAAATACTCAAATCCAATTCATAATTTCAAAACACGATTCAAAAATACCCAAATCCAATTCATAATTTCAAAACACGATTCATAAATACACAAATCCAATTCGTAAATTCAAAACACAATTCAAAAATATGCTAAATCAGTTCATAAATTCAAAACACGATTCAAAAAATACCCAAATCCAATTCATAATTTCAAAACACGATTCATAAATACACAAATCCAATTCGTAAATTGAAAGCACGATTCATAAATACACAAATCCAATTCATAATTTCTAAACAAGATTCATAAATACACGAATCCAATTCGTAAATTCAAAACACGATTCAAAAATACTCAAATCCAATTCGTAAATTCAAAATACGATTCAAAAATACTCAAATCCAATTCGTAAATTCAAAATACGATTCAAAAATACTCAAATCCAATTCGTAAATTCAAAATACGATTCAAAAATACTCAAATCCAATTCGTAAATTCAAAACACAATTCAAAAATACTCAAATCCAATTCGTAAATTCAAAACACGATTCAAAAATACTCAAATCCAATTCGTAAATTCAAAATACGATTCAAAAATACTCAAATCCAATTCGTAAATTGAAAACACGATTCAAAAATACCCAAATCCATTTAATAATTTCAAAACATGATTCATAAATACACAAATCTATTTTGGAAATTCAAAACACAATTCAAACATACGCAATTCCGATTCGGAAATTCAAAACACAGTTCAAAAATATGCAAATTCAGTTCATAAATCCAATTCATAATTTCAAAACACGATTCAAAATACCCAAATCCAATTCATAATTTCAAAACATGATTCATAAATACACAAATCCAATTCATTATTTCAAAACCCAATTCATAAATACACAAATCCAATTCGGAAATTTAAAACACAGTTCAAAAATATGCAAATTCAGTTCATAAATTCAAAACACGATTCAATAATACACAAATCCAATTCGGAAATTGAAAACACGATTCATAAATACACATCCAATTCATAAATTCAAAACACGATTCAATAATACACAAATCCAATTCGTAAATTGAAAACATGATTCAAAAATACACAAATCCATTTCGGAAATTTAAAACACAATTCAAAATACGCAAATCCGATTCGGAAATTCAAAACACAGTTCAAAAATATGCAAATTCAGTTCATAAATTCAAAACACGATTCAATAATACACAAATCCAATTCATTATTTCAAAACACGATTCAAAAATACTCAAATCCAATTCATAATTTCAAAACACGATTCAAAAATACACAAATCCAATTCATAATTTCAAAACACGATTCATAAATACACAAATCCAATTCGTAAATTCAAAACACAA
Source organism: Danio kyathit (assembly GCA_903798195.1). Lineage (NCBI taxonomy): Eukaryota > Metazoa > Chordata > Actinopteri > Cypriniformes > Danionidae > Danio > Danio kyathit. The sequence continues at coordinate 58,940,830 of LR812538.1, forward strand.
TTCAAAAATATGCTAAATCAGTTCATAAATTCAAAACACGATTCAAAAAATACACAAATCCAATTCGTAAATTCAAAACACGATTCATAAATACACAAATCCAATTCGTAAGTTGAAAACATGGTTCAAAAAAACCCAAATCCAATTCATTATTTCAAAACATGATTCATAAATACACAAATCCATTTCAGAAATTCAAAACACAATTCATAAATACACAGATCGAATTTGGAAATTCAAAACACAGTTCAAAAATATGCAAATTCAGTTCATAAATTCAAAACACGATTCAAAAATACCCAAATCCAATTCATTATTTCAAAACACGATTCATAAATATACAAATCCAGTTCGGAAATTTAAAACGCAGTTCAAAAATATGCAAATCCGATTCGGAAATTCAAAACACAGTTCAAAAATATGCAAATTCAGTTCATAAATTCAAAACACGATTCATAAATACACAAATCCAATTCATAATTTCAAAACACGATTCAAAAATACCCAAATCCAGTTCAGGAATTTAAAACACAATTCAAAAATATGCAAATTCAGTTTGTAAATATATCTAACATATTCGTAAAATATTTATTTACTTGTGAATTCACAAATTGTGTTTACAAATGTACAAATTGTGCTGTGCATTTATGAATTTTGACTTTGTAAATCTATTATTTTTAAGACTGATCTGGCTCCGTATTTTTATGGTGACTATTAAACTGCTAAACATTTAAACTAAAACATAAAACTTGTCATTGCCAAAGAGGTGTATAGATCTGGGTGTGTAGGTGGGGTCTGATCGGAAGGTAAAAGTTGTTTAAAAGTCGTCAAATTAGTAGCATTCAATCTTTCAATTGTTGACTATGCAGCGACAAAACCAGGAAACATGCACTTGTTGTCATGACAAAACCAAAAAAAATCAAGGATCTGATTAGTTTTAGTAGAAATGTCAATTAAACTGATTCATAGTCGTCCTGATCTCAGTCATGCTTATTCTCTCTCTCTCTCGGTCTGCTGATGTCACTTCCTGTCTTCTCTTCTCTCGCAGTCACACACACACACACACACACACACACACACACACACACACAGAGAGATGATGATATGTCTGTGTCAGCCCTCCGCACACGTTACATAACACACTTACATAACACTGAGCCACTAACACATATACCAGTTCCTGTGATCCTCTGCTAATGCAATTCTGCATCCAGCTTTAATACACAAGTAATTAGGCATGATGGCGTGTTTATTAACGATAGATTGCTTTAAACATTCTGTCTGAAAGCGGCACGGTGGTTAGCACTGTCGCCTCACAGCAAGAAGGTGGCTGGTTCGAGTCCCAGCTGGGTCAGTTAGCGTTTCTGTGTGGAGTTTGCATGTTCTCCTTGTGGTAGTGTTGGTTTCCTCATGGTGCTCAAGTTTCCCCCCCAGTCCAAACACATGCGCTATAGGGGAATTGGATGAACTAAATTGGCCGTAGTGTATGAGTGCGTGTCTGAATGTGAGAGTGTATGGGTGTTTCCCAGTACTGGGTTGCAGCTGGAAGGGCATCCACTGTGTAAAACAAATGCTGGAATAGTTGGCGGTTCATTCCGCTGTGGCGACCCCTGATGAATAAGGGACACAGAAATGCCAACTGGCCTGTGTTTGTTTGTGTGTGTGTGTGTATGTGTGTGTGTGTGTGTGTGTGTGTGTGTGTGTGTGTGTGTGTGTGTGTGTGTGCGCATGCTTTTGTGTGTGTGTGTGTGTTTGAGGGATTGTGTGTATTTTTGTATGTCTGCATGGTTGTATGTGAATGTGTGCGTGTGTGTGTGTGTACGCATGCTTGTGTGTGTGTGTACATGGTAATGTGTGTTTGTGTACGTGTGTTTATGTATATTTGCATGCTTGTGTGAGTGAGTGAGTGAATGAGTGTGTGTATATATGTATTACCCAAATACATCATAGTACGTAACAGCATGCATGATTGTGTGTGTTTGGGTGTATGTGTGCATGGGCATGTGTGTGTGTGTGTGTGTGTATGCATTCGTGTGTGTATGTGTGCATGCTTTTGTGTGTGTGTGTGTGTGTGTATGCATGCATGTGTGCATGCTTTTGTGTGCGTGTTTGAGTGATTGTGTGTAATTTTGTATGTGTGCATGGTTGTGTTTGTGTGAATGTCTGTGTGTGCGCATGCTTGTGTGAGTGTGTGTACATGAATGTGTGGATGTGTGTGTGTGTGTGTGTGTGTGTGTGTGTGTGTGTGTGCGCGTGTGTGCATGTGTGTGTGTGTATATGTGCATGCTTGTGTGCATGTGTGCGTATATGTGCATGCTTTTGTGTGTTTTGTGTGCGTGTGTGTATGTGTGCATGTTCTTGTGTGTGTTTGTGTGTGTGTGTGTATGCATGCATACATGCTAATGTGTGTGTTTGTGTGTGTGTGTGTGTGTGTGTGTGTATATGTATGTTTGCATGCTTTTGTGTGTGTGTGCGTATGTGTTCATGTTCTTGTGTGTGTTTGTGTGCATGGTTGTGTGTTTGTGTGAATGTGCGTGTCTGTGTGTGCGCATGCTTGTGTGAGTGTGTGTACATGAATGTGTGGATGCATGTTTGTGTGCTTGTGTGTGTGTGAGTGTGTATACGTGTGTGTGTGTGTGTGTGTGTGTGTGTGTGTGTGTGTGTGTGTGTGTGTGTGTGTGTGTATTTGTGTGCATGCTTGTGTATGTATTTGTGTGCATGTGTGTGTATGTGTGCATGCTTGTGTGCATGTGTGTGTATATGTGCATGCTTTTGTGTTTGTGTGTGTGTGTGTGTGTGTGTGTGTGTGTGTGTGTGTGTGTGTGTGTGTGTGTTTGTGTGTGTGCGTGTGTGTATATGTATGTGTGCATGCTTGTGTGTGCGTAAGTGTTCATGTTCTTGTGTGTGTGTGTTTGTGTGCATGTGTGTGTGAATGACTCAGAATCTTCTCTGACAGTTTTATGGTGATTAATGTAGGAATGTTTATCCGTCAAATCTTGTTTACACCTCTTCCGTCACATTTCCTCCCCACTTTCCTCCTCCTCCATCCACCTCTGTGTCTTCTCTCTCTATCTAGCCTGTGTGCTCTCAATGAACAATAAGCATTATATAGAATACATATACAGTATATAGGGTTGGGCGATATGTGAAGAATCTCAGTTGCTCCTGTGAATGGAGGGGCTTGTAAAACTGACTGGCTCTTGCTGTTGCGGAGCTGAGAACATTTAGTTTAATGCTCAGAGAAGATCAGATAGCGAAGCCAAGGAGAAATGAAAGAGAAAGCCATAAACACACAGATGGCAGTGCAGAACTTTAGCTGAACATTCCTGAACAGCCTCGATATATTCATGGTGAAGTTCATTCTTGCTGCGTGCTTGAACGTAAAAAAACAGTGTCTTCAGTTTCTACTGTAAAGATGTGTAAGACAGAAAGATTTCATGAGTGTTGTTAGAAGGGATACAGCTGCAGACGGAAATTCATCCATTCATTTTCTTTCGGCTTAGTCCCTTTACTTATGTAGTAGTAGTAGTAACTTTATTGTCCTTGACAGGAAATTTGTTCTGGGCATCACCATATTGCTGTAGACATTTCCTAAAAACAGGTAATAAAAACAATACAAAAATACAGCAGTTACATAATTTATAATGCTAATTAAGATAGACTCTTGTTAAATAGACCCACTGAAACAGGTACAAAGGATTTCTTATAACGGTTCAACCTACATTTTGGGACTCTATATCTTCTACCAGAGGGAAGCAGTTCATAATGCAAGAAGGGGTATCAGGGGTTGCCACGGCGGATTGAACCACAAACTATTCCAGCATATGTTTTACACAGTGGATGCCCTTCCAGCCGCAACCTAGTACTGGGAAACACCCATACACACTCATTCACACACACACTCATACACTACGCACAATTTTATTTACAAAATTCACCTATAGCGCATGTGTTTGGACTGTGGGGGAAACCGAAGCACCCAGAGGAAATCCACGCCAACACGGGGAGAACATGCAAACTCCACACAGAAATGCCAACTGACCCAGCCGGGACTCAAACCAGTGACCTTCTTGCTGTGAGGTGACAGTGCTAACCACTGAGCCATCGTGCCACCCTGGACAGAAGTTAATGGGAATTCTTAATATTATTTATTATTTTACCTATGATGAAAATCATCTTATGTAAGCCATTTTAGACAGAACTGTGTGTAGGTATAGTGTGTCCACAGTCATATTGGAGTGATAGAAACACAACAAGTCTCTTTTTTTTATTTCCTGACGTTAAAATAGGATCCAAATCCCTCCTATATTGAGGTCCACCGCAACGTGACGTAGGAGTGCGGTTTCTGTGTGGTCTCTGTAGTAACGCTTATAATCATATCAACAAGACAGGACGTGCGCAAAGCAACTGGGATTAAAAGATCTGTTCAGCTCTCTGTGATCATCAATCATCATCAAATGTGATCAAGAAGAGTTGTACAAGTTTAAAACGTTTTTAAAACAGTGTGTGTTTGTAATAAAGACAGTAAATCACTGTAATTCATCACCACAGCTGCGTGTCAGTACAATTATAAAAGAAGACGCTTCAATCCCGGTTTGTGAACGTTAAATCAGGTTTATTTTGTACATCAACATAATGGATGTCCATACAGCAGTGGATATTAGTGTGTATATCCTGTCACATTTGCTGCAAATACAGTGCAAAGCTAAATGTGTGTGTGTGTGTGTGTGTGTGTGTGTGTGTGTGTGTGTGTGTGTGTGTGTGTGTGTGTGTGTGTGTGTGTACGTGTTTTTGTGACATATCAGGACACAAATCTGTATGATGACATGGGTATGACACAGGTATTACAAAAAGGAGGTGAAATATGAGGACATTGGTGACGTCCTCACTTCTCAAAAAGCTTCTAAATCCCACAGGATGAGTTTTTTCAGGGAGTAAAGCTGTACACTGTCTCCTGTGATGGTTGGGTTTAGGGGTAGGGTGGGGTGAGGGCAATATAATGTACGGTTTGATCTGTATAAAATGAATGGAAGCCTATGTAATGTACCCACTTTTCACAAAAACAAACGTGTGTGTGTGTGTGCGTGTTTGTGCGTGTGTGTGTGTGTGTGTATACGAGCGAACTTTATAATGCCATTGTGTGTGACTCATCATTGGAGAAAGGCTTGAATTAACTCCACAACAAATATCTGTTGATAAAGTTCTTACTGTAGTAAGGGAGATCTGCTTCATTCTTGTCTGTCACTGTGCTGTTTATCTACTTGAAGCCTCTGACACGCACATGGGCACGGTGGTTTAATAAATAATCTGATAGGTATTTTGAGCTGAAACTTTACAGACACATTCTGGAGACACAAAATCCTCATCTTAAGGCCCAATCCCAATTCTGTTTTGTACCCCTACCGCTTCCCCTTCTCCTTGACTCTTAAAACCGAGTGTGAAGGGGAAGGGCTTCAAAATGTACCCCTAAGAATTGGGACAGGACTACCGCACCTGCACACGTCATCACATGTCATCACGATCTCTTGCTTCATATGAGATCAGACGATCGTGACTGCTGTAGTTACTCCAGTTGTGTTATTTTTAGGTATTTATCTTCAGGAAATCACTGAAGGCTTATATTATGTTATCATAATGATTTAATGTGGCAATAAGATCGTAACTGTACTGTTTATTTACACCGTGGCCATATTCATCTATTGTAAACACACGAAAACAACATTAACATTATAGCAGACACTGTAAAAAGCTCATTCCCAGCGGCTAGACTTTTCTGACAGGGTATTCGAGTGTCATCGAGTGACAGAATGTTGTGGGACTGCTGTACAGGAGTTATTATTGTGGATTATAGATTGTTAGCGATTTTTATTTTAGCGTTTTTTTTTTTTTTTTTTAAAGCATGACGGTAAAACACGAAAGCGGTTATGAATATATTAAAACATGTGCTTGTTTGTTGTAAAAATACGTAATAATGACAAAAAATACTAATTTGTGGATCTCCTAACTTCCGGGTTTACTTATCCTGCTGTTGTGGCTGGTGTATTCAAGCTAAAGAGAATTGGGACACCCCTACCCCTTCATGGGAACGCGCAAAACGAGGGGTAGGGGTAAGGGGTAGAATTGGGATTGGGCATAAATGCTTGAAAAAGGGGTAAAATAGGTGCCCTTTAGTTGACTGGTAATTTAACGTCTACCCCAACCCTAAACCCAACCATCACAGTAATGTACAACCCCAAATCAGAAAAAGTTGGGACAGTATGGAAAACGCAAATAAAAACAGAAAGTAGTGATTTCTAAATTTATTTTGACTTGTATTTCATTGCAGACAAAACAACAAACATTATTTCATTTGTGTGTTTGTTTGTTTCAAAATAAACCTGTATTTCACTTTTGGTTCTTGCAACACATTTCAAAACAGTTGTAACAGTAAAGCATTTTCCACTTTATAATGTTGCCATTCCTTTTCACAACACTTAAAAGACGTTTAGGGACTGAAAACACCAAGTGATAAAGTGTTTCAGGGGTCATTTTGTCCCATTCTTCCTGCAAACTACAGTAGTCTTAGGGCGTACTCACACTATGCTATCCAAACCGTGCCCAGGCCCGTTTCCCGGATCGTTTGAGAAGTGTGAGTGCTCTGAATTGGGCTCAGGCACGGTACACTTGGGCGGCCCTGGCCCGGTTGGAAGAGGTGGGCCAGAGCGCGGTTCACTTGGGCTCAGGCGCGGTACGCTGACAGTGTGAGTGCAAGCGTACCTAAGCCCGAAAGTGAAAGCGAGTCGTGACTTTTAAGGGACTGTTTGATATGGATTAATTACTCATTCGTACTGTTCAATGAACGCAAACTGTCGTAGTTTATTAAAGATGCAAATCTCTCACTGCACGACAGCTGCACCTTCAGCAAACCTCCTAATTCCTGCAGCACGAGGACTTTATGATTGTTTATGAGCGTCAAAAGTGGCTGATCTGTTCGGCGAAATATTTGACTGCGTGTCACCGCATATCAAACGACTTAAACGATATAACTAAAGAAATCTCCACTGTGCTGAGTGAGAGAGCATACTGAGGAGCGCATCATCGATGACGTAAGCGCGCCCAGGCCCGAATGCGGGCCGTCGGGGGAGACGAGAGGGGGGACAAGCGTGCTTTGGCCCGGTTCAAGGCAACTGTACATAGTGCGAGTACGGCCTTAAAGTGGGCAACAGCATGGGGTCTTTGTTGTCGCATTTTGTGCTTCAAAATGAGACACACATTCTCTATTGGAGACAGGTCGGGACTGCAGGCAGGCCAGTCAAGTACCTGTATCCTCTTCCTCTGCAGCCAGAACTTTGTAATGTGTGCAGAATGTCGTTTTGCATTGTCTTGTTGAAAAATACATGAGCGTCACTGGAAAAGTAGGCAGCATATTGTGCTCCAACATCTCTGTGTACTTTTCAGCATTACTGATCTGACCACGGCACACGCTTTCACTGTGTGATGGCCCATCCCAAATGCCTCTGAGCCCTGAGAAGTCAACGGCGCTTCTGGACACTGTTAGCATAGGGCTTCCTTTTGGCACAGTACAGTTTTAACCGGCATTTGTGGATGTAACTACAAATTGTGGTACTTGACAAAGGTTTGCCGCAGTAGTCCTGAACCAGGGGCGCCTCCAAGGGGTGGCCAGGGGTGGGTAAACTCTGGCCACCCCTGTGGCCACCCCAATATGATTTTGCTGTTGACATTATTAATTTAAATGTACTTATGTAAATTCCCAATATTTCAATAAATAAAATGCAGCCACTAAATTATTGTTGGTGCCACTGACGTAGCTGATTCACTGCTCCCCCCTCAGCGCTGGTTCAACGCTGGTGAAAGCAAACTGACGCATGCGCGCAGAAAACCATTCCCGTGCGCCTCACGCACTCCTGTGAGAATCCCGGTTGTTTGCATGCATTCCGATAAAATACGCGCCGCTCATGCGTCGTGAAACAGGAGTAACAGCCTTTTGTGCAGAGGTATCGGCACGCATCGAGTTTTGCAAGTCGACTAAACTAAAGTTTATATAATATGATGATGATGTAGTAACTTTCACTAAGCATGGCTTTAAAGCAGAAAGGAGGGAGAAAGAGTCAGGGAGGTAAGACTTCATTACATTATGTTGTGTGTGGGATGGTTCGCCCATGGTGTCATTTAAACTAGAACCACCACTGCCCTCCCCGATCGTCGTTGACAGCACACACACACCTTCAATAGACAGCAATGGCAATATAATATTTACCTTAAGGTACATCAATAGAAGAAGCTGCATTAATAATATTGTGGCTCAAAAAGGAATATGGATAAATTATATTATTAGGGTCTGTATAGTGAATGTGTGTGTAGTAATGCCTTTTGTTCATTTGTTTGTTTTATTAATTAATTCATGAATCTTCATGAATTTTAGACTTGGCATATACCATATTCTGTGCAATAAAAGTATGTAAAAATAACTAAAAAGTTATATATATATATGAAAAGTGTTTTTAAACTAAATATTGATTTTTATTTGATTAGCACATGTACTTGCTGAATTATTTGCAATATTTTAAGAGTAATTAATTAAACGAATTAAAACCACATTATTTCATTTACCAGAAACAAAAATATAACATTACACTGAATTCATACATTTTTTTTGTGTGCCACCCCAAGATTTGCTGCGGCCTTTTCTGGCCACCCCTAAGAAAATTTTCTGGGGGCGCCACTATCCTGAACCCATGTGGTGATGTCTATATATCTGAGGGATCGAAGATCACGGTTGTTCAGCTTAGGCTTGTGCCCTTGTCCTTTACACACTGAAACTCCCCCAGATTCCTTGAATCTTTAAATGATGTTCTGCACTGTTGAAGATGGAATATTTAATTGTCTTCCTCTCTTTCTTTGAGTAACATTGTTTTTAAACATTTTATTAATTTTCTCACGTATTTGTTGGCACACTGGCGATCCTCGGCCAATCTTTGCTCCTAAAGGACTAGACCTTTCTTGGATGCTGCTTTTGTACCAAATCATAATCACAATCACCTGTTGACATCACCTGTTTCAAATCACATCATTATTTAACCAATTTACCTGATTACTAGCCCTAAACTGCACCTGTCCAAACTTATTTTGTATTGCGTTGCAGGTCTGAATGACAGGAAATGATGTAGATTTACAAATGAAATGAAGTTGACCAGACAACACATGAAATATTTTGTGTTCAAGTCAAAGTAAATCTGGAAATCACTACTTTCTTTTTTTATTCGCGTTTTCCATACTGTCACAGCTGTTTCTGATTTGGGCAGAGGTGTAGAGAGTACCTGAAAACCATACTTGAGTAAAAGTACAGATACCTTACTGTAAAAATTACTCTATTACAAGTTACAAGTCACCAATTCCAATAAGACTTGAGTAAAAGTATTAAAGTATCCGATTTTAAAAGAACTTAAGTATTTTACTCATACTGAATGTAGGCTCAAAGAACACCAAGAAAGGTTTAATTTCCTAATATATAAATTAAATTGAACACCTTAATGTTTCAAAAAGGCAGAACAAAATATATTTAAAAAATAGAACAAAAAGTCTCAGTCAAACTCAAATGTTCAAAAAAGGCACAAACAATTTATCAAAAAAATACGTAGTAAAAAAAAATCAGAGCTGACTTTGATGTGATTCATCTCTCAGTATCAGAGGGGGACAATATTTTTATTTTGAGTAGTTTTTCAATTGATTAATTATTTTCCCTGTATTAAAATTAAACAAAGAGGAGCACTGTTATTTTTCAACTTAGTAAACTACATATAAATTCAAGCTTCGGCTTCATCAAGCTTCATTCAAGCTTTTGCTAATTAAACACCTGGTATTAGGCAAGCTGCTAATTCACGTTCACATGATTTAGCTCATAAATAGCATTCAGTACCTTCAGCACCCTGCAGATGGCGATATCGCCTCATCTGCCCAACAAATTAGCCGTGGTAGATAAAGATGCCGACTTGTCGTGCACAATCACAATGTAATGAGTAACGGTAAGCATCCGTTCAAATGTAGTGGAGTAAAAAGTACATATATTCAATCAAAAATGTAGTCAAGTAAAGAGTAAAAGTTGCTTATATTTTTGATACTCAGTACAAGTACAAAGTAGCCAAAAAAATACTTAAAGGTGCAGTATGTAAGTTTGACACCAAGTGGTTGAACTAGGTATTGCACTCCTGGATCATAATAAAAGTACGCTGGGATGCCAGATTGTGTACAGGAGCGAGTGATTTAAACTGTGTTCTAAATAAAAGCAACGACACGCGATAGAGGGAATATTTTCCATAATAAAAGGAGTTTTTGTCCTAACCAACACCTCGAATTGATATATTAGAAATGGCTTCTATTTCTCACAGCTGAACAACAGAAACCTATGACAGCTAGATCACCTCAGGTAAGCCTTGTGTGCTTTATTCTGTGCTAAATGCTAACAATGCTAGTTTGAATGCATTTTACATGGCATTTGTTGCCATATACTGAAAGCAGAAAGTTCACCTCAGATCTTGAAAATACAATAAACCGTCTGAAATTGAACTTTAGAACTAAACACATATGAGTGATTCAGCATCTACATTGATGTTAAAGTGGGTTAACATGTATTAAATAGATTCTAAACCTTACCGTTTGGTGAGCGAGTGCATATTCTGTGCTTCTGAAAGGCTGTATTTACATTTCTGCCGTGTTTCGTCTGGTGCAAACAGCCAAATAGCTGGTCACTGCCTCTCTCGTCACAGCGTGTTGTTAGGACACGCGGTTACAATGTAACCTGCTCACCTAATGTTTACGTTCGTAATATTTATGTAATTTGCTAATTAATAACCTCATGTGGAACTGCATCTGTCTCCCATACTGTTCTTTTTGGTCACGGACGCATGCTTTCAAGAGTCTTACTGAATGAATGAATGAATGAAATACGCTGTTTTCCAACAAGGCAACCCGGGGTGCTGACATATAATTGGCTAAACTAGCATCGTGCATATGAAATTTATCTAAACAAAGACAGCGTTCCGGCACGGAAAAACCATTTTCAAAGCAGAATATCTGACTTCAGCATTGTTTTTCAGTTAAACAAGTATGTTCACTTGGGATGTTTCTTAAATATCTGCACACATATTATGGTGTTTTTATGCTTTAGAAGAGTCAAAAACTTACATACAGCACCTTTAAGTAAAGTAACGAAGTCCATTTACTCAAGTACTTTACACCACTGGATTTGGGATTGTAAAAACAGTCCTGAGTATTATTTACATTATTTATTAAATTACTCATGAGTTGTATTTCATTAATGTCTACCCCTACCTAAACCCAACCCTCACAGTAATGAGGGAAAGAAAGTTTGTGTATGTGTGAATGATTTTAGATTCTTTAGAATGAGAGAGAGAGAGAGAGAGAGTATGTGTGACTGTGCATTTGTGTGTGTGTGTGTGCGTGCGTGTGCATGCAGGTGTGTGTGTGTGTGTGTTTATTCTCCATTTCTCGTCTTTCTCATTCTCTAATGCTTTTCAGGACCATAATTCTTGCCTGCTCTCTCTCTCTCTCTCTCTCTCTCTCTTTCGCTCTCTCTCCTCCTCTTCTCTCTATAAGTGTGTGTATTCACTTCCTCTCAGAATCAGCGAGTGTGTGCGTGTGTTTGCTTGAGATCTCAGTCTTCATGTAGATGATGGTAAGTGTTTCCTCTTACAGATCTTCTGAGGATTTATCGGAGTACATTTGTGTTTAGGTTCAGTATTCGGTATATTGTGTTTAATCTAGGTGCTGGTGTATGTGTGAGGTATTTCTGTGCATGCTTTTTGCCATATAGTGTGTGTGTGTCTGTGTGTGCATTTGATTATGTTGCTTAGGAGTGAAAAATAGTAATAAATCAAAATGACTGCACTCGTAAAACAAAGTTGCTCCATTCATCTATTCAGCCATCTGTCCATCTATTCTTATTTTACTTATTATGTATAGAGATGACTTTTTTTTGCATATTTGCTCTTGGCAGTTTGTATAGTGTGGTATTGTCTGTTTGTCTGTAAATATTCCTATATTTTGTTTACTTTGTCTTGTGTTTGTGATGTTCAGATGATCATATCATGTTTTTTTCAGACATTTGGATGAACTCTGAGTATGTTAGATGACTTCCTTGTATTGCTTTTATAATTTTAGAGAGGATTTTAAAATGCAGTCTGCCAAAAATCTTCACTTTCATATTTACTGAAAGATGACTCTGGAAATACTTGCGGTGTGTTGGCTAAAATGTATTCGTTTTTCAGATGGATTGAAAGTTATCCTATGTTAAATTATTTGATTTCATTAATAATTATTATATTTTAATTATTTACTTTACGAGTTATGGTTATTAAAAAAATAAATAATTTGGTTTATTATTATTATTATTAGTAGTAGAAGTAGTAGTAGTAATAATAATTATCATTATTTGCTTATTATTTTTATTGTTATTATTATTATTATTATTATTATTCATGACTTTTATTTTATAATATAATAATGATAATAAATATATTTCTTATCATTATTATTTTATTTTTATTATTATTATTATTATTATTATTATTATTCATGACTTATTTTATAATATAATAATAATAATAATAATAATAGTATTCTTATCATTATTATCATTATTATTTTTATTATTATTATTCATGACTTTTATTTTATAATATAACAATAATAAAAATATTATTCTTATCATTATTATTATTTTTTTATTATTATTATTCATGTACTTTTTAATACAATAATAAATATTCTTTTATTATTATTATTATTTTTGTTATCATTATTATTATATTTATTATTATTATTATTAATATTATTATTATTATTATTCATGACTTTTATAATATAATAATAAATATTCTTATTATTATTATTATTATTTGTTGTTGTTGTTGTTGCTGTTATTATAATTAATGACTTTTATTTTATAATATAATAATATTTAAAAAAATGTTCGTGTCATTATTATTATTATTAATTACTTATTGTATAATATAATAATAATAATAATAATAATAATAATAATAATAATAAATATTATTATTATTATTATTATCAAATTAAATTAATTCATTAATTAATATTATTATTATTTTATTATTTTTATTCATGACTTTTATTTTATAATATAACAATAATAAAAAATATAATAATTATTATTATTATACTATTATATAGTATTTTGTGGTAATCAATCAGATTCTCATAGTGTGAAATGTAACTAGCAAGGAGATGTATACAGTTTGTTATGAAAAGGGACAAATAAAAAAGTATGCTTATGCACCAATATCTCAGATAAGAGTGTATTCTAATCAGACATGAATGCTGTGAAGTCGCTGTGTCCAGAGATTGTCAGATGAACTTCCTAAGTTCCTAAATGCTCATTTTTCGATGTAGTCCTGATTGCTGCAGTGCAGGAGCAGAAGCCACTAAAGCATTATTAAATACAGCTTTGCAGTGCATTAGCAGACGGGAGCAGACTGTGTGTGTCCTGTTATACGCCCTCGCTCCCTTCAGAGGGCTCGGATCTGAGCTTTTGGGATGGAGCCAGACTTTTTAGGAGCCTTTTAGTGTCCAGTCCTGCATTGTAGAGCTGCTGTCCTGCAGAGTTTAAAAATGTGCTGGATTTAATGCATTTTGAGTATTAGTTTTGTTTCAAAAACATTGGCTGATTGTTAATACTTCAGCTTCAGCCTACATTTTTGTGAAACTGCAAAAACATATTTTCACATGCATTTGACTGCAGTTTCTTGGTAAAATGAGCACTATCATGCAGTATATTCCTTTTCACACTAATGATATTTACTGGGATATGTTATCAATGAATAAAGGACTATTTTCGTGCTGTATTTTGCATCTCAAAAAATATCTTATCGCTGTCTATGATTTGTTATTGAATACATTTACATTTGGGCAACTTTCTGGCCAGTAGTTCTGAATTTAGTACAGTTTTGTTCTTGTGCTGTAGAGCTCTCAGGTTCAAGTCTGATATAGCATGCTTTCACATAAGAGATAAAAGCAAGGTAAAACTATGTGATCGCAGTTTATTTCATTTTAAAAACATTATTGGTTGGGTTTAGGGAAGGACTTCGCCTGCTGATCTGCACACCAAGCACCGCCTTCTAGTGTATCTTATAGTGTATCTGAAACGTACAACTAAACGCACCCTAAGTAACATATTTCCGATTCACAAAAATGTAGACAGCGCCCTCTAGTGGAGTTGTCTTTTGAAACGTGCAACAAAACAAACCTGACATAACGTGTTTTATGTTTTGCAAAAATGTAGAAAGCGCCCTCTAGTGGATTTGTTGTATGAAACATACCCAGAGCGGTGTATTTTATCTTTTCAAAAATGTAAATAGCTCCCTCTAGTGTATTTGTCATCTGAAATGTGCAACGTAACATACCCAAAGCAATGTGTTTTATCTTTTGCAAAAATGTAGACCGACCTCTAGGTGGAGTTGTCATCTGAAACGTGCAACAAAACATACCCGACATAAGGTGTTTTATGTTTTGCAAAAATGTAGACAGCATTCTTTAGAGGATTTGTCATCTGAAACATACCCAGAGCGGTGTATTTTATCTTTTTAAAAATGAAGACAGCACCCTCTAGTTTGATGTATCATCTGAAACGTGCCTAGAAACATATCCGGAGCAATGTATTTTATGTTGTACAAAAATGTAGACAGCGCCCTCTAGTGGATTTGTCGAATGAAACATGCCCAGAGCAATGTATTTAATCTTTTCAAAAACGCAAACAGCACCCTCTAGTGGATTTGTCATCTGAAACGTGCTACGTAACATAACCAAAGCAATGTGTTTCATGTTTTGCAAAAAAGATGTAGACAGCTCTCTAGTGGATTTTTCATCTGAAATGTGCAATAAAACAACGTATTTTATCTTTTCAAAAATCTAGATCTGAAACATGCAAGGAAACGCACCCGGACCAACATATTTTATCTTTTGCAAAAATGTATACAGCGCCCTCTAGTGGAGTTGTCATCTGAAACATGCAGCAAAACATACCCGACATAAGGTGTTTTATGTTTTGCAAAAATGTAGAAAGCTCCCTCTAGTGGATTTGTTGTATGAAACATACCCAGAGCAGTGTATTTTATCTTTTCAAAAATTTAAACAGCTCCCTCTAGTGGATGTGTCATCTGAAATGTGCAATAAAACTTACCTGAAGCAACATTTTATCTTTTGCAAAAATGCCAACAGCTCCCTCTAGTAGATTAGTCATCTGAAACGTGCAACAAAGCTGACCCAGAGCAATGTATTTTATCTTTTGCAAAAATGTAGACAGCGCCCTCTAGTGGATTTGTTATCTGAAACGTGCAATGGAACAAACTCAGAGCAACATATTTTTGTCTTTGCAAAAATGTAGACAGCGCCCTCTAGTGGAGTTGTCATCTGAAACGTGCAACAAAACATACCCGACATAACGTGTTTTATGTTTTGCAAAACTGTAGACAGCGCCCTCTAGTGGATTTGATGTATGAAACATACCCAGAGCGGTGTATTTTATCTTTTCAAAAATGTAAACAGCTCCCTCTAGTGGATGTGTCATCTAAAATGTGCAACGTAACATACCCAAAGCAATGTGTTTTATGTTTTGCAAAAATGTAGACAGCACTCTCTAGTGGAGTTGTCATCTGAAACATACCCAGAGCGGTGTATTTTATCTTTTTAAAAATGAAGACAGCACCCTCTAGTTTGATGTATCATCTGAAACGTGCCAAGAAACATATCCGGAATAATGTATTTTATGTTGTACAAAAATGTAGACAGCGCCCTCTAGTGGATTTGTCGAATGAAACATGCCCAGAGCAATGTATTTTATCTTTTGCAAAATTGTAGACAGCGTCCTCATGGATTTGTCATCTGAAGCATGCAATGAAACATACCTGGAGCATTGTATTTTTTTTTCAAAAATGTAAACAGCGCCCTCTAGAGGATTTGTCATTTGAAATGTGCAACAAAACATACCAGGAGTAACATGTTTAATGTTTTGCAAAACTGTAGACAGCGCCCTCTAGTGGATTTGTTGTATGAAACATACCCAGAGCGGTGTATTTTATCTTTTCAAAAATGTAGACAGCGCCCTCTAGTGGAGTTGTCATCTGAAATGTGCAACAAAACATACCCGACATAACGTGTTTTATGTTTTGCAAAACTGTAGAAAGCTCTCTAGTGGATTTGTTGTATGAAACATACCCAGAGCGGTGTATTTTATCTTTTCAAAAATGTAAACAGCTCCCTCTAGTGGATTTGTCATCTGAAATGTGCAACAAAACATACCAGGAGTAACATGTTTTATGTTTTGCAAAAATGTAGACAGCGCCCTCTAGTGGATTTGTCATCTGAAGCGTGCAATGGAACATACTCAGAGCAACATATTTTTATCTTTTGCAAAAATGTAGACAGCGCCCTCTAGTGGAGTTGTCATCTGAAATGTGCAACAAAACATACCCGACATAACGTGTTTTATGTTTTGCAAAACTGTAGAAAGCGCCCTCTAGTGGATTTGTTGTATGAAACATACCCAGAGCGGTGTATTTTATCTTTTCAAAAATGTAAACAGCTCCCTCTAGTGGATTTGTCATCTGAAATGTGCAACGTAACATACCCAAAGCAATGTGTTTTATGTTTTGCAAAAATGTAGACAGCGCCCACTAGTGGATTTGCCATCTGAAAGGTGCCAAAAAACATATCCGGAGCAACATATTTTATGTTGTACAAAAATGTAGACAGCGCCCTCTATTGGATTTGTCGTATGAAACATGCCCAGAGCAATGTATTTTATCTTTTCAAACACGCAAACAGCACCCTCTAGTGGATTTGTCGTATGAAACATGCCCAGAGCAATGTATTTTATCTTTTCAAAAATGTAAACGGCACCCTCTAGTGGATTTGTCATCTGAAACATGCTACGTAACATAACCAAATGTGTTTCATGTTTTGCAAAAAAGATGTAGACAGCTCTCTAGTGGATTTTTCATCTGAAATGTGCAACAAAACATATTCAGAGCAGCGTATTTTATGTTGTGCAAAAATGTAGACAGCACTCTCTAGTGAATTTGTCATCTGAACGTGCAATGAAACATACCCGGAGCAACATATTTTATCTTTTGCAAATATGCAGACTGTGCCTTCTAGTGGATTAGTCTGAAATTTGCAACAAAACAAAAACATCTGACACTTGACACAATGACACATACCAGGAGCAATGTATTTTATCTTTTGCAAAATTGTAGACAGCGACCTCATGGATTTGTCATCTGAAGCATGCAATGAAACATACCAGGAGCAATGTATTTTATGTTTTGCAAAAAAAGAGAGCGCCCTCTTGTGGATTTGCCATCTGAAACTTGCAACAAAAAATACCAATGCAACGTATTATCTTTTGCAAATTTGTAGTCTGCGCCCTCTAGTTGATTTGTCATCTGAAACATGCAACAGAACATAACCAGAGCAACATATTTTATCGTTTGCGAAAATGTAGACGGTGCTTTCTAGTGGATTTGTCGTATGAAACATACCTGGAGTAATGTATTTTTTTTTCAAAAATGTAAACAGCTCCCTCTAGTGGATTTGTCATCTGAAATGTGCAACGAAACATACCAGGAGTAATATGTTTTGCAAAAATGTAGACAGCGCCCTCTAGTGGATTTGTCATCTGAAGCGTGCAATGGAACATACTCAGAGCAACATATTTTATCTTTTGCAAAAATGTAGACAGCGCCCTCTAGTGGAGTTGTCATCTGAAACGTGCAACAAAAAATACCCGACATAACGTGTTTTATGTTTTGCAAAAATGTAGAAAGCGCCCTCTAGTGGATTTGTTGTATGAAACATACCCAGAGCGGTGTATTTTATCTTTTCAAAAATGTAAACAGCTCCCTCTAGTGGATTTGTCATCTGAAACATGCTACATAACATAACCAAAGCAATGTGTTTCATGTTTTGCAAAAAAGATGTAGACAGCTCTCTAGTGGATTTTTCATCTGAAATGTGCAATAAAACAACGTATTTTATCTTTTCAAAAATCTAGACGGCGCCTTTTAGTGGATTTGTCATCTGAAACATGCAATGAAACGCACCCGGACCAACATATTTTATCTTTTGCAAAAATGCCAACAGTGCCCTCTAGTAGATTAGTCATCTAAAACGTGCAACAAAGCTGACCCAGAGCAATGTATTTTATCCTTTGCAAAAATGTAGACACCGCCCTCTAGTGGATTTGTCATCTGAAACGTGCAATGGAACAAACTCAGAGCAACATATTTTTGTCTTCTGCAAAAATGTAGACAGCGCCCTCTAGTGGAGTTGTCATCTGAAATGTGCAACAAAACATACCCGACATAACGTGTTTTATGTTTTGCAAAAATGTAGACAGCGCCCTCTAGTGGAGTTGTCATCTGAAATGTGCAACAAAACATACCCGACATAACGTGTTTTATGTTTTGCAAAACTGTAGACAGCATTCTTTAGTGGATTTGTCATCTGAAACATACCCAGAGCGGTGTATTTTATCTTTCTAAAAATGAAGACAGCACCCTCTAGTTTGATGTATCATCTGAAACGTGCCAAGAAACATATCCGGAGCAATGTATTTTATGTTGTACAAAAATGTAGACAGCACCCTCTAGTGGATTTGTCGAATGAAACATGCCCAGAGCAATGTATTTAATCTTTTCAAAAACGCAAACAGCACCCTCTAGTGGATTTGTCATCTGAAACATGCTACGTAACATAACCAAAGCAATGTGTTTCATGTTTTGCAAAAAGATGTAGACAGCTCTCTAGTGGATTTTTCATCTGAAATGTCGATAAAACAACGTATTTTATCTTTTCAAAAATCTAAACGGCGCCTTTTAGTGGATTTGTCATCTGAAACATGCAATGAAAGGCACCCGGACCAACATATTTTATCTTTTGCAAAAATGTAGACAGCGCCCTCTAGTGGAGTTGTCATCTGAAACGTGCAACAAAACATACCCGACATAAGGTGTTTTATGTTTTGCAAAAATGTAGAAAGCGCCCTCTAGTGGATTTGTTGTATGAAACATACCCAGAGCAGTGTATTTTATCTTTTCAAAAATGTAAACAGCTCCCTCTAGTGGATTTGTCATCTGAAATGTGCAATAAAACTTACCTGAAGCAACATTTTAGGTCACACTTTATTTCGATGGTCCGTTTGTTGAATATAAGTTACATTGCATCTACATGTCAATTAATTATCATTAGATTATAAGTAGACTGTTAGGTTGGGGTTAGGGTTGGGGTTAGTGTAAGTTGACATGTACTTGCGAAGTTTCCTATAGTCAGTTAAATGTCTGTTGAAGGACTGTTAAATGTCAGTATCAACAGATATTAAGTAGACAGTCTACTAATACTCAAATGGACCATCCAAATTAAGGTGTTACCCATTTTATCTTTTGCAAAAATGCCAACAGTGCCCTCTAGTGGATTAGTCATCTGAAACGTGCAACAAAGCTGACCCAGAGCAATGTATTTTATCTTTTGCAAAAATGTAGACAGCGCCCTCTAGTGGATTAGTCATCTGAAACGTGCAATGGAACAAACTCAGAGCAACATATTTTTGTCTTTTGCAAAAATGTAGACACCGCCCTCTAGTGGAGTTGTCATCTGAAACGTGCAACAAAACATACCCGACATAACGTGTTTTATGTTTTGCAAAACTGTAGAAAGCGCCCTCTAGTGGATTTGTTGTATGAAACATACCCAGAGCGGTGTATTTTATCTTTTCAATAATGTAGTCTGCACCCTCTAGTGGATTTGTCATCTGAAACGTGCAATAAAACAACATATTTTATCTTTTGCAAAAATGTAGACGGCGCCTTTTAGTGGATTTGTCATCTGAAAAATGCAATGAAACGCACCCGGAGCAACATATTTTATCTTTTGCAAAAATGTCGACAGTGCCCTCTAGTGGATTAGTCATCTGAAACGTGCAACAAAACATACCCAAAGCAATGTGTCTTATGTTTTGCAAAAATGTAGACAACGCCCTCTAGTGGATTAGTCATCTGAAATGTGCAACGTAACATACCCAAAGCAATGTGTCTTATGTTTTGCAAAAATGTAGACAACGCCCTCTAGTGGATTTGTCATATGAAAAATACCCGGAGCAATGTATTTTATCTTTTCAAAAACCCAAACAACACCCGCTAGTGGAGTTGTCATCTGACACGTGCTACATAACATAACCAAAGCAATGTGTTTTATGTTTTGCAAAAAAGACGTGGACAGCTCTCTAGTGGATTTTTCATCTGAAATGTGCAACTAGACATACTTGGAGCAACGCATTTATCTTTTGTAAAAATGTAGACAGCACTCTCTAGTGGATTTGTCATATGAAACATACCCAGAGCGGTGTATTTTATCTTTTTAAAAATGTAGACAGCACCCTCTAGTTTGATGTATCATCTGAAACGTGCCAAGAAACATATCCGGAGCAATGTATTTTATGGTGTACAAAAATGTAGACAGCGCCCTCTAGTGGATTTATCATCTGAAACGTGCAACAAAGCATACTCAGAGCAATTTATTTTATCTTTTGCAAAAATGTAGTCTGCACCCTCTAGTGGATTTGTCATCTGAAACGTGCAATAAAACAACATTTTATCTTTTCAAAAATGTAGACGGCGCCTTTTAGTGGATTTGTCATCTGAAAAATACAATGAAACATACCCAGGGCAACGTATTTTATCTTTTGCAAAAATGTAGACAGCACCCTCTAGTGCATTAGTCATCTGAAATGTGCAATGTAACATACCCAAAGCAATGTGTTTTATGTTTTGCAAAAATGTAGATGGCGCCTTCTATTGGATTTGTCATCTGAAACATGCAATGGAACATACTCGGAGCAACATATTTTATCTTTTGCAAAAATGTACACAGCGCCCTCTAGTGGAGTTGTCATCTGAAACGTGCAACAAAACATACCCGACATAACGTGTTTTATCTTTTGCAAAAATGTACACAGCACCCTCTACTGGATTAGTCATCTGAAATGTGCAATAAAACATACCTGAAGCAACATATTTTATCTTTTGCAAAAATGTCAACAGTGCCCTCTAGTGGATTAGTCATCTGAAACGTGCAACAAAGCTGACCCAGAGCAATGTATTTTATCTTTTGCAAAAATGTAGACAGCGCCCTCCAGTGGATTTGTCATCTGAAATGTGCAATGAAACATACCTGAAGCAACGTATTTTATCTTTTTAAAAATGTAGACACCGCCTCTAGTAAATTTGTCATCTGAAACGTGCAATGAAACACACCCGAAGCAACATATTTTATTTTTCGCAGAAATGTCGACAGTGCCCTCTAGTGGATTTGTCATTTGAAACATGCAATGAAACATACCCTGAAGTGTGTATATTACATTTTGCAAAAATGTATCCTAATGCTATATCTTTAATGAGCTTAGGTTGTTTAAGATATTTCATCTGTGTTTTCAATTTTAAGCTTTAATCTCACTTCACTTTTTGAATTCAGACATGAAAATTATATAATATATAGTTTGTTTAAAGACCAAAAAAAAAAGCTTTATTCCATTTTGTACTAAAAAAGACCTGTGAGATGGTGACAGTTAAAAATGACTGATGAATATGCAAACAGAATTTTATGTTAACGGTATAATTTAATGTGCAAATGTTTAGTGTGTGAATTTATGAAGTGTCCTGTCTTGACAGCACTTCAGCATCAGTCAACAGCTCATCTCTCATCACCGCCTACTTAAAGACTGTCTCATGAAATGGATTGACTTCAGTGCTGTCTCATACAGAAGCTCAGTTGGTCATACCAACCCCTAATATGCCTTTCAAGTCTAAAGGGTGCTTTTTACATCTATATTCTTCAAGTGTTTTTCTGGGTGGATAGCTATTTGATTGTGAAAATACAGTCCTTGATGTACTTTATCGTGCTTATGACACGGCTACCTGCCACAAAACATAAAAGTTAGACCCAAAACATTCTGTGCCTAATAGTTTATTATTTAATTAAATGCAAAGCTGACAGAAATGAAAACAGCTGATGGAGTATACACTAACCTGTGCATTATTCAGACACAAGATGGCGCCAAACAGTCAAGAACACAACGCTGACAGAAACTAAAACAGCTGATGGAGTATACACTAACCTGTGCATTATTCAGACACAAGATGGCGCCAAACAGTCAAAAACACAAAGCTGACAGAAACGAAAACAGCTGATGGAGTATACACTAACCTGTGCATTATTCAGACACAAGATGGCGCCAAACAGTCAAGAACACAACGCTGACAGAAACTAAAACAGCTGATGGAGTATACACTAACCTGTGCATTATTCAGACACAAGATGCCGCCAAACAGTCAAAAACGCAGTGTGACAGACAAGCAGATACATATGAATGTGTATATATAGATGTGAGTATATCCGCTGGCAGTCAAGGTGATTCAAAGTTCCTGCATGAACCTGTGTTATTCAACGCTAGTTATCTGGGAATAACAAACCTTTGAATGAAACGACTGACCAATCAGAATCCAGTATTCCAAATAGCCATGTTTGGTCATTAACCATTAACCGATAAAGTTTGAATGTTGAGTGTGTGAGTGTGTGCGTGCGTGCGTGAAATCGATTAAAAGCATTCACGTTTAACATGTAAAGCAGTTTTTTATGCTATGTGTGCATGTGTGCACGTGCGTGTAT
Organism: Danio kyathit; assembly: GCA_903798195.1. Classification (NCBI taxonomy): domain Eukaryota; kingdom Metazoa; phylum Chordata; class Actinopteri; order Cypriniformes; family Danionidae; genus Danio; species Danio kyathit. The sequence goes on from LR812538.1 coordinate 58,963,585, forward strand.
ATGTGTGTTAGAGAGAGTGAGAGTGTGTGTATCAATAAATTACAGTTGTAAAGTCTTCATCTGTAGTATCTTGAGTTTCTCTTGAACATTAAAGTGCGACGGCTGCAGTCCGAGAGAGATTTATCACTGTTCCTGAAGCACAAGGACACATGAACACACAAGTCTCAGACGCAGCACTCCTTTAATGGCAGAGATAGCTAAAAGTGGAATGATTTCCAAACGATTCCTGTCACACACTATCAGCATCATCAAATCCTGAAAACCCACTGCATATACTTTTATACGTTCAGTGTGTGATTTATCAGGATGTGTTATAATAGGGGGAAATGCTGATCAGTTTGTCTTGATTGTATTGTATACTGTGTGATGGCATAATCATGATATTGTTGTTTTTTTGTTTTATGGAAATATTTTTTTCCACACCGATGCCTCTTACTGTCTTACTGTCTTTTGGAAGAAGCCTGTGTCATTTCTGTTAAAAATAAACTTGCTGGTTGAATAAAAGTAACTGTAAGTCAGAATTTGCCAGGAGTATGAATAATTTTGGACTTGACTGTAATTTTTCTTTTTCAAATATTTCCCAAATGATGTTTAACAGAGCAAGGAATTTTTCACAGTATTTCCTATAATATTTTTTCTTCTGGAGAGTCTTATTTGTTTTACCTTGGCTAGATTCAATTTTTTAAACTATTTTAAGGTCAATATTATTAGCCCCCTTAAACAATATTTTTTTTCGATTGTCTACAGAACAAGCCACTGTTAGGGGCAAATCACAACAAACGAGAAGTTACATTCTAATGCTGCGTTCACACCAGACGCGGAAGAAGCGTCAAGCGCGAGTGATTTACATGTTAAGTCAATGCAAACGCGTAAATAGGCATCCTGCGGCGCGATACACGCGAATGGCGCGGCGCGAATGACACGAATTGCGCGAATGGCGCGGATGGCGTGATACGCACGAATGGCACCACGCGAATTGAGCGTTTGACGCGCTTAACGCGCAAATTGCGCAAATCGCTCGAGTTCAAAAATCTGAACTACTGCGGACATTCGCGCCGCGTTAACCAATCAGAAGCTTGCTCTTGTAGGGCAATGATTGTGACGTAGCACCTGTTGTTGGTGTTCCGGGGGAAATCCTCGAGCCGACACCGACAACAGTTCATTAAACTGGGCTTGGCTCAGTCAGAAGCACCGCTGAAAGCCTCAGTCATCCAGGTTAAGTTTCTGGAGGAGTTTATGAGCTCACAGCGCTGGGTGCACCTCTGAAAGTATCTAGTGAACTCAGACACTGGTCCAAACGTATCGACGCTGTTTTTCAGGCTTCATAAAAGCACATAAACACAGGTATTTTCTCAATAAAATCCATGTTAGCCATTTAGCAAAGAAGCTACAGTCACCGGGCAGACAGAAGCCCTGCCCATGACGCGAATCCGCGTCTGTTCTGAAGTGAATTTGATGCGAGATCGAAGCAGAGTTTGACGCGCGAATGATGCTTAGTCTGATGCGCGAATGAAGCGAGTAAACTCAAATGTTCACGCGTCTATTTATACACGAATAGCGCAATTTAGCCGCGCGTTCTGCGTCTGGTGTGAACGCAGCATAAAAACGCGAGGCGCAGCGCACTGCCTATTTTGTTGACAAGAAAAAATTAAGTGCGGTTTGCTTATGTTGCTAGGCAACGATTGAATCAGCTGCGTAATGTGCACGAGTGTTGCTGTTGATATTAATATAATTGTACAATTTATTAATATTGTGATATTCAAGATTTGTAAGTCATACAGCATTGGATGACTCAAAACAGCAACCACAAGTCTCTCCTCCATCTTCAAAAGTCTCAGTTGTTGTCTTGACAAAACAAACACTGCAGGCACCTCAACAGAAACCCCGCCTCTGCTTTCATTTGATTGGAGAATGAAATAGACGCGGCTGACGTAGCACGCTTTTTCCGCTCCGAGTTTACTTTTTTCAACTGCGAGGGTAAAGTCTAGGGCTGCGTCGGAAACCGCCTACTACTCAGTAGGTACTGCGTTTGAATTTAAACGTACTACTCGGCCGTTAGAAAAGTGCGTTCTATACAGTATGAATGTCAGAAGTATGAATGGAATTCGGACGTACTACATCCGCCATTTTGTCATGGTCACGTGACCAACCTGCGTCAGTTGCGTCGCTTCACTTCCATTCATGAATTCTCTCGCGGGGCATCATGGGATAGCGCAGCGTGCATGGGATGCGCACTTCAGAATCTCGCCGGAAGTAGTAAGTCATCCGGGTACTTCTCACATACTGATTTTCGAATTCTATGAATTCGGACATACTACTCGGCTCGCATACTGATTTTAGCGTACTGTATAGTATGGAAGTATGCAGTTTCAGACGCAGCCTAGATCTGATACGAGGCCGGCCGGAAGTGCGATATGTACATTAATATAACAGCATTTTTTTATGACACTATATAACAATAATTTATATTTTTACAGGACTGTGACTGTTGGGTTTAGGGTTGTGGTTGGGGTCGACGTTAATAAAATATAATAAATGGGAAATTTAATAAATAATATAAATAATTCTCGTTAACTTCCGGCCGCATCCATATCCGATCTAGCAACAACCAACTGCGAGTGCATGGTGCGCAAGGGCAGAAACGCGAGGGGGCAGCAGACGGTTAAAACAGGAGGCACACAGGGCGCTAAAGCAGCGTGCACAACGCTCGCGACCATTAGTAAACCGTTCAAAAAAGGCACCTGTCAACGTTAAAGCGCGTACAGTGTGATCGGCCCTTAAACAATGACTTGCCTAATTACAGTAACTTTAACCTAGTTAACCTAGTTAAGCCTTTAAATGTCACTTTAAGCTGAATACTAGTGTCTTGAAGAATATCTAGTCAAATATTATGTGCTGTCATCATGACGAAGATAAAAGAAATCAGTTATTAGAAATGAGTTATTAAAACTATTATGTTTAGAAATGTGTTGGACAAAATCTTCTCTCTGTTCAACGGAAATTGGGGAAAAATATACAGGAGGGCTGATAATTCAGGGGTCCTAAAATTTTTCTGACTTCAACTGTATATACACTACCTGACAAAAGTCTTGTCGTGGATCCCAATTGAAAGAGCAACAAATAATAACTTGACTTCTAGTTGATCATTTGGAAAAGTGGCAGAAGGTGGATTTTTCTGATGAATCATCTGTTGAACTGCATCCCCATCATCACTAATACTGCAGAAGACCTACTGGAACCCACATGGACCAAAGATTCTCACAGGAATCAGTCAAGTTTGGTGAAAGAGAAATCATGGTTTGGGGCTACATTCAGTATAGGGGCGTGCGAGAGATCTGCAGAATGGATGGCAACATCAACAGCCTGAGGTATCAAGACATTTGTGCTGCCCATTACATTACAAACCACAGGAGAGGGCAAATTCTTCAGCAGGATAGCGCTCCTTCTCATACTTCAGCCTCCACATCAAAGCTCCTGAAAGCAAAGAAGGTCAAGGTGCTCCAGGATTGGCCAGCCCAGTCACCAGACATGAACATTATTGAGCATGTCTGGTGTAAGATGGAGGAGGAGGCATTGAAGATGAATCCAAAGAATGTTGATGAACTCTGGGAGTCCTGCAAGAACGCTTTCTTTGCCATTTCAGATGACTTTATTAGTAAGTGATTTGAGTCATTGCAGAGATGTATGGATGCAGTCCTCCAAGCTCATGATGGAGTTAGACACAATATTCATTCTGTTTCCACTGCAGCATGACTTTATATTTTATACTGGACATTATTTCTGTTCAGTCACAAGACTTTTGTCTAAGCAAAGTCAGACCTTACTGTCCTAATGAAATTATTAAATTAGGTAAATTGGTAAATTAAGCGTAATCTAGAGGCCTTTGCCTTTCATATAAGCCACTTCTGATACCAAATAATCAACTAGAAGTCAAGTTATTATCTGTTGTTCCTAAAACCTGGATAGGCGACAAGACTTTTGTCAGGTAGTGTAGTATTATAGTACTTAATATAGACTATATAGTACTGAATCATGGTAGTATGATCATAATATCTCTCCATACTCATCTTACAGTATATCTTTCATCTGTGTTCCCATTGTCTCTGAATGTTTTGTAAATCCAATTGAATGCATTGGATTTAACCACACGTTTTATCCCAAAGTGAACATCAAATTAAAAAAAACAAAGAGTCAAACCCGATGACAGAAACCGTCAGTGTGCAAATAGCAGATATTTGCGCAGTTCCTGCAGTTTCTTCTGTTTGCAGCTGCTTTTGGGCTTGCTGTGTTCATTCATCCAGGCCAGCAGGGGCGCTGCTGCTCTGCTTTTTTTTTTTTGCTGGCTCTTCTATTGACTTGTGTTTTTCTTTTCCCCTTCTTGTGGCACCAGGCGCGGCTTCCCTCCTCTTCATCCACCCTAAGCATTGCCGAGGTATTCCTGCATGATGATGTCACTTCCTGCTCTTCCTCTGCCCCCTTCCTGTCTGTCATGCATGCTTGGTTTGGCGGAAATGACCTGCAGTCATTTCTGGGACACATGCAAATGTCTGTCTTGGAGATTTATGTGTGTTTTTGAGTGTTTGTGCATCAACTTCACTTCATTTTTTTTATTTAAAATGCATTTTTTGTCATTCATATAAATATGAATGTTTCTGGTTACTGTAATTAGTGGTTGACTGATATATATCCATCAATATTTCCGGATTTGGTCATTTTCAGTTTGTAATTTTCAGATTTTTTAGGGTAAACTAATTTATATTGTTGTTCTGGGATGTTTTGTTTATTAGGTAAAAAATAGTAGTGTCAGCTTTAATATAACATAATATTATTATTTATTATAATAAATTATTATAATAATATTGTTTGTTGAAGATAACACAAATCTCACAAATAAAAAAAATTGTAAAGTAGTCAGTTACAATATTTAAATAGTTATATTTGATTATAAATAAAAAATAATAAATAATTTTGGCATGTTTTGTTTATTAGTTAATAAAAATTATAGTGTCAGCTTTAAAATATAAAAAAATTAAATTCAAATTAAATATTTATTCAACTGTAGTGTTGATTTTCCACTGACAAATTTATTATTTAATAATACATTAAAAAGTAAATGTATTTTTGTTATTATTGTACTATATTATTAAAGACAATCAATAAAAAAAAATGTAAATGTAAGTAACAATATTTAAATAATTATATTTAATTATAAATAAAAAGAACTGTAAAAACTGTAATGTACATTGTTGTTCTGGCATGTTTCGTTTATTAGTTAATAAAATAATGTTGTCAGTTTTTAAAAACAATACAAATTTAATTTAAATGAAATAAACTGTAGTGCTGTTTTTCCACTGAAAAAAAAGGATTTTTTTATACTATTTATCTTAATAAATTATAAGAGTATTTTTGTGTTAAAAACAACATGAATGTCTCTATAGTAACAATATTTGAATAATTATATTTAATTCTGAATTTGAAAAATTAATAAGCAATTTTGTGTATTTTTAATGATAAACTATAATGTACATTGTTGTTAATAGGGTCAGATTTTTAATTATTTAAACAATTATTAAATTATAATATTGTAGTGTTGATTTTTCACAGACAAGTTTATTATTTATTAATAAATAAATGTATTTTTTTTGTAATGTATTATTGTTAAAGACGATCAATAAAAAAAAGAATCTATATTTTCCAGATTAATAAAGGGACCAAGCCGAAAAGAAAAAAAAGAAGAAAAAAAAAATATATATATATATATAGCACATTCGCAGGCTATTTAAAATAAAACTATTCAGATGGCACTCTGTGGCGCGGCAGAAATATGAACAGTGTCCTGAGTCGTGGCTGGGCGCCGCAGACAGCCGCCGACTTCCAGCGCCGGTGTGTGTACCCTAATAGAAACCTATGTTTAGAATTCTGAAATGCGTGACGTTGGGTGGCGCGTCGCCGAGCGGCGCTTCTGGTGTGCGACCTGCTTTAGTGTCCCATCAGTGCTGATATATAATCATATTGCACTGCTACTCGTGTAAAATTGCTTTTTTACAACAGTTCGACAGCATAACCGTGTATATAAAAAAGAACATCAAACACAAAGTCTAAAAATCCTTTTGTATGAGGAACTACTTTCTTCCGCCATTCATTCACATCTGCAGCTGACGTCAGAACAGCCAACGCAATCTCACAGCAATTCGTAACTTTTTGATTTAGTGGCTAATTCGTATGAATTCGTACAATCTAATTCGTACAATTTAGTATGTTTTGCTCATCACCCAATGACGGTTGGGTGCCATGGCTCCTTGTTTCATACATTTTCGTACGACTCAACTTGTACGAATTCGTACGAATTAGCCACTAAACTGAAAAAACGTAAAATACTTGCATTTCCTCGTGAGATCAGGCTGGAACAGCAGAAACCGCTCCTACTTCATCAAAATCACTTTAGATCTAGTGTTTGAATGATTCTCTAGCATAATGTCTAAAATGATGACAACACAGGCTCACATTTTAAGATTATAAGGCTGAACGGCATGAAATGCCATCAGTCTACAGAGATTTCCCAATATTTCTCTGTTGCAATCGGGAGATCACAATAATTATCCCCGAAAAAGCCAAAGCAAAGCAAACACTAGCAGATTACTATGGTATAAATACAGCACTACAACATACAAAAGAGAGAGATCGACTTAGAATGACACTTACCTGTTCTGTAATGATTTGATCTGCTGTAGCTTGAAATTTACAGAGTTTTTCCTCTTCTAAGGGTTTATTATGTGGTCTCTGTCATCATCTTGTGGCAGAACGTCAACCGTCTTTGCTCTGCTCAGTATGACAGGCTGATGGCCGCAGATGTGCTGAATCTCCGAAATTCATAATATTTTAAAATAGGCACTATCCTTATAAATAAACAACTACATTCTCACCTAAAAAAGCCTCTAAAGTACAAGTTGTCCAACAGTTGCAATATTTGTCAAACTGTTGTGAGTTTATTGATCTGCTGTCATTCTATATAGCCAGAGTAATACACAAGGGTGAAAAGACTGTACGAGTGCTGATATTATGGGAATATCGCACGGCTATCAACCAATCAGGTTTGGGAACCAGACAGAACTGTTGTATAAATATATATAATTGTATTGGGATGATTTGTTTAGTACTTAAAAAAATAATAGTCAGTAATAAATTATATATATATATATATATATATATATATATATATATATATATATATATATATATATATATATATATATATATATATATTATTTATTTAAATAAAATAATTTAAATAAAATAATTTTAATAAAATAATGAGGTCATTATTATAATAATATTGTTTAAGACAACACAAATGTCTCTATTAAAAATCATAAAATACATTTTTAAAATGAATCAACAATTTTGTGTTTTGTTAATGCTAAGACGGTTAATGCTAAGACTGTTTTCTGGATTTAGTTTCAGCCGACCACTAGTTAAAAACATATTGAAATGCTCTAAAAGTGCAGTTCTGTGAGATTACAGTATGCATGTGTTATTTCTCACTCAACTGTATTTATTTGAGACGTCTTTGCAATCATTATTTTTGTTATTTATTAGTATTATTATTATTTGAATCCATACACCATTGCATTAGATGCGTATGTATAGCTGATTTATTATATATTGATTTGCTGGTATGTTTTGTTTAGTAATTTAAAAAATAGTAGTGTCAGTTTTAATTTTAGTAACATTTTAGTGCTGTTTTCCCACTGACAAATGCATTATTGTTTGTTAAAGACAACATAAGTATCTCTATTAACCACCCCCCACCCCCACCCCCAAAAAAGTAGCAATATTTAAAATTACATTTAATTATGATTAACTGCTGTTAAAACAATGTCTTTTTTTATTATTTTAATTTAAATATGTTTTTATTTAAATAATTGGCTTATTTTAAATGTATTTATTTATATAAACATTTAAGATTATAGTGTGGATATTAAAAGTGTATTTTGTAATATTTAAATACAAACAAATATAAACTATTAAAGGGTGACAGTGGCTCAGTGGTAAGCAATGTCGCTTCACAGCAAGAAGGTCGCTGCATAAGTTGGCGGTTCATTCCGCTGTGACGACCCTTGATGAATAAAACGACTAAGCCGAGGGAAAATAAATGAATGGACATTTAAATATGCTTAAATCAAGAAACATTAACTTGAGGTTATTTAAAAAAAAATAAAAAATAAAATAAAAAAAATAATAATTACTAATCAAAATCATAATTAAAAAAATAAGTTGCTATTTGCAGTTATTTTAAAATAAGTTTTATTATGACAGTAGCTCAGCTGTAAATAAATATTTTCAAATGTGTTGTAAATGCATTTATTTATGTATTTATTGATGCATTTATTTAAAAAAAATAACTTGATCAGATTATCGTGTGGATTAGATTTAAAAACATCTAGAAGTGTCTATTTTTTATTTAATTTTGTGCACAGTAAAAGTGACCTTTAGTATATTTGATAGTTTTAATTATTATTATTAAAATCATTATTAGTGCCAGCTCAGTATTTCTCGGGTTAAATATTTAAATATGGTAAGTCAAGAAACATTAACTTGAGAATTTAAAAAATAAATAAATAAAATAAAGATAAATTAATTAAAATCATAATTAAAAAAAATAACTTGCTATTTGCCGTTATTTTAAAAATAAGTTTTATTATGAGAGTAGCTCAGCTGTAAAAATATTTACAAATTTGTCGCAAATGTATTTACTTATGTATTCATTTATTTATTTTTAATTAAGAAGTCTAGAAGTATCTATTTTTTTTTTTATTTGATTTTGTGCACTGTAAAAAAAAAGTCCTTTAGTATTTTGACAGTAGGTTTTATTATTATTATTATTATTATTATTATTATTATTATTATATTTTTTAATAAGTTCATTATTTCCCAGGTTAAATATTTCAATATGCTTAAATGAAGAAACATTAACTTGAGAGGCTGTTTTAAAAATAAATAAATAAAAATCATAATTTTATAAAAAGTTGCTGTTTACAGTTATTTTATAGATATGTTTTATTATGACAGTAGCTCAGCTGTAAAATATTTACAAATGTGTTGTAAATGTATTTACTTATTTCTATGTATTTATTTATTTGTTTGTTTATGTATTTATTGATAGATTAATTAATTTATTTATTTATTTATAAAACAATAACTTTTTTAGATTATAGTGTGGATATCATTTAAAACAGCTTTTTAATAAAAGATTTATTTTATTTTTATTTTGTGCACTGTAAAAAATATCCGTTGGTAATTTTGACAGTTTAGTTATTATTAGTATTATTATTATTATGTATTATTATTATGTATTATTTATTATTATTATAGTGAAAGTTAAGTTTTTTTCAGGTTAAATATTTAAATATGCTTAAATCAAGAAACATTAACTTGAGAATTAAAAAAATAAATAAAATAAATAAAAATGTATTCATTAAAATCATAGTTTAAAAAAGTAGTGACTTAAATATGGTGTTTTTCCACTGACAATTGTTTTTTTTTTTTAAACAATAAATTGTATTGTAAATATATATTTTATTTTAAAGAGAAACTTGTGTCCGATTGCATTGCAAAATAATATAATCATTTAAAAATAAATCTCCCTTTTTAGTGACTGCACTGAAAAAGATTAATTGGATTTAATGCATTTTTTAAGGTTGCAAACAATTGATATGGGCTGAATTTAAAGGGCCACGAAACCCCCTGTCTCAGCAGGGTGTTTTCACACCTCTAGTTTGAAAAAAGTCAGGAAAGTGGGCGTGTCCAGCTCTGGGAGTGTGGGAGTGTCGGGGGAGGGAAAGAGGGAAGGACTTGCAAAGAAATGAGTTTCCATTTGGGCACGTGCTGATTTCACAGGCAAAACAAACAC
>LR812538.1:58978494-59026001 GCA_903798195.1 Danio kyathit
AATTCAAAACACATTCATAAATATGCTAATCTTATTCGGAAATTCAAAACACGATTCATAAATACGCAAATCCAATTCGTAAATTCAAAACACGATTCATTATTATGCAAATCCAATTAGGAAATTCAAAACACGATTCATAAATAAGCAAATCCAATTTGCAAATTCAAAACACGATTCATAAATATGCAAATCCAATTTGTAAATTCAAAACACGATTCCTAAATATGCAAATCCAATTCGTAAATTCAAAACACGATTCATAAATATGCAAATCCAATTTGTAAATTCAAAACACGATTCCTAAATATGCAAATCCAATTCGTAAATTCAAAACACGATTCCTAAATATGCAAATCCAATTCATAAATTCAAAACATGATTCCTAAATATGCAAATTCAATTCGTAAATTCAAAACACGATTCATAAATACGCAAATCCAATTTGCAAATCAAATCACATTCGTAAATACGCAAATCCAGTTTGTAAATTCAAAACACGATTCCTAAATATGCAAATCCAATTCGTAAATTCAAAACACGATTCATTATTATGCAAATCCAATTAGGAAATTCAAAACACGATTCATAAATAAGCAAATCCAATTTGCAAATTCAAAACACATTCGTAAATACGCAAATCCAATTTGTAAATTCAAAACACGATTCATCAATATGCAAATCCAATTTGTAAATTCAAAACACGATTCATAAATATGCAAATCCAATTCGTAAATTCAAAACACGATTCCTAAATATGCAAATCCAATTCATAAATTCAAAACATGATTCCTAAATATGCAAATTCAATTCGTAAATTTAAAACACGATTCATAAATATGCAAATCCAATTCGTAAATTCAAAACACTATTCATAAATATGCAAATCCAATTCGTAAATTCAAAACACGATTCCTAAATATGCAAATCCAATTTGTAAATTCAAAACACGATTCATAAATATGCAAATTCAATTCGTAAATTCAAAACATGATTCCTAAATATGCAAATCCAATTTCTAAATTCAAAACACTATTCATAAATATGCAAATCCAATTCGTAAATTCAAAACACGATTCCTAAATATGCAAATCCAATTTGTAAATTCAAAACACGATTCATAAATATGCAAATCCAATTTGTAAATTCAAAACACGATTCATAAATATGCAAATCCAATTTGTAAATTCAAAACACGATTCCTAAATATGCAAATTCAATTCGTAAATTCAAAACATGATTCATAATATACACAAATCCAATTTGTAAATTCAAAACACATTCATTAATATGCAAATCCAATTCGTAAATTCAAAACACGATTCCTAAATATGCAAATCCAATTCATAAATTCAAAACACGATTCCTAAATATGCAAATCCAATTCGTAAATTCAAAACACGATTCATAAATATGCAAATCCAATTTGTAAATTCAAAACACGATTCCTAAATATGCAAATCCAATTCGTAAATTCAAAACACGATTCCTAAATATGCAAATCCAATTCATAAATTCAAAACATGATTCCTAAATATGCAAATTCAATTCGTAAATTCAAAACACGATTCATAAATACGCAAATCCAATTTGCAAATCAAATCACATTCGTAAATACGCAAATCCAGTTTGTAAATTCAAAACACGATTCCTAAATATGCAAATCCAATTCGTAAATTCAAAACACGATTCATTATTATGCAAATCCAATTAGGAAATTCAAAACACGATTCATAAATAAGCAAATCCAATTTGCAAATTCAAAACACATTCGTAAATACGCAAATCCAATTTGTAAATTCAAAACACGATTCATCAATATGCAAATCCAATTTGTAAATTCAAAACACGATTCATAAATATGCAAATCCAATTCGTAAATTCAAAACACGATTCCTAAATATGCAAATCCAATTCATAAATTCAAAACATGATTCCTAAATATGCAAATTCAATTCGTAAATTTAAAACACGATTCATAAATATGCAAATCCAATTCGTAAATTCAAAACACTATTCATAAATATGCAAATCCAATTCGTAAATTCAAAACACGATTCCTAAATATGCAAATCCAATTTGTAAATTCAAAACACGATTCATAAATATGCAAATTCAATTCGTAAATTCAAAACATGATTCCTAAATATGCAAATCCAATTTCTAAATTCAAAACACTATTCATAAATATGCAAATCCAATTCGTAAATTCAAAACACGATTCCTAAATATGCAAATCCAATTTGTAAATTCAAAACACGATTCATAAATATGCAAATCCAATTTGTAAATTCAAAACACGATTCATAAATATGCAAATCCAATTTGTAAATTCAAAACACGATTCCTAAATATGCAAATTCAATTCGTAAATTCAAAACATGATTCATAATATACACAAATCCAATTTGTAAATTCAAAACACATTCATTAATATGCAAATCCAATTCGTAAATTCAAAACACGATTCCTAAATATGCAAATCCAATTCCTAAATTCAAAACACGATTCCTAAATATGCAAATCCAATATATTTGGCGAAAATATTTATACATTTTACGAATTGTGTGTTTACAAATTTATGAATTAGATTTTGTAAATGTGAATTGTGCTGTGCAGGTATGAGTTTTATTATTTCTTAGACTGATCTGGCTCCATAGTTACCGATCAATGGTTTCTCCCCGTAGCATTCGTTTTACACACAAAATGTAGCCATACGTATTCCCGTGCACATATCTCAAAAATGTATGGGCACATATTCCCAATGAGCCTGTGTTTAACTCAAACTAACTATCAACTCAAATTAAGTGAAATGAATTTCTTCACCTCCATTTGTTGCCTTTTTTTTGATCTGATCATGATCTGACTGTATGGCAGGTGTGCGTGTGTCTGTGTGCGTGTGTGTGTGTGTGTGTGTGCGTGCGTGCGCGTGTGTGTGCTCGCGCTTGTGCGTGTCTTTACATGTGTGTGTGTTACTAATACTTGCATTATTCTTGCCATTCTTGTAAAGTTACCTTTTATAATCTGCACTGTGAAAAGAGGAATGGTTGAATTTACTTTAAAAAGTGAGTAAATCCTTTATCTTACAATTATTAAGCAAATAACTGCCCACGTTCACATGCACATACTTACACATATATTCATAATTGTAAAAAATCAAAGGAACGCTTCACCTTTTTTGGAAAATAGGCTCATTTTACAGCTCCTCCAGAGTTAAAGTCCAGTTTAATCATTTTTGTATCCATTCAGGCGATCTCCAGGTCTGGCGGGAGCACTTTCAGCTTAGCATAGATCATTAAATCAGATTAGACCATTAGCATCTCAAAAATGTCTTTAATTTTCGAAGGAATGAATGGAAAATTTCACACAACAAATTTTGAATGACGATATGTCTAGGAACTTTACTCTCATTTATTAACGACGATCAGACACTTTAGGTTTGTTTGAATATTACGTATCTCTCTCGTTTAGCTAGAAGAAGAATAAAAGTAAAAATACGTTTGTATCTTCAAAATATGAAAAGGTTTTAGGCCCAATCCCACTTCTTTTTTTGCACCTCTTCCCCTTCCCCTTGGCCCCTGAAACAGAGTGTGAAGGAGAAGGGCTTTAAAATTTACCCCTAAGAAATGGGACAGCACCTGCACACGTCATCATATGTCATCTTGATCTCTTGCTTCATATGAGATCGACGATCATGACTGCTGTCGTTATTCCAGTTGTGGTATTTGTGGGTGTTTATCTTCAGGAAATCACTGAAGGCAATGATATCATTTTATTAAAATGATTTAATGTGGCAATAAGATTGTAACTGTACTGCGCGTTTGCACTGTAGCCATATTCATCCATGTAAACACACCAAAACAACACTAACATTATAGCAGACACTGTAAAAAGCTCATTCCCTGCTACTAGACTTTTCTGACAGGGTATTTGAGTGTCATCGAGTGTCAGAATGTTGTGGGACTGCTGTACGGGAGTTATTATTGTGGATTATAGATGGCCAAATTTAGCGTTTTTTTTTTTTTTTTTTTAGCATTATTTTTTTTAAAGCATGACGGTAAAACACAAACGCGGTTATGAATATATTAAAACATGTGCTTGTTTGTTGTAAAAATACGTAATAATGACAAAAAATACTAATTTGTGGATCTCCTAACTTCCGGGTGCAGCCATACTGCCGTTGTAGCTGGCGTATTCTGGGACTTTTTCTTACCTCTTGGTTTTGAGTGTGGTCCTAAAAAATCTCAGTTTCAAGGGCTATCCAGCTCTTCCCCTTAGCCCTACGCATTCAAGCTAAAGAGAATTGGGACACCCCTACCCCTTCATATGAATGCGCAAAACGAGGGATATTGGTAAGGGGAAGGGCTAAGGGGTAGAATTCGGATTGGGTCTTAGCATTGCCATTTTTGAATCCATTCAGTCGATATTCGGGTCTGGCTTAGCATAGGTCATTGAATCGGATTAGACCATTAGCATCTCTCTTGTTTAGCAAAAAGAAATAAAAGTAATTCTAATGTATCCTCGCAAGATGAAAAAATGAGCTGCCCGAAAATCAGTGGAAAATTAAAATGCTCATATTCGATGATGATGAATAAAAGTTGAGCGGTGGTTTTCCAGAAAGCCTAAGCTAAGCAAATTCACTTCAGAACAGACGCGGATTCGCGTCATGGGCAGGGCTTCTGTCTGCACGGTGACTGTAGCTTCGTCGCTAAATGGCTAACATGGATTTTATTGATAAAATACCTGTGTTTATGTGCTTTATGAAGGCTGAAAAACTGCGTTGATTCGTTTGGAGCCGTGTCTGAGTCCACTAGATACTTTCAGAGGTGCAGCAGCTCTGTGAGCTCATAAACTCCTCCAGAAACTTAAATGGATGACGGAGGCTTAAAGCGGTGCTTCTGACTGAGCCGAGCCCAGTTTGATGAACTGTTGTCAGTGTAGGCAGGAGTATTTTCCCCTGGGACACCAACAACAGGCGCTACGTCATAATCACGCCCCCACAAGAGCAAGCTCCTGATTGGTTAACACGGTGCGAATGTCCGCAGAAGTTCAGATTTTTGAACTCGAGTGATTCGACAAACGCGTAAAACGCTCAATTTGCGCCGCGCAATTCGCATCATTCGCGCCTCGCCATTTGCGCGTATCGCGCCACAGGATGTCTATTCGTGCCTTTGCATTGACTTAACATGTAAATCACTCGCGCTTGACGCTTCTTCCACGTCTGGTGTGGACGCACCATAACACTCACCCTAACCCCAACCTAACAGACTACTTATAATCTAATGAGAATTAGTTGGCAAGTAGATGCAATGTAATTTATATTCAACAAATGGACCATCAAAATAAAGTGTGACCAAAAAGGCAATAATTTGTTGCTTTGAATAATTGTAAAACTATTTTAAATGCATAACTGCAAAAAACAAAGCAACAATTTTTTATTTTATTTTTATTTTATTTTTATTTTTTTGAAAATTGACAAATTTTACAGAAAATTTTCAGAACTTTTTGGTCATTTTTGAGCGGGATGCTAACGGTCTAATCCAATTCAATGATCTATGCTAAGCTAAGCTAAAAGTGCTCCCTCCAGAACCGGAGATCGACTGAATAGATTAAAAAATGGTAAAACTAAAAGTTTTTCATCTTGCGAAGATACATGAATATTGCTTTTTATTTCTTCTAGGTAAACAAGAGAAACAGGTAATAATCAAAACAAACAAACAGTCCGTCAATAATTAACAAAACATTGTAATGAGAAAATAGTTCCTAAACATCCTAGAAAATAGCAACTTTCATTCAAAATGTTTTTAGGGAAATTTTCTGTTTGCCCTTTGAAAATTATGGAAAGACATTTTTGAGATGCTAATGGTCTAATCCGATTCAATGATCTATGCTAAGCTAAGCTAAAAGTGCTCTCGCCAGACTTGGAGATCAGCTGAATGGATTAAAAAAATAGTAAAACTCATCTATCTTTTTTTAATGGAGTGTTCCTTAAGTTACATTAGATTTACTCACTTTTTTGTAAGTAACTAACAACATTTCCAGTGTTTAGGTTGTATTTGTTGCTCTCAGTTTTTATTTGTATAGCGTTTTTTTTTTTTTTTTTTTGGTGTTGTTGTTTGTTGTTGCTCTCAGTCTTATGTTAGTGGGCTTTTTCCAGTGTTTTGTGACTGACGGACTGAACTTTATATCTCTGTAAGCTCCAGTGTAGGTTGGAGGTGCTAAAAGATGACCGTCGTGGCCATCGGACCTTCAGTTCTCGAGTAACTATCCCAAAAAAACACCCACTCTCTCTGTTTTTGTGTGTTCTGTTCCCTCTTTTCCTTCACTCCTCCTATATCCATGTTGCTTCTCTTCATGTCAGTTTTGAATAAAGTGTGATACATGTTTTATTACATGATATACAGTATGTGGATTTTTGACTTGAGGAATATATGGATGAAAATGCATAAGTGTGTAAATAACGCAATGCAATTTCTTTAATCAAGTCTAAATACTTTTTGAAAGTAATATCTAGTGTACAAAATAAATAAAGCTTCATATTTATGGAAAGAAAATAGATTTTAGACGTAAAGTACCTGTTGTTGAAGCTGAATCCTGTAAATTCTGAAGGAGAGAGTCAGATTACTGTGTGTGCGTGCGTGCGTGCGTGCGTGCGTGTTTTAGTGCAGTGCTGGTATGTGTGTGTGGATTTTGCTGAGATCATCATGTTGTTTGATTTATTCTTTGTCTTCTGCTCTTTCAGCTCTTTCTCTCATGTTTCACGACTGTTTCTCCAGGATCACACACACTCGATGGAGATACTACAGTAGAGCTGATTATAGTGTGCTTCTCACAAACTAAAGCAAACACACATGTCTGAATTAAAGAGAATTAAGCACAGATGGAAAATAAAACGCATCCCAGCAAAAAAATTTTAAATTTAGCAAAATAAAATGTCTAAATGGTATTAAATACTAAATAAAATCCTATTCAATAATTAATTATAAATGTTAAATATGAAATTAAAATGATATACAGTGCATCCGGAAAGTGTTGATAGCGCTTCACTTTTTCCACATGTTTTTATGTTACAGCCTTATTCCAAAATGGATTAAAGTCATTTATTTCCTCAACATTCTACACACAAACCCCCATAATTACAATGTGAAAAAAGAGTTTTTGAAATTGTTGCAAATTTATTAAAAGTAAAAAAGCTGTAAAATCACATGTACATCAGTATTCACAGCCTTTGCTCAATACTTTGTTGATGCACCTTTGGCAGCAATTACAGCCTCAAGTCTTTTTGAATATGATACCACAAGCTCGGCTCACCTGTCTTTGGGAATTTTTGCCCATTCCTCTTTGCAGTACCTCTCAAGCTCTATCAGGTTGGATGGGAAGCGATGATGTACAGTCGTTTTCAGATCTCTCCAGAGATGTTCAATAGGATTTGGGTCTGGGCTCTGGCTGGGCCACTCAAGGGCATTCACCGTGTTGTTGTGAAGCCACTCCATTGATATTTTGGCGGTGTGCTTTGGGTCATCGTCCTGCTGGAAGATGAACCGTCGCCCCAGTCTGAGGTCAAGAGCACTCTGAAGCAGGTTTTCATTCAGGATGTCTCTGTACATTGCTGCGTTCATCTTTCCCTCTATCCTGACTAGTCTTCCAGTTCCTGCTGCCGAAAAACATCCCTACAGCATGATGCTGCCACCACCATGCTTCACTGTAGGGATGGTATTAGCCTGATGATGAGCGCTGCCTGGTTTTCTCCAAATGTAACGCCTGGCATTCACTCCAAAGAGTTCAATTTTAGTCTCATCAGACCAGAGAGTTTAGTTTCTTATGGTCTGAGAGTCCTTCAGATGCCTTTTGGCAAATTCCAGGCGGGGAGTGGCTTCTGTCTGGCCACTCTACCATACAGGCCTGATTGCTGGATTGCTGGACAGATGGTTGTCCTTCTGTAAGGTTCTCCTCTCTCCACAGAAGAACGCTGGAGCTCAGACAGAGTATCCATCAGGTTATTGATCACCTCCCTGACTAAGGCCCTTCTCCCCCGATCACTCAGCTTAGATGGCCGGCCAGCTCTAGGAAGAGTCCTGGTGGTTTCTAACATCTTCCACTTATGGATGATGGAGGCCACTGTGCTCACTGGAACTTTCAGAGCAGCAGAAATGTTTCTGTAACCTTTCCCAGTCTTGTGCCTCGAGACAATCCTGTCTCGGAGGTCTAAACTTTGTCTTCATGCTTGGTTTGTGCTTTGACATGAACTGTCAACCCTGGGCCCTTATATAGACAGGTGTTTGCCTTTTCAAATCATGCCTAATCAACTGAATTGACCACAGGTGAACTCCAATGAAGCTGCTGAAACATCTCCAGAATGATCAGTGGAAACAGAATGTAGCTGAGCTCAATTTAGAGCTTCACGCCAAAGGCTGTGAATACTGATGTACATGTGATTCTTCAGCTTTTTTACTTTTAATAAATTTGCAACAATTTCAAAAACTCTTTTTTCACATTGTCATTATGGGGGATTGTGTGTAGAATGTTGAGGAAATAAATGAATTTAATCCATTTTGGAATAAGGCTGTAACATAAATAAATGTGGAAAAAGTGAAGCGCTATGAATACTTTCTGGATGCACTGTATATTTGTATATTTCTTTTTGGATTAGGCAGAAGCTATTTACAGCTATTCAAGGTCACAGAAAAATGATTTCCATAAATTTTTCACTCTTTGTTATATTGCAGTCATTTACTAAAATCGTTTAAGTTAATTTTTTTCCTCATTATTGTACACACAGCAGCCCATATTGACAGAAAAACACAGAATTGTGGACATTTTATTTTCAGATTCATTACAGATATCTGCCAGTGGAGTTTGAAAGCAAATTGTCTTTAAAATTAAGCTTGCTTATTTATTTATTTATTTGTTTGTTTGTTTGTTTGTTTGTTTGCACATTTACAAACTTGCGTTTTTATTTTGCATAAACCAGAACCCAATTATTTTAAATTAAGCTTATTTCTAGCCTTTTATTTTTTTTATTATTTATTTATATTTATATTTATTTTATCTTGTCTATTTTTTATTTTGCATTAACCAGAACCCAATTATTTTAATTAAGATTATTTTAGCCTATTTATTTGTTTATTTATTTATTCATATTTATTCTAGTTTATTTTTATATATTAACCAGAACCCAGTTAAATTTTACAGGAGCCAAGATTAATAATTCTCAAGCCCTTCTCATGCTTTATAATATTTTCAAAAGTAAAACAGCTATTTATTTATAACTTTTATTTATAATTTATATTTATACATAATTATTTATATTTATTTTTATTTTTATATTTATTATATTTAATCAATTTTATAATCAAAAATGTTTTGCTGAAGGCTAAAGTAAGGATGCTGAAAATCCAGCTTTGCATCACAGGAATAAAATACAGTTAATAATATTTTCAAAAAGAAAACAGCTATTTATTTATTTATTTTTATTTATTTTTATTGATTTATCCATATAATTTTTATTTATTTATTTTTATTTATTTATTGCAGGAATAAAATAGTTAATAATATTTTCAAAAGGTAAACAGCTGTTTATTAATTTATTCATTTTTATTTATTATTTTATTTTTATTTATTTATTTAATTTATTTATTTTTATAATAATCAGAAACGTTTCGCTGAAGGCTGGAGTAATGATGATAAAAATCCAGCTTTACGTCACAGGAATAAAATATATTTTATAATAGTATCAAAGATAATATTTTTAATGATAATATTTTTTCACAATTTCTGCTGTAGCGTTTGATCACTGGTGTGTCTCTGTTTCTCTTCATCACATCCCAGAATTCTCAGCGTTGCCTATTGTTTTTTGGGGGGTTTTGTAGCAAACGTCATGAAAGCTCCATGCGAACACAGCAGAGTTAAATATTAATATATATAAATAAATAATAAATATTTTTCCCTTCTTTTCTTTCATCAGGTGCAGTCTCGATGCAGCAGCAAAGAAAACATCTTACGAGCAAGTAGGTTTCCTTCTTTCTTTTATGGGAAAATCTTTTTGCGATGACTTTTTGGGCTTTTACTCCATGTGATTATGCAATATGACTGTCTATGTGGTCAAACCTGAAAAATGTGCCATTGTTTTATAATATTTGTTAGTATCAGATGATCCTCACAAAAACAAATGCATATTTTTTCTTTATTTGTGAGCAAATTTATATAATGAGGGGAAATAAAGGGGAACCAGCATCTAAAATGCTCTAAATATGTATACTTTTTTATGTAAATTCTGAAGTAATTTTTTTTGCGGTAATTTTTAAAAATATTTACAATATTATATATAAACTGCTCTAAATATGTATACTTCACAGATCTTTAATTTTATTTTCTCTCTTTTGTTTCATTTGTATTTTAATAATTTTGTTTACATTTTTTACTCATTTTTTATGGTTTTATTTAAATATTTTATTGTATTTTTATTATAAATTGTTAATAATTATTTTGTTTTTTTATACAATGAGGGGAAAATGAAGAGATACTGTATGTATATTTTTATAGATTTATTTTATTTTTTATGTACATATGCACAATGTGTGTACGGAAAGGATTCAGACCCCCTTAAATTTTACACTCTTTGTTATACAGGCAGTGCAGAATTATTAGGCAAATGAGTATTTTGACCTCATCATCCTCTTTATGCATGTTGTCTTACTCCAAGCTGTATAGGCTTGAAAGCCTACTACCAATTAAGCATATTAGGTGATGTGCATCTCTGTAATGAGAAGGGGTGTGGTCTAATGACATCAACACGCTATATCAGGTGTGCATAATTATTAGGCAACTTCCTTTCCTTCAGCAAAATGGGTCAAAAGAAGGACTTGACAGGCTCCGAAAAGTCAAAAATAGTGAGATATCTTGCAGAGGGATTCAGCACTCTTAAAATTGCCAAGCTTCTGAAGCGTGATCATCGAACAATCAAGCGTTTCATTCAAAATAGTCAACAGGGTCACAAGAAGCATGTGAAAAAACCAAGGCGCAAAATAAACTGCCCATGAACTGAGAAAAGTCAAGCGTGCAGCTGCCAAGATGCCACTTGCCACCAGTTTTGCCATATTTCAGAGCTGCAACATCACTGGAGTGCCCAAAAGCATAAGGTGTGCAATACTGAAAAACCACTACAACTAAAACGTCAAGACTGGGCCAAGAAATATCTCAAGACTGATTTTTCTAAGGTTTTATGGACTGATGAAATGACAGTGAGTCTTGATGGGCCCGTGGCTGGATCGGTAAAGGGCAGAGAGCTCCAGTCCGACTCAGACGCCAGCAAGGTGGAGGTGGAGTACTGGTTTGGGCTGGTATCATCAAAGATGAGCTTGTGGGGCCTTTTCGGGTTGAGGATGGAGTCAAGCTCAACTCCCAGTCCTACTGCCAGTTTCTGGAAGACACCTTCAAGCAGTGGTACAGGAAGAAGTCTGCATCCTTCAAGAAAAACATGATTTTCATGCAGGACAATGCTCCATCACACGCGTCCAAGTACTCCACAGCGTGGCTGGCAAGAAAGGGTCTAAAAGAAGAAAAACTAATGACATGGCCTCCTTGTTCACCTGATTTGAACCTGTGGTCCATCATCAAATGTGAGATTTACAAGGAGGGAAAACAGTACACCTCTCTGAACAGTGTCTGGGAGGCTGTGGTTGCTGCTGCACGCAATGTTGATGGTGAACAGATCAAAACACTGACAGAATCCATGGATGGCAGGCTTTTGAGTGTCCTTGCAAACAAAGGTGGCTATATTGGTCACTGATTTGTTTTTGTTTTGTTTTTGAATGTCAGAAATGTATATTTGTGAATGTTGAGATGTTATATTGGTTTCACTGGTGAAAATAAATCATTGAAATGGGGATATATTTGTTTTTTGTTAAGTTGCCTAATAATTCTGCACAGTAATAGTCACCTGCACACACAGATATCCTCCTAAAATAGCTCAAACTAAAAACAAACTAAAAACTACTTCCAAAAATATTCAGCTTTGATATTAATGAGTTTTTTGGGTTAATTGAGAACATGGTTGTTGTTCAATAATAAAATGAATCCTCAAAAACACAACTTGCCTAATAATTCTGCACTCCCTGTATTGCAGCCATTTGCTAAAATCATTTTAGTTCATTGTTTCTCTTAGTTAATGTCCACACAGCCGCCCTTACTGTTGACATTTTGCAGATTTATCAAAAAAGAAAAACTAAAATATCACATGCTCCTCAGTATTCAGACTCTTTGCTCAGTATTTAGCAGAAGCTCCTTTTGATCTGATACAGCCGTGAGTCTTTTTTCAAGAGGCAACAAGTCTTTCACACCTGGATTTGGGGATCCTCTGCCATTCCTCCTCGCAGATCCTCTCCAGTTCTGTCAGGTTGAATAATAAACAGTGGTGGACAGCCATTTTAGGTCTCACCAGAGATGCTCAATTGGGTTTAAGTCAGAGCTCTGGCTGGGCCATTTAGGAACAGTCTCGGAGTTGTTGTGAAGCCACTTCTTTGTTATTTTAGCTGTCTGCTTAGGTTTCATTGTCGTGTTGGAAGCCAAACCTTCGACCCAGTCTAAGGTCCTGTGCACTCTGGAGTTGGTCTTCGTCCAGGATATCCCTGTACTCAGCTGCATTCATCTTTCCCTTGACTGCAACCAGTCGTCCTGTCCCTGCAGCTGAAAAACACCCCCACAGCATGATGCTGCCACCACCATGCTTCACTGCTGGGACTGTATTGGACAGGTGATGAGCAGTGCCTGCTTTTCTCCACACATACCGCTTAGAATTAAGGCCACAATGTTCTATCTTAGTTTTATCAAACCAGAGAATCTTATTTCTCTCCATCTTGGAGTCCTTCGGATGTTTTTAGCAAACTCCATGCAGGCCACTCAGCCATAAAGCCCCGACTGGTGGAGGGTTGACTTTCTACAGCTTTTTCCCATCACCCGACTGCATCTCTGGAGCTCAGCTGCAGGGATCTTTGGGTTCTTCTTCACCTCTCTCACCAAGGCTCTTCTCCCCTGATAGCTCATTTTGGCAGGACAGCCAGCTCTAGGAAGGGTTCTGGTTGTCCCAAACGTCATCCGTTTAAGGATTATAAAGGCTACTGTAACCTTGGCCAGATCTGTGCCTTGCCACAATTCTGTCTCTGAGATCTTCAGGCAGTTCCTTTGACCTCATGATTGTCATCTGCTCTGACATGCATTGTGAGCTGTACACTCTTATATAGACAGGTGTGTGGCTTTCCTAATCAAGTCCAATCAGTTTAATCAGACACAGCTGGACTCAGATGAAGGTGTAGAACCATTTCAAGGATGTTCAGAAGAAATGGACAGCGCCTGAGTTAAATATATGACTGTCACAGCAAAGGGTCTGAATACTTACAGTAGGCCCATGGGGTATTTCAGTTTTTCTTTTTTAATAAATCTGCAAAAATGTCAACAATGCAATGCAAAAATGGGGGGGGGGGCTGAATACTTCTAGCACCCACTGTATATAAAAGCAAATATTTGTTTGTACGTGTTTGTGTGCGTGTGTGTGTTTGCCTGTGTGTGTTCAACTGTATATGTTTGCACGTGTGTGTGTGCGTGCTGCAGGTCATAGTGCGGTGGACATCACCAAAGTGGCTCGGAGGCACCGCATGTCTCCATTTCCTCTCACCTCTATGGACAAAGCCTTCATCACTGTGCTGGAAATGACTGCGGTTTTGGGCAATGAGATCATCAACTACAGAGGTGAGACAACACACACCTGCATTCAAAACAAAGGAGAGTAGTAGAAATATCACCATTTGAAAAAGTCAATTATATTAGACAACTGCAGAAGAACTAGGTATATATGATTGACCGCTGTGCTTATCCGGTCACCCTACTCATGTGTGTTTGTGTGTGTTGTTGCAGACGGCATGGGTCGAGTTCTGGCTCAGGACGTTTATGCCAAAGACAACCTGCCTCCATTCCCTGCCTCTGTTAAAGACGGATACGCTGTCAGAGGTGAGCAGTGGTGGAAAGAGTACTGAAAAATCATACTCAAGTAAAAGTACCATTACTTGCCTTAAAATGTAGTGCAAGAAGAGTAAAAGTATCTGTTGTAAATT
The DNA here is from genome assembly GCA_903798195.1 of Danio kyathit. Taxonomy (NCBI): domain Eukaryota; kingdom Metazoa; phylum Chordata; class Actinopteri; order Cypriniformes; family Danionidae; genus Danio; species Danio kyathit. The sequence goes on from LR812538.1 coordinate 58,992,600, forward strand.
ACTCAAAGTATGAGTAAAAAGTAGACCTTTCAAAAGTACTCATGAGTAGTGCGTATTACGCTGTTAAAAGCTGATGCGTTTACATCTAGTTTGTAGATGTGTGTAAACGTAACATTCTGTAGTGCATTTAGTTATTGTCCAGCAGGCACACAACATCATAACGCATTAATATTAGGTTAGATTTAGGTTGTGATGTCAGGTGACCAAATTTCAATGTCTAGCCAGCGTCTAAGAACAACGTTATTTTGATGTCCAATAATGACGTCAAATGACGTTGATATTTGATTAATTTTAGGTTGTTAGAAAGTGACCAAAATCCATTGTCAAGCCAACATCTTAAACCAACGTCATATTGATGTATGGCAACCAAAATCCAGCGTCTGATACACGTCATAGTGGTAACGTCCACACAACGTGAAGCTGTAATGTCATTAGACATTGATATTTGGTTGATTTTAGGTTGGACGTTGAACATTGACGTCAGCCTGACATTGAGTTCTGACGTCAAATCGATTTTCATTTCCAGACAAAATGCAACGTCCCCACGACGTTGGGGTTACAACATCTATCTGATGTCATGTTGACATCTTGTGCCTCCTGGGTGTTTAAGGCCATTTCGGTCATCTTCTCATCAGTGACATGTATCTAAAAAGTCTCTGGGTGTATGTGTGTGTAAGATTTTGGACATCTTCTTGGACACTTTTAATGCTTCTAAACAGTTTGCTGCATTTATAAAGCGCCCGTGTCTTGAGGTAGTTCATTATGATGCGATTTATCTTCTATGTGTGATTTGATTGGACAGGAATCACAGGACTGATTTTTCTAATCCCCATAGACAAAATAAAGTAGTGACAGCAGGTTGAAGGAAAGTAGAGGAGTAAAAGTAGCAATACTGCACTAACAATGTACTCAAGAGAAAGTAAAAGTACACATCTTTAAAACTACTCAGTAAATTACAATTCCTGAGAAAAACTACTCAATTACAGTAATTTGAGTATTTGTAATTAGTTACTTTACACTACTGGAAGTGAGGCAGATGTGGGGATTTTGCATTACATCTTAATTAACTAAACTCAGACAGCAGTGAATGGGAGAGTACCACAAACACATGTTTTTGCTGAAATAACAAAGTAAAAACTCTGTTTACGACTTTCAGAAAAAGGAGACTGTATGATAATGTCAGCCAGAAGATAGAGAACAATGGCAAATTTGAATGTGGCAACCCTAACTGCGTCTAGCACACTACATATACACTTGTGCATTATGTACTTATGCACTTACACACTCAACAGCATAGTATGTATGTAGTGTCGTCCCAAATTGGAACACTAAACTAAGCGGAAATTCACACTGTTTTCCTGATGATGTTTAACGGTTACCAAATTTGTGAAATAAATGACCAAAGTACCAAATAATACCTGCCATGTGTATAACCGCATTCACCATCGGGAGGCGCTGTAATTACTCTCGTAGGAAAATACTGCTATCACCATCCAAAATAAATAGTTATCCAACATCAGGGCCTGAAAGCTCCGCCCCTTCCGCTATGCGAGCAAAGCAGCGGCCGTTGAGTGTCTACACTTCATTTTACCTGTTGAATAAGTGCATCATCCGGGTGATTAAAGTGCACTTATTATTTTTAGAGTTTTTAGTGTGAACGCACTACTTACACTATTTATACTACAAAATGGCGTAGAATAGTGCATACAATGCATCCGGAAAATATTCATAGCGCTTCACTTTTTCCACATTTGTTTACGTTACAGCCTTAAGGCCCGTGCACACCGAGATGTTTTTAGCTCGCGTTTTCCATCGAAGTTTAACGCCTCGTGACTAAATAAAGGGCGTCAATGTGATCGTGCACACCAACGTGCAAAAGGGCAGGCGCAAAAGGGTCATTTAAAAAAAACGCCTCATGCTCGTTTTTTGTTTTGACGCGCCACTTCAAAACCTTCTCCACCAATCAGATTGGCACTTTTGTTCACGTGCACGGAGCTGCTGAAGTTACAGTAAACAGCACTTGGAGGCGCTCAAGCGCAACACTGTCAATGCGAGCGCACATTAAAGAAGATGTCCAGAGGCGATATGAACGTGGAGCTGCTTATTGCACTGGTGAACAATAATCATTTCTTCATCGCTGGAGCTGCTACTTGAACCATCCATAACAACAAGCGTGTCAACTTTGTCTTCTTCTGTGTTACAAGCGGGTGTCAGAAGCTTAAAGTTGTGTAGCGCCATCTAACATCAAGGAGTGATTTTACATACTCTTCTGCTCGACGCCTGTGAAAATCGCTTGGGTTTGAATCCGGGCTCAGTTTTCCCCCATCCACACTGACATGGAGCAGCAGCGTTTTAGAATGAAAACAGCCTCTCCAGCGTTTCCAAAACGCTCTGTTTTCAGCGCTCGAAAACTCCGGCGTAGTGTGGATGGATGGCGTAATCGTAGCAAAACTTATGCGTTTTAAAACTCAAACGTATTAGTGTAAACGGGGCCTAAGCCTAAATCTATGCACCAAAGCATTGAAGATTGTCAATCATTTAAGTTGAAGGTGTCAATGTCACATCTATATTCAATTCAAGAGTTCACACTTAACTGATGATTGATTATAAAGCTTGTTTGGCATGCTGTCCCGGGAGAGAGCCCTGAGCTCATAAGATCCTCGAGCCGGGGGCTCCCTCCCGTTTGCAAGGCGAGAGGGGAGTTTGAGCTCAGGTAGATCTCGAGAACTCCCCTGCTGTAGTAGCTAATAAACAGATAGTGATTGCTCTTAAGAGATAACTACTTACTAGGAGCATGTCTATGGTGCTGATTTGGATTAGTCAATACGCTTATTTCACGCGACCGCCATTTTAGAACACGAAAGCGAGGCTGCGGTGGGAAGAAAGCCGGAAGTATAGGATCAGCTCTGTAAACATTGCAACAATATGCTGTGTGCTATAAACCTCCAGCTGTTGCTGCGACTTCAAAATGCAGAAATGGTGTAAACATCACTTTAATATCATTCCGTTCAGTTTCATTTAAACAATTAAAAGCATATTAGGCGTCAAACAACATCACAATCTCTTTAAGAGTGATACGCTTAAGTGTCCTCCTAGACTTCAGTCCAGGGCAGCAGGTAAACATCGTGGGGACGCTTCCCTGCTTCAGCCTATGTAACCCGGTGAGTGATAAAACACTGCAGTCCTCTGTAGCACATCTTCGTGTTGTCTTTAACAGTGTTGTCCTGGTACTGAAGTTTTAAAAACGCCAATTTCCCGCTAATATTTGAGCGCGCTCATAAACACCGCTGATTTGCCGTAGTATTCACCAGTGCTCAACAGAATGACTGTGAAGGTTATCAGCTCGCTGCTCTTCACAGATTGAAAACACACATAGACCGATATTGGAGCGTTTTAAAGCCGTGAAGATCAGTCGTTTCATCAGCGGATCGCTCGTCTGTGTTTGCACTCAGTAATCAGCGGTGAGGTGAACTGATGACCTTCACAGCCAATCAGAGTGATTTCTGTTGAGCACGTGAACACAATGGCCAATCAGCGCTGTTTAAGAACTCCATGAACAGTGTCTTAAATGTTAACGAGAAATTGGCGTTTTTTTATATTTCATTACGGAAATTTTGTATCGTGACTAGTCTAGTATAGTAACTTGAGTTTGATGAATGGCATCTAAAATGTGTGTTTGGAAAAGAAAACGTTAGCGAAGTAGTGCCATTTCCCTTAACTTAGCTGAAAATGAGGTCAAATATCCCGTTTTATTTTCACTATTCATTCAGAACGGACCTTCGGGTCACTCGGAAGGCGCTGAAACAGGGGCGCCTCCAAGGGGTAAACTCTGGCCACCCCTGTGTAATGTAATGTAATGTAATGTGTATTTATATAGCGCATTTATTGTGTATGGCCATACACCCAAAGCGCTTCACAATCATGAGGGGGGTCTCTCCACACCACCACCAGTGTGTAGCATCCACTTGGATGATGCGACAGCAGCCACACACCAGTGCGCTCACCACACACCAGTTATTGGTGGAGTGAAGAGACAGTGATAGAGCCAATTCAGTGGATGGGGATGATTAGGAGGCCATGATGGGTAAGGGCCGATTGAGGGACTTTGGCCAGGACACCGGGGTTACACCCCTACTCTTTACGAGAATGACCACAGAGAGTCAGGACCTCGGTTTAACATCTCATCCGAAAGACGGCGCCCACTGACAGTGTAGTGTCCCCTTCACTTTTACTGGGGCATTAGGACTCACACAGACCACAGGTTGAGCGCCCCCTGCTGGCCACTCTAACACCACTTCCAACAGCAACCTAGTTTTTCCCATGTGGTCTCCCATTCAGGTACTGACCAGGCTCAGCCCTGCTTAGCTTCAGTGAGTAACCAGTCTTGGGCTGCAGGGTGATATGGCTGTGGCCACCCCAATATGATTTTGCCGTTGACATTATTAATTTAAATGTACGTATGTAAATTCCCAATATTTCAATAAATAAAATGCAGCCACTAAATTATTGTTGGTGCCACTGACGTAGCTGATTCACTGCTCTCCCCCTCAGCGCTGGTTCAAGGCTGGTGAAAGCAAACTGACGCATGCGCGCAGAAAACCATTCCCGTGCGCCTCACGCACTCCTGTGAGAATCCCGGTTGTTTGCATGCATTCCGATAAAATACGCGCCGCTCATGCGCCGTGAAACAGGAGTAACAGCCTTTTGTGCAGAGGTGTCGGCACGCATCGAGTTTTGCAAGTCGACTAAGCTAAAGTTTATATAATATGACGATGATGTAGTAACTTTCACTAAGCATGGCTTTAAAGCAGAAAGGAGGGAGAAAGAGTCAGGGAGGTAAGACTTCATTACATTATGTTGTGTATGGGATGGTTCGCCCATGGTGTCATTTAAACTAGAACCACCACTGCCCTCCCCGATCGTCGTTGACAGCACACACACACCTTCAATAGACAGCATTGGCAATATAATATTTACCTTAAGGTACATCAATAGAAGAAGCTGCATTAATAATATTGTGGCTCAAAAAGGAATACGGATAAATTATATTATTAGGGTCTGTATAGTGAATGTGTGTGTAGTAATGCCTTTTGTTCAGTTTGTTCATTTGTTTGTTTTATTAATTAATTCATGAATCTTCATGAATTTTAGACTTGGCATATACCATATTCTGTGCAATAAAAATATGTAAAAAAATAACTAAAAAGTTATATATATATATGAAAAGTGTTTTTAAACTAAATATTGATTTTTATTTGATTAGCACATGTACTTGCTGAATTATTTGCAATATTTTAAGAGTAATTAATTAAACGAATTAAAACCACATTATTTCATTTACCAGAAACAAAAATATAACATTACACTGAATTCATACATTTTTTTTGTGTGCCACCCCAAGATTTGCTGCGGCCTCTTCTGGCCACCCTAAAGAAAATTTTCTGGGGGCGCCACTGCGCTGAAATCATAAATTTGTGTCACTTTCTCTTCGCTGATAAGATATACAGCCAGGTACACAACATTCCTGTGTGACTCAGTCTATACTTCCGGGTTTCTTCCCACCGCAGCCTCGATTTCGCTGTTAATAATGGCGTCCGCGTGAAATCAGTCTATTCACTTAAGTTGCATGATTTTGGATGGTGGGAGGAAACCGGGGAACCAGAGGGAAACCCACGTGAGCACGGGGAGAACGTGTAAACTCCACACAGAAGCGTCGACTGGCTTGGTAACGACTAGAACCAATGACATTCTTGCTGTGAGGCAACAGTGCTAACCACTGGGCCACTGTGCCACCCATCTAGGAGAGGAGGAGGAGGAGTAGGGGTGGAAGGGGGGATTCTTCGAAACGAAGATGGCTGTGATATGGAACTTAGGGTATTTATAGTGGCTTAGGAATCGTCTGATTGGTGAATCATAAATTGGATAATGCAGGACCAGCCGGAAGCAATCATAAGCACATGATCCTCTCGAAATTAGTTTATAAGTAAACTTCACATAGTGAGGCTGAGTTAAATGTGTCTGTGTGATCTGGAAAGCAGCGTTATGCTAGTGTGTGTGTGTGTGTGTTTGTGTCCTGACAGCGGCTGACGGTCCCGGGGACCGATTTATTATCGGCGAGTCTCAGGCCGGAGAGCAGGTGAGAACACCTATCAGAAATGAGAGATGATGTGAGAACTGCTCCTTCAGAAGTGTGTAAGTGACCCATGTGTCTGTGTGTGTGTCTTCAGCCCACACACACCGTGATGCCCGGCCAGGTGATGCGGGTGACGACTGGTGCTCCGATTCCCTGTGGTGCTGATGCTGTGGTGCAAGTAGAGGACACTGAGCTCCTGCGCGAGTCTGAGGACGTAATGATGATCCATCAGTTGACATGTACATTGTGTCTCAGCTTCTGTTAACCACACACTCATGATCTGTTATTATCTTCCACTGCTGTACCCAGGGCACAGAAGAGCTGGAGGTGCGCATTCTGGTGCAGGCCCGTCCAGGACAAGACATTAGGTGTGTGTGTGTGTGTGTGTGTGTGTGTGTGTGTGTGTGTGTGTGTGTGTGTGTGTGTGTGTGTGTGTGTGTGTGTGTGTGTGTGTGTGTGTGTGTGTGTGTGTGTGTGTGTGTGTGCGTGCTTGAGTACTGTGTGTGTGTGTGTGTGTGTGTGTGTGTGTGTGTGTGTGTGTTTGCGCGCGTACTTGAGTGCTTGTGTGTGTGTCAGTGTCTCTTATTGTGTGTGTGCGTACTTGAGTACTGTAGGTGTGTGTGCATCTGTGCACTTGAGTGTGTGTGTGTGTGTGTGTGTGTGTGTGTGTGTGTGTGTGTGTGTGTGTGTGTGTGTGTGTGTGTGTGTGTGTGTGTGTGTGAGAGCACTAGAGTATGTGTGTGTGTGTGTGTGTGTGCGCACACTAGAGTGTGTGAGTGTCAGTTTGTCTCATTGTGTGAACGTACATTTGTGCACTTGAGTATGTGTTTGTGGCAGTTTGTGTCTCATTGTGGGTGAGCGCGCATGTGTCTCGTGCGTGTGTGTGTGTGTGCGAGCGCGTGCACTTTAATGTGTGTGCGTGTGTGTTTGTGTCAGTGTGTCTCATTATGGGTGTGTGTGCATGTGTGTCAGTGTGTGTGTGTGTGCGCGCTTGTGCTCACTTAAGTGTGTGTGTGTGTGTGTGTGTGCGCGCATGTGTCTCGTGCGTGTGTGTGTGTGCGCGCGCGCGTGCACTTTAATGTGTGTGCGTGTGTGTTTGTGTCAGTGTGTCTCATTATGGGTGTGTGTGCATGTGTGTCAGTGTGTGTGTGTGTGCGCGCGTGTGCTCACTTAAGTGTGTGTGTGTGTGTGTGCGCGCACTTAAGTGTGTGTGTGTGTGTGTGTGCGTGTGTGAGTATGTTTTATTGTGTGTGTGTGTGTGTGTGTGTGTGCACATAAGTGTGTGTGTCTGTGTGCGCGCATGTGTGCGCGCATGTGTGCACTTGAGTGTGTTTGTGTGTCAGTGTTTCTTATTGTGTGTGTAAGCACTTGAGTGTAAGTGTGTGTGTGTGTGTGTGTGTGTGTGTGTGTGTGTGTGTGTGTGTGTGTGTGTGTGTGTGTGTGTGTGTGTGTGTGTGTGTGTGTGTACCTGAGTGTGTGCGTACTTGAGTGTGTGCGTGTGTGTGTGTGTACTTGAGTGCTTGCGTGTGTGTCAGTGTCTCTTATTGTGTGTGTGCGTACTTGAGTACTGTATGTGTGTGTGCATCTGTGCACTTGAGTGTGTGTGTGTGTGTGTGTGTGTGTGTGTGTGTGTGTGTGTGTGTGTGTGTGTGTGTGTGTGTGTGAGAGCACTAGAGTATGTGTGTGTGTGTGTGTGTGTGCGCACACTAGAGTGTGTGAGTGTCAGTTTGTCTCATTGTGTGAACGTACATTTGTGCACTTGAGTATGTGTTTGTGGCAGTTTGTGTCTCATTGTGGGTGAGCGCGCATGTGTCTCGTGCGTGTGTGTGTGTGTGCGAGCGCGTGCACTTTAATGTGTGTGCGTGTGTGTTTGTGTCAGTGTGTCTCATTATGGGTGTGTGTGCATGTGTGTCAGTGTGTGTGTGTGTGCGCGCTTGTGCTCACTTAAGTGTGTGTGTGTGTGTGTGTGTGCGCGCATGTGTCTCGTGCGTGTGTGTGTGTGCGCGCGCGCGTGCACTTTAATGTGTGTGCGTGTGTGTTTGTGTCAGTGTGTCTCATTATGGGTGTGTGTGCATGTGTGTCAGTGTGTGTGTGTGTGCGCGCGTGTGCTCACTTAAGTGTGTGTGTGTGTGTGTGCGCGCACTTAAGTGTGTGTGTGTGTGTGTGTGCGTGTGTGAGTATGTTTTATTGTGTGTGTGTGTGTGTGTGTGTGTGCACATAAGTGTGTGTGTCTGTGTGCGCGCATGTGTGCACTTGAGTGTGTTTGTGTGTCAGTGTTTCTTATTGTGTGTGTAAGCACTTGAGTGTAAGTGTGTGTGTGTGTGTGTGTGTGTGTGTGTGTGTGTGTGTGTGTGTGTGTGTGTGTGTGTGTGTGTGTGTGTACCTGAGTGTGTGCGTACTTGAGTGTGTGCGTGTGTGTGTGTGTACTTGAGTGCTTGCGTGTGTGTCAGTGTCTCTTATTGTGTGTGTGCGTACTTGAGTACTGTATGTGTGTGTGCATCTGTGCACTTGAGTGTGTGTGTGTGTGTGTGTGAGAGCACTAGAGTATGTGTGTGTGTGTGTGCACACGCATGTGTGCACATGAGTCTGTTTGTGTGTCAGTGTTTCTTATGGTGTGTAAGCACTTAAGTGTGTGTGTGTGTGTGCGCGCATGTGTCTCGTGCGTGTGTGTGTGTGTGTGCGCGCGTGCACTTTAATGTGTGTGCGTGTGTGTTTGTGTCAGTGTGTCTCATTATGGGTGTGTGTGCATGTGTGTCAGCGTGTGTGTGTGTGCGCGCATGTGCTCACTTAAGTGTGTGTGTGTGTGTGTGCGCGCACTTAAGTGTGTGTGTGTGCGTGTGTGTCAGTATGTTTTATTGTGTGTGTAAGCACTTGAGTGTGTGTGTGTGTGTGTGTGTGTGTGTGTGTGTGTGTGTGTGTGTGTGTGTGTGTGTGTGTGTGTGTGTGTGTGTGTGTGTGCGTACCTGAGTGTGTGCGTACTTGAGTGTGTACTTGAGTGCTTGCGTGTGTGTCAGTGTCTCTTATTGTGTGTGTGCGCGTACTTGAGTACTGTATGTGTGTGTGCATCTGTGCACTTGAGTGTGTGTCTGTATGTGTGTGTGTGCGCACACTAGAGTGTGTGCGTGTGTGTGCGTGTGTGTGCGTGTGCGCGCATACTTGAGTGCTTGCGTGTGTGTCAGTGTCTCTTATTGTGTGTGTGCGTATTTGAGTACTGTAGGTGTGTGTGCATCTGTGCACTTGAGTGTGTGTGTGTGTGTGTGTGTGTGTGTGTGTGTGTGTGTGTGTGTGTGTGTGTGTGTGTGTGTGTGTGTGTGTGTGTGTGTGTGTGTGCGCGTGTGTGCATGTGTGTATATGTGTACGTGTTTAAGTATGTCAGTGCTGTTTGTGTCAGATGAGACTGAGAGTGTGTGCACTTGAGTGAGTGTGTGCATGTGTGCACTTTAGTGTGCGTGTACATGTGTACGTATGCGCATTTCCGTGTGGGTGTGTGTGCTTGTATGTGCCAGTATGTGTGTATGTCAGTGTTGTTTGAGTGTCAGCTGAGTCTGACAGTGTGTGTGTGTGTGTCCTGCAGGCCCATTGGTCATGACATTAAGCGTGGTGAGTGTGTGCTGGCCAAAGGCACTCATATGGGCCCGTCAGAGATCGGTCTGCTGGCCACCGTCGGGGTCACTGAGGTGGAGGTGCAGAAGTTCCCCGTCATCGCTGTCATGTCCACAGGCAACGAGGTCAATACACAACAAACACTGTATTCAGTTCAGTTCAAGTCAAGTTCATTTCAGTTCACCTTATTCTTCATGAACGAGCGGGCGCAGCCATTTGAATCTTTTTGGCTGGAGACTTCCGCTCTCATTCACTTCCATTCATTTTTACACGTTAAAGGGCACCTATGGTGAAAAATCTACTTTTCAAGCTGTTTGGACAGACATATGTGTAGGTATAGTGTATAGAGCGTCATATTGGGGTGATATAAATACACCCAGCATGCACTGGACCTTCAGCATGCACTGGGGCGGTTTGCTGCCGAGTGTGACGCGGCTGGGATGAGAATCAGCACCTCCAAGTCCGAGGCCATGGTGCTCCACCGGAAAAAGGTGGTTTGCCATCTTCAGGTTGGAGGAGAGTCCTTACCCCAGGTGGAGGAGTTCAAGTATCTCGGGGTTTTGTTCAGGAGTGAGGGAAGGATGGAACGTGAGATTGACAGGCGGATTGGAGCAGCGGCAGCAGTAATGCGGTCGATGTACCGGTCCGTCGTGGTGAAGAAGGAGCTAAGCCGAAAGGCAAAGCTTTCGATTTACCGGTCAATCTACGTTCCTACTCTCACCTATGGTCATGAGCTTTGGGTCATGACCGAAAGGACAAGATCTCGGATACAAGCGGCTGAAATGAGTTTTCTTCGAAGGGTGGCAGGGCGCACTCTTATAGATAGGGTGAGGAGCTCTGTCACTCGAGAGGAGCTCGGAGTAGAGCCGCTGCTCCTCCACATCGAGAGAAGTCAGTTGAGGTGGCTCGGGCATCTGTTTCGGATGCCTCCTGGACGCCTTCCTAGGGAGGTGTTCCAGGCATGTCCCACCGGGAGGCGGCCTCGGGGAAGACCCAGGACACGCTGGAGGGACTATGTCTCTCGGCTGGCCTGGGAACGCCTCGGGATTCCCCCGGAGGAGCTGGAGGAAGTGTCTGGGGAGAGGGAAGTCTGGGGTTCTCTCCTAAGACTGCTACCCCCGCGACCCGGCCCCGGAAAAGCGGCAGAAAATGAATGAAGGATGAATAAATACACCCAGTCCTTTTTTTTCAATTTAACAACATAAAAACGGTGGACCAATAGGAGCGGTTTTGAAATAGACCGCAACTTGACGTAGGAGTGCGGTCCCCCCGCCCACCACTATTGATTGACAAGTGCGCATTACCATATCCTCAGTATGTTGTTTCACGTCCACCATTATCAGCGTGTCAAAGCGACGTCACCAATGAAACACCCTTGCTCTATTTTTAGATGTAAGGCTCATTGGGCTCAACATTCACCACGTTATCGCTCTCCTCCGTGCCAGTGTTTGCATATTTATACTACAAAATGGCTCTCCTTGCCGCAAGTGTTTGTGAGTTTTGGTGGGTTTGCATACTTAAACTTCAGCGATTTGCATTTCCCACGGTCACAGAAGCTCCCTGTCATCTTAACTAGGTGCAGCTGGAAAGTGCAAGCGCGTTGCCTCACGTGCGCGTCCCTCCATTGGAAATAACGAACTAACGACGCACAGCGCCATGCATTTCGCGGTGTCGCGGATGAAAGTGAGGACCGGGGGGTTCGCTCGCTATTCTTCAGGACACTTCATATTTCTGCCGCGCCACAGAACGTTATCTGAATAGTTTCATTTTAAATAACATGCGAATGTGCACGTCTGGTGTGCCGTGTCGTGGCTCTGAGCGGCGCATCCGGTGTATGACGCCCTTTAGTTATAGCCTCAGGCAGGTCATACACCAGAAGCGCCGCTCGGCGACACGCAGCGTCACGCCACGCAGCGGCATGCATTTCAGAAATCTAAACATAAGTTTCTATCAGGGGACACACACCGGCGCCGCAAGTGTGCGATACTTTCAACGGTCATGTGCGCGCCATGTCGCATCCGGTGTGTGATGCCCTTCAGTCAAAGGTAATTCAGTGTGCTTGGTTATTAGTCTCGGTGTACAAGCTCAGAGCTTTAAACTTGCACACAGTTGGTTGTAAAACTATACAAAGACACAAATGATTTTGTAGTCTCTGCTTGGTCTGTGTCCGAGTCGTACATGTACAGCTGAATGCTGGTCCTCTCAGGGCTTACTCACACTATGCTATCCGAACCGTGCCCAGGCCCGTTTCCCGGATCGTTTGAGAAGTGTGAGTGCTCTGAATCGGGCTCAGGCACGGTACACTTGGGCGGCCCTGGCCCGGTTGGAAGAGGTGGGCCAAAGCGCGGTTCACTTGGGCTCAGGCGCGGTACACTTACAGTGTGAGTGCAAGCGTGCCCAAGCCCGAAACTGAAAGCGAGACGTGACTTTTTAAGGGACTGTTTCATATGGATTAATTACTCATTCGTACTGTTCAATGAACACAAACTGTCGTAGATTATTAAAGACACAAACCCCTCACTGCACGACAGCTAGACCTTCAGCAAACCTCCTAATTCCTGCAGCACGAGGAGTTTATGATTGTTTATGAGCGTCAACAGTGGCTGATCTGTTCAGTGAAATATTAGACTGCGTGTCACCACATATCAAACCTAAACAATATAACTAAAGAAATCTCCACTGTGCTGAGCGAGAGCGCTTCTCTTCCTAAACTGAACAGCGCGTCATCGATGACATAACCGTGCCCAGGCCCGAATGTAATGTGAGTGCGGGCCGTCGGGGGAGACGGGAGGGGGGACAAGCGTGGTTTGGCCCGGTTCAACGCAACTGTACATAGTGTGAGTACGGCCTCACTCATGTTGCTTCTCTCTGTCTGCCTGTCTGTTGCCATACACAAACAGGGGAGCTCTTGGCTCCGCCCCCTTTTTAAGTTGGGCGGGAAGTCGAAACTAATTTTCATGTGAAGCAACACGCCCCTAAAACAGCGAACTGTGTACACGCCCCCAAAATCACACTTTTTAACACGTCATAATAAAAAAATCTGAATTGTGTTTTGAACTGAACCTAAACTGGCACACTCAGAAGAATTATAATATTAATATTACATCTTTAAAAAGGGGTAAAATAGGTGCCCTTTAAAAACTGCTCGTTCTGCTGCTTGATGTTGCAACTTGATATTTCCATATTATATTATTCTGCTTTGTTTGTATAATCATGCACACACTTGTTTGTAGAGCAAGTAGTTTAACCGTTTTCTGCCATTTATTATTCCTAGTCATTTCTCCCATAGGCAACTGAATCGGAAGTTCTAAAACAATCGCAAAAACGAGCGCACTTCCACATTGAAGAATAAAGTCTATAGCGCTCTTCACAATCATAGAATATAGGCACAGCTACTGTATTTCCCCTACTGATAAACTTCCAGTGATCGGTTTTAATTTTATACTGTTCCTTTTACAGCATCGATGTTGTAATGCAGTTCAGATATGATCAGTTAAACAGACTTAAGCATTCATTTACATGTTGAAGCTTAAAACGAGAAGAAAAGCTGATATTCCAAGGTGTTATTCCCAGATAACAACTGCTGAAGAACACAAGCTCATCCAGAAACTTTGAATCACCTTGACATTCACGTCCATATACTTACATCCACACTCATATGTATCTGCTTGTCTGTGATGCCACGGTTTCTGAATGTTTGGCGCCATCTTGTGTCTGAATAATGCACAGGTTAGTGTATACTCCATCAGCTGTTTTCATTTCTGTCAGCGTTGTGTTTTTGACTGTTTGGTGCCATCTTGTGTCTGAATAATGTGCAGGTTAGTGTATACTCCATCAGCTGTTTTCATTTCTGTCAGCGTTGTGTTTTTGACTGTTTGGTGCCATCTTGTGTCTGAATAATGTGCAGGTTAGTGTATACTCCATTTAGCCAGTTTTGTTTCTGTTAGCTTTGCGTTTTTGACTGTTTGGTGCCATCTTGTGACTGAATAATGCACAGGTTAGTGTATACTCCATCAGCTGTTTTGGTTTCTGTCAGCCTTGTGTTTTTAACTGTTTGGCGCCATCTTGTGTCTGAATAATGTGCAGGTTAGTGTATACTCCATCAGCTGTTTTAGTTTCTGTCAGCTTTGTGTTTTTGACTGTTTGGCGCCATCTTGTGTCTGAATAATGCGCAGGTTAGTGTATACTCCATCAGCTGTTTTAGTTTCTGTCAGCGTTGTGTTTTTGACTGTTTGGCGCCATCTTGTGTCTGAATAATGCGCAGGTTAGTGTATACTCCATCAGCTGTTTTAGTTTCTGTCAGCGTTGTGTTTTTGACTGTTTGGCGCCATCTTGTGTCTGAATAATGCGCAGGTTAGTGTATACTCCATCAGCTGTTTTAGTTTCTGTCAGCGTTGTGTTTTTGACTGTTTGGCGCCATCTTGTGTCTGAATAATGCACAGGTTAGTGTATACTCCATCAGCTGTTTTAGTTTCTGTCAGCTTTGTGTTTTTGACTGTTTGGCGCCATCTTGTGTCTGAATAATGCACAGGTTAGTGTATACTCCATCAGCTGTTTTAGTTTCTGTCAGCTTTGTGTTTTTGACTGTTTGGCGCCATCTTGTGACTGAATGATGCACAGGTTAGTGTAGACTCCATCAACTGTTTTCTTTCTCCCAGCTTTGCATTTAACTAAATTAATAAACTGTTACAGCTCAGAACAATGTTTTGTGTCTCCTTTTAACATTTTTTGACAAGTAGCCATGTAATAAGCAGGATAAAGTACATGCAGGCGGTTCACAAATTAAATCCCTTCAGTCTTACACAACAGTGCTCCGCTTTGCAATGGGTTGCCAATAAACCTGTTGGGCTTTACTCTGCGATAACAACCTCCTGAATGTACTTTATCCCTAACTAATACAACCTTATTGTAAAATGTTACCGTTACGACACAGTAAAATAAATGAAAAAGTGATCATTTAAGCAGTTTCTAATCAGTAAATGCTGTTCTTTCCAGCTGCTAAACCCGGAGGATGATTTACATCCTGGTAAGATCAGAGACTCGAACCGCTCCACGCTGCTGGCCACCATACAGGAGCACGGCTACCCTACCATCAACCTGGGCATCGTAGGAGACAAGTGAGCCTGCACACATAAAGACCAAAGAACGGGTGCCAAATTGACCTTATACACAGAGTTTCAGCTCAAAATACCACACAAATAATGCTTTATAACTCTTTGAAACTGACCCTTTTAGGCTTTGATATGAATTGTGGCGTTTTGGTGACTGTTGCTTTAAATGCAAATGAGGTCTTTTTAAAAGGGGGCGGAGCTACAAATGCCTGTGTGTCAGCATAGTGGCAGATTTAAAGGGCCACAAAACCCTCCTGTCTCAGCAGGGTGTTTTCACACCTCTAGTTTGGAAAATGTCAGGAAAGTGGGCGTGTCCAGCTCCGTTTAGGTGGGAGTGTCGGGGGAAAGAAAGAGGGAAGAATTTGCAAATATCGGAGTTTCCGTTTGGGCACATAGACGCAGGGGAGAAAGACAGTGACTGTGTTTACATGGACATCAGTAATCGAATTACTTGCCAAATTATTAATTTGTCGACTTTAACTGCAGTTTGGCACTTTCACTTTTTATTCAGGAACATTTCCTGCATGTCGCCCGTGACAAACGAGATATTGAAAGCGAGGAACTGCTGGAGAGTGGAGTTTTAATCCAATGTTTGATACCGCATGGCAAATGGGAGAAAAAAAAATCCTCCGCATTTCTCGGTAACTTAGATGTACTCGGTAGGTAGCGTCAGAATGCCGTGTATATATAGACTATCCTGTCACAAAATGCGGCGAAAATCCTACACGACGGGAATAGTTTGATCATGTTTACACTCGGAGAGCAGCATTTACAGCGGATCTTTCAGTCTATAATATTGTACTATAATATTGCAGTGATATTAACATACTGTAAACTTAGTCACTAAATCATTTTAACTGAGGTATGTCTTTAAAAACTGAAAGAGCACTGCTGACGATACGAACTAACTTTGCCATCTAGGTTAAACAAAGGGCACTGCACTGCACACACACTTACCAAATCTGTCTAAACTGGACAATCAAACTGGAGCTGTGTCTTTTTTAAAAGGAGGCGAGCCGCAAATCCGGATTTCATCATTTCCAGATGAGAAAAGCTCTCGGGTTAAAAGGTTTCTTACAAACGCATTTCTGTCGTGTCGCGTGCACTACAATCCACATATGAGTCCAGCAGCGCTCTCACAGTGGGAAAATGCAAACAAAACCTTCGTTGCAGCACACTTATAAATGCAACACTGACCACCCGTGTCTCCAAATTCTTGTTCTTTCACTTGTTTTGGCAACACAGCGTGGCGTCTCTCTGCCGTCTGAACACTGTAAACAGGTAAACAGTCTCCGAAGCTATCATGCATATTAATGAAGTTGCACGTCATACACAATAGAGCGCGCTGATTGGTTTGAACCAAGTCTTTCTCATGAATTAATGCCGCACCCTCAGAGACGTCATGATGTACTCGCAGGTACAGACATCCACTCTCCACGCTGGATTTACACGCAAGTATCTCATGGCCGTGACGCAGCTTCAAAAATTAGTTTCAAACCGGAAGAACGAATTTGCTCAAAATAACGCAAAAACAACCAATTTTCACTTTTTAGTGCAATATATGTGTCCTAATAGTGTTAATAGCAGCGTGGGACACATATATTACTGTCAACAGCTCAAAACATGTGTTTTGATGTTTCGTGACCCTTTAAAACAGGACTAACATTATCTGTGTGAAAACTGAAAATGTGTGCAGAAGTGTCTCAGAAGAAGGTAGACTAGAGAGATATGTTAAGATTCAGCCAGTTTTTCTTAAATAATCTCATGTCAAATGGAAAAACAAGATTATTTTGCTTGTTTTAAGAAAGAAATCACTTAATTTTAGCTACACTGTTATGCAATGACTTGCTAATTACCCTAGTTAAGCCTTTAAATGTCACTTTAAGCTGAATACTAGTATCTTGAAAAATATCTAGTCAAATATTATTTACTGTCATCATGGCAAAGATAAAATAAATCAGTTATTAGAAATGAGTTATTAAAACTATTATGTTTAGAAATGTGTTGAAAAAAAACTGAAATTGGGGGGGAAAATATACAGGAGGGCTAATAATTCTGACTTCAACTGTATGAAATGATAATCAGAAAGCATTTGTGAACATTGTTTGGTGCTTGTCATGCAGTCCTGATGACCTGCTGAATGCTCTGAATGAGGGCATCAACCGTGCTGATGTCATCATCACCTCAGGGGGCGTGTCCATGGGTGAGAAGGTGAGATCGATTTTATACACTATTTATATAAAATTTTGCATGAATGATTGTTTTTATTTGACATATTTCCTTGGAATTTAAAGGAGAGCATATTGTGCTCATTTTACAAGATGTAAAATAAGTCTCTGATGAGGAGGTGTGTGTGTGTGTGAACTTACAGCGCAAAATACCACACAAATAATGTTTTATAACTCTCTGACCCTTTTAGGCTTTGATCCTAATCGTGGTGTTTTAGTGACTGTCGCTTTAAATTCAAATGAGATCGTGCTCTTTTCAGAAGAGGGCGGAGCTACAAATGCCTGTGTGTCAGCATAGTGACAGAATCAAAAACAAGATGAACTCATGCAAATGAGGAAGAGATGGTCACTAGTGGGCGGGGCTTTCCCCCTTTGATGATGCGTACAAAGGGAGAATGTCAATCAAAGTGTTTCTGCAGACTGTTTTGATCAAGTGTGATTATAACAAATTAATTAATTAATGTTTACCATTAGAGGCTGGCTGTATTCACACACTGCTGCCACAACGGTGTGTAAACCCTTTATAAAAGTGATTTTTGCATAATAGGTCCCCTTTAAATCTCACAATTCTGAACCTTGCTATGGAGATTTCTTCTAAATAGCAGTAAAAAAAATATTAGCTTAGAATTTTGTCTTGAAAATGAAATCAAATAAAATGATTGCAATCATAGAAATATACATTAAACAATACACCATAAGCTTTGAAATGCCAATTTTGAGTTGAATTTAAAGGGCACCTATTTTACCCCTTTTACAGGATGTAAGGGTGCTTTCACATATGTGGTTCGGTTCATTTGGTCCGGACCAAAGGCAACAATTGATACATTGTAGCATTTTTCTGCCGTTTTGGGTCTCTTTCACACCAAACTGATTGCTTTGGTCCGAACAGTTGAAACGAACCAAAATGCAGTCATGTGACAAAATCTACATCACTCACTGGCCAGATGTTATTGAACGCATTTCTTAAACTGCTTTTCAATTGGTCAGAATTCACGTGGAACTACCGCAAATAAACAAACCGGCAGACACACAATGTCGCTGCGCTGGCTGACGCAGTATCCCTGCTCATAGTATACTATGTAGTTTGTATGCATCACTTTAGACAAACTATACATTTCGAGAATGAAGGGCGGCTGGGGCTGGAAAACAATGTTTTAATGCATTGCAATCGGCGAAAGCATTAGGAGAAGGCGTGAAATAATTTAGCTAAACTGCGACATGGTCATCTTTCGGAAATATCACCAATGATCCATCAGGTAATGTTTCTCCCTCTCTCTCCCTCTCTCTCTGTTTAAAACTGTTGGTAAAGCGCTGTCAACAAATATTTTTCCTCCAAACCCCATAAGATAGACAGCGCATCGCACTACGGCAGCTGGATTAGTCCAAAAAGGCGCAGTACTTTTTGCGGTTGGGTCTGTTTTAGTTTGGATCACATTCTCACCACAAACGATCCGCTCCAGGGTTCGTTTGAAAGCGTACCGAGACCACCTCTTCAAGCAGGTCTCGGTACGCTTTTTTGGTGCGCACCCAAATGCGATTGCTACGTTCTCACCTGCCCAAACGAACCGCACCAAGAGGAAAAACGAACTCTAGTGCGATTCAACCGAACTAAATAAGGCAGGTGTGAAAGCACCCTTAGATAAGCCTTTGGTGTCTACAGAACGTGTCTGTATTTTTACCTCAAAATACCCATCAGATCATTTATTATAGCCTCCAGAATCTGCCCATTTTGGTGTCTGAGTACAGAGTAGCACATGCGCGTCTGCTTCTCATCATACTGCAACACCTCCTCTCCTTGAATTGGTATTACTCTGAGGGGGTTCTACAGAAATTTGGCTGACTGATTAACACTCTTGAAACAAATTATAGCATTTGAACTCTCTTATTTTATTTTACCCACATGTGTGGTTTTATCATCAAACACAAAACATTAAATCACAACAAAAAGCAAGACATTCCAAAGTCAGAATCAAATAAGTCTTTCTCAATAATGTCAGTGATAACTTATCGTTATTAGCACTTGAGAGCGATGCAATTCCTTTTTTTGATGTCCTGACACTGTTAGGAAAGAAACCGTTGATGCCTGTAGGAAAAACGTCCAGTTGTCCTCTGTTGAGTGGGAGGATGTTTTTCTCAGAGAAGTTGGACAATCTTAGTATCGTTTAACTCCAATTGAACACAGCAAGCCAACAGAAGCACAAGTACAGCAAAATACAAACAGTCATTTCTAAAACAAAAAAAAATAAAAATCAACATAAGTAACTGCTTAACACGACACATCAGATACAGACACAAAAGTTACACTTACTATTGAGCGATAACTGCAACAGTTCTCAACAATAGACAATGCGAAGGCTGGTGTCATGAGAAATCGGGTCCCCCCTGCAATCGAGTCCGCTTAGGACCCCGCTTAGGTCGTCTGATGTTAATGCCTGATCAAAAGTGCTTTTTATATTCTATTCTTAGTCTTGAGATTTTAACAACACTTATCATATTAGCAACATTATTTTAACAAGACTTATCATATTATAAGTAACATTATTTTAACAACACTTATCATATAAGTAACATTATTTTAACAACACTTATCATATTAATAACATTATTTTGGGTAAGTACAAGTTAAAGACATGCATAGTTAAAATAATAGAAACGGTTCTAAACATTTAATGATGCCTTTTTGATGTTTTTATGTATTTATATGTAACAACATATAAGTTTATCTAACATAAAAGCATGAAAGGCAAATTATCCATGCCACAACACATGCCACATTATTTATATATATATATATATATATATATATTAATCAGGCGCTACAAACTATACCTAATACAACTCCAGTGAACCAATAGGATCACCCAGGACCCAATTGTCAGGGGGGACCTGATTTCTCATGACACCGGTAGCAAAAGTGATACATGTGGGCTGCGTCCGAAACCGCATACTTCCATACTATACAGTACGCTTAAATCAGTATGCGAGCCGAGTAGTATGTCCGAATTCTTAGAATTCGAAAATCAGTATGCGAGAAGTACCCGGATGACTTACTACTTCTGGCGAGATTCTGAAGTGCGCATCCCATGCACGCTGCGCTATCCCATGATGCCCCGCGAGAGAATTTATGAATGGACGTGAAGCGACGCAACTGACGCAGGTAGATCACGTGACCATGACAAAATGGCGGATGTAGTACGTCCGAATTCCATTCATACTGCTCACATTCATACTGTAAAGAACGTACTTTTCCAACGGCCGAGTAGTATGTTTAAATTCAAACGCAGTACCTACTGAGTAGTAGGCGGTTTCGGACGCAGCCCTGGTGTATACTCTACCAAACACTTCTCTTACTCTATGGTAAGTGGCTCTTTACACAGATGTAAATCAACCTAGTGCCCCCCAGAGGTCGGAAGCAACATTACAACATGACACCATACGAAACAATACACAGTGCAAGAAAATGAATAAATAAATCAGAAAATAATAATAATAGTAACATTTAACTGTTACAATACGTTACATCAGATAAACAGCAGTCAGTGATAGAGAGACACTGATGAAGCTGAAATACAGCTCATTAGTCAAAAATACCAAGTAAGTTTATTACTAGGAAGATTATAGCGGTTAAGAATTACAGTTGAAGTCAGAATTATTGAACCCCCTTTGAATTTTTTTTCTTTTTTAAATATTTCCCAAATGATGTTTAACAGAACAAGGAAATTTTCACAGTATGTCTGATAATATTTGTTCTTCTGGAGAAAGTCTTATTTGTTTTATTTCGGCTAGAATAAAAGCAGTTTTTAATTTTTTAAAACCCATTTTAAGGTCAAAATTATTAGCCCCTTTAAGCTATATATTTTTTCGATAGTCGACAGAACAAACCATCGTTATACAATAACTTGCCTAATTACCCTAACCTGCCTAGTTAACATAATTAACCTAGTTAAGCCTTTAAATGTCACTTTAAGCTGTATAGAAGTGTCTTGAAAAATATCTAGTCAAATATTATTTACTGCAATCATGGCAAAGATAAAATAAATCAGTTATTAGAGATGAGTAATAAAACTATTATGTTTAGAAATGTGTTGAAGAAATCTTCTCTCCGTTAGACAGAAATTGGGGAAAAAAATAAACAGGGGGGCTAATAAATCAGGGGGTTGAATAATTCTGATTGCAACTGTATGTAGCGATAGTCTTTATTACAATCATGCTCTGTTTTAAAAACCTTTTAGACTTAGAAAACTTGTATAAATCACAGAGAGATGTAGCAAATATTTTAATCGGTTTATGTGGAAAAAAAGTTCTGTGGACATGTGTATACATGTTACTATAGAAACATGGCACCTGTCAATCAATTCGAAGGCCGGGGAAACCGCCCTCCTACATGATGTTGTGGTGGGCCTCAAAATCACTGGGATTTGGATCCTATTTTAACATCAGGAAGTTTTAAAAAAGAGATTTTGTGTTTCTATCACTCCAATATGTCTGTGGACACACTATACCTACACACAGTTCTCTTCAAACAGCTTACAAAAGATGATTTTCATCATAGGTGCCCTTTAATGATCACTGCTTTATAGTGACATCTAGTGGCTGGACGCTAGAATGACTGTTGAACAAATGAGGCATCTAGTGGTGGTTATACATCTGTCTTTTGACTGTACAGTGTGTCTATGAGAAACAGCCAGGAATGTGTTTGTAAGAATGTGTTTTATTGGCTGTTTTTGCAGGATTACCTGAAACAGGTACTTGATATCGACCTTCATGCTCAAATACACTTTGGACGCGTCTTCATGAAACCAGGGTGAGTTTTTGAAGAAACGGGTGACGTCTGCGTGAAGACTGAACACCTAATGCTGATTCAGGGTGTTTTCATGCTTCAGGATACAAACAATACAAACTGAATTGGGAATATATATATATATTAATTATTAATTCTTTATTATTTATTCATTTTATTATTGAAATATTTAAATATATGATGCTATTAATTTTCTTTAAAATAATGTATTATCAATTATAATATATATTTAACTTTTGGTAGTTAAATCATGTTCATTTTGAATTAATAGAGCTACTATATGAATAAAAATAATTAATTGTAATTTTGTATAGTATTTTTTAAAGGTGCAGTATGTAAATTGACACCCAGAGGTTGAACTAGGTATTGCACTCCTGGATCAAAACAAACGCAAGCACAGGTTGCCAGATTGAGGACCAACAGCAGTGTGCCTGACTATCGAGCCTAAAGGCTGATTTAAGGCTGATTTCTAAATAAACGCAACAACACACGATAGAAGGAATATTTTCCATATTAAAAGGAGTTTTTGTTCTAACCAACACCTGAAATTTATGTTATACTGTAGAAACGGCTTCTATTTCTCACATTATATTATAAACCTTACCATTTCGCTGGAGTTCAGTGAGTGCACTATTCTGTGCTTCTGAATGGTTCTATTTACATTTCTGTCGTGTTTCGTCTGGTGCAAACAGCTAAATTGCTCATCACTGCAAATCTCATCACCTAGCGTGTTGTTAGGACACGGGGTTACAATGTAACCTGCTCACCTAATGTTTACGTTCGTAATGTTTATATTATTTGCTAATTAATAACCACCTCATGTGGAACTCTGAATCTGTGTCTCATTTTGGAGGCTGCTACTGTCCACTGGAGGTTGCATTGCAGTCGTGGACGCATGATTCGAGAGCCTTTCTGAATGAATGAATGAAATAGGCTGTTTTCCACTAAGGCATCCCAGGGTGCTGAAATATAATTGGCTAAACTGCTATTGTGCGAGTTAAAAGAACTAAAACAAAGACTGTCGTTCCGGCACGTAACGCACATTTTCAAAGCAGAATATCTGACTTCAGCATTGTTTTTCAGATAAACAAGAATGTTCACTGAGCATGTTTCTTAAATATCTGCAAACATATTATGCTATTTTGGTGGTGTGGCCTCCACACAGTCAAAAGCGGACATACAGCACCTTTAATAGTAATTTTATAGTATTTTGTAAAAAGTTTTTAAATTTTGTAAAACTTTATTATAAATTGTTATATGTAAATTTGTTATTTTATATAGTTTTAAAAATGAATAAAACTATTTTATATAATAATAATAAATTGTAGTTTTGTATAGTATTGTTTAACAGTAATTTAATAGTATTTTGTAAAAAAAGAAAAGTCTTAATTTCTTGCAATAAACACCGTTTGTATGGCACCATATGTATGGCATGTAAACAAATAGTTATAATTTATTTTATATATTTTTTTCAATAATCAATTATTAATTGAGCTAATTTACCTTTTTAATAGTGTTTTTAAAAATTAATAAAACTATTTTATACAATAGTAATTGTAATTTTGTACATATTTAAATTTGAATAGTATTTCATAATAAAATATTGCATAAAACACAAAATCTGTTTGCATAACTTTGAATGCTATTGTTTTACAATTATTCTATTTAAAATATTTTATTATAAATTATTATATATATTTACATTTATTAAAAAAAATTAACAATTAGAGTTCAGTTAATGATAATTAATATAATTTAATTTTTTTTTATTTGTAAAAATAAACATTAAACAGAAAGAGTGTTTGCATAGCTTTCAATGTTATTATTAAACTTGTTGCACATATTATTATGTTTATTTTAAATGATTCATTATATAGTATTATGTATATTTACTTTTATTACAAATATTTTTATTCATGCATATTTATTATAATAATTTATTCATAATTAGTGTTTTTTTATTACTATTTTCTAAAAATGTCTTAATTTCTCACATAACAGAATCAGTATTTGCATAGCTTCACATGTTATTATTAAACTTATTGCAGATCAAACATATTATTATATTTATTTGAAATAATTCATTATACATTATACATATACACATTTATTTCAAATATTTTATTAATTCATATTGATTATAATAATTTATTCATAATTATAATTTAGTTTTAAAAATGTTTAGTATTTTTAGTAGTATTAATAATATTTTTTTTAAATGATGTAATTTCTCACATAACAGAATCAGTATTTGCATAGCTTTAAATTATATCTTTAAACTTATGTAAAATATATATTATTAATTATCATTCATTCATTCATTTTCATGTCAGCTTAGTCCCTTTATTTATCTGGGGTCGCCACAGCGGAATGAACCGCCAACTTATTCAGCACATTTTTACGCAGCGGATGCCCTTCCAGCTGCAACCCATCTCTGGGAAATATTATTAATTATTATATTTTAAATAATTTATTATAAATTACAATAAAATTATAATTTAATAAATTATGTTCATTTTTAATTAGTATGTTCGGAATATTTAATTATTAGTTGCTAGTAAATTTTATTATTGTTAATTTTAATTTTTAATAAAAATAAAATTATTATTTCTAATAATTATTTATCATTATCATTATTTTTATTATTTAACTATTAGTTATCCTAATAATAATCAATAGTAATTTTGTCATTTTTTATATTATTTGTTAAAAAAAACTTGCAAAGCTTCAAATGTTTGTTGTTTTATTGGCAAAAATAAGCGTACCATTCTGTCGACTTGTAATAAATAAAAACACTTAACTGACTATGAAACTAAAGTGTAATTCACAATATTAGCATCAGTCCATTTCCTAAAAGATCTCAGTGTAAAACTTAAGCATTAAGAGTATAATATTAAACTGTAATAATCTCCCATATTAAACTGCTGTGAGATTAAAGAAGCGCAGCATGAAAACACCCTGACGTTGAGTGTCAGAATGTGAAAATGAGGCTGGTTTTGAGCTCTGGTTTGTCTTCTGTTAGTCTCCCCACAACATTTGCCACTCTCGATATGGACGGGTCTCGAAAACTTATCTTTGCTCTGCCAGGTAGGGACGGTGAGAGAGTTTATTGGTGTATTTCTTCATAACACATATACTAGCCTGTAACTGAACACACACATTTCACCGTTCCTCCTCTATTAGTGTGTGATTTGTGTTTTTCTTCCAGGTAATCCTGTGTCTGCGGTCGTAACGTGTAACCTCTTCGTCATTCCCGCCTTGAGGAAGATGCAGGGGATATTAGACCCTCGACCCACCATTATAAAAGCCAGGGTAAAAACATTGTACACTTCACTAGGGGTGATAATGTACTTTAAGTTCAAGTACACTTAAGTAATGTTGATGAATTAAAACAAGTATACTATGTGTATTAAGTATACTAACGTTAGGAAGTAGTTTACTTTTTAATTATACCTTTTTTCATGATACTTCATGTAGTATTATAGGTAGTTGTAGTATACTTGTACGTACACTTTTTAAATAAACTTCATGAGGTAAGTATATGTAGTAGTAGTATACTTGAAGTAGTACTTTTATTATACTTCATGAAGTACTCTATGTACTAGTAGTATGCATGTAGTGTACTTTTAATATACTTTATGAAGTACTTTATGTACTAGTAGTGCACTTAAAAGTGTACTACTTGAATACTGCTTGTGACTAAATTGGCCCACTTTTTAGTGTATAGAAGCATTATAGTGCACTATACGTGTAAACATAGTCAACTTTAAGTGCATACCTTTGACCAACATGATAAAATGAGGGTAAAAATATTTTAGACTTCACCTAATGTTGATAACCCTTATGAATAATAAGTCTATTTAAGTTCAAGTACACTTAAGTAATGTTGAAGAATTAATTTAGGTATACTTTGTTCAGTAAGTATATTAACATCTATGTACTAGTAGTACACTTGTGAGTGTACTTTTTAATATATTTCATGAAGTATTTTATGTACTAGTAGTATGTTTGTTAGTGTACTACTTGAATACTGTGTGGAACTAAATTGGCCCATAAAAGTGTACTTTTAAGTGTACTATAAGTGTAAAAGAAGTAAACATTTAAGTGTATACCCTTGACCCACCATAACAAAAACCAGGATAAAAACATTGTACACTTCACTAGTTGTTATAACCCTTAGCAAAATGAAGTACTTTAAGTTAAAGTACACTTAAGTAATGTTAAAGAATTAATTTAAGTATACTTTGTGTAGTAAGCATACTAACATCTACTGTATGTAGTAGGAGTTATTTTCAAATATACCTTATGAAGTATTCTATATAATAGTAGTATACTTGTAAGTGTACTTTTTAATATACTTCATAAAGTACTCTATGTACTAGTAGTATGTTTGTAGTGTACTTTTTAAAATACTTCATGAAGTATTTAAATACGAGTAGTGCACTTAAAAGTGTACTACTTGAATACTGCTTGTGACTAAATTGGCCCACTTTTTAGTGTATAGAAGCATTATAGTGCACTATACGTGTAAAAATAGTAAACTTTAAGTGCATACCTTTGACCAACATGATAAAATGAGGGTAAACATATTTTAGACTTCACCTAATGTTGATAACCCTTATGAATGATAAGTCTATTTAAGTTCAAGTACACTTAAGTAATGTTGAAGAATTAATTTAGGTATACTTTCTTCAGTAAGTATATTAACATCTATGTACTAGTAGTACACTTGTGAGTGTACTTTTTAATATATTTCATGAAGTATTTTATGTACTAGTAGTATGTTTGTTAGTGTACTACTTGAATACTGTGTGGAACTAAATTGGCCCATAAAAGTGTACTTTTAAGTGTACTATAAGTGTAAAAGAAGTAAACATTTAAGTGCATACCCTTGACCCACCATAACAAAAACCAGGATAAAAACATTGTACACTTCACTAGTTGTGATAACCCTTAGCAAAATGAAGTACTTTAAGTTAAAGTACACTTAAGTAATGTTAAAGAATTAATTTAAGTATACTTTGTGTAGTAAGCATACTAACATCTACTGTATGTAGTAGGAGTTATTTTCAAATATACCTTATGAAGTATTCTATATAATAGTAGTATACTTGTAAGTGTACTTTTTAATATACTTCATAAAGTACTCTA
This sequence comes from Danio kyathit, assembly GCA_903798195.1. Lineage (NCBI taxonomy): Eukaryota > Metazoa > Chordata > Actinopteri > Cypriniformes > Danionidae > Danio > Danio kyathit. Next base: position 59,019,627 of record LR812538.1, read on the forward strand.
TGTACTAGTAGTATGTTTGTAGTGTACTTTTTAAAATACTTCATGAAGTATTTAAATACGAGTAGTGCACTTAAAAGTGTACTACTTGAATACTGCTTGTGACTAAATTGGCCCACTTTTTATTGTATAGAAGCATTATAGTGCACTATACGTGTAAAAATAGTCAACTTTAAGTGCATACCTTTGACCAACATGATAAAATGAGGGTAAAAATATTTTAGACTTCACCTAATGTTGATAACCCTTATGAATAATAAGTCTATTTAAGTTCAAGTACACTTAAGTAATGTTGAAGAATTAATTTAGGTATACTTTCTTCAGTAAGTATATTAACATCTATGTACTAGTAGTACACTTGTGAGTCTACTTTTTAATATATTTCATGAAGTATTTTATGTACTAGTAGTATGTTTGTTCGTGTACTACTTGAATACTGTGTGGAACTAAATTGGCCCATAAAAGTGTACTTTTAGATGCACTATAAGTGTAAAAGAAGTAAACATTTAAGTGCATACCCTTGACCCACCATAACAAAAACCAGGATAAAAACATTGTACACTTCACTAGTTGTGATAACCCTTAGCAAAATGAAGTACTTTAAGTTCAAGTACACTTAAGCAATGTTGATTATTTAAGTATACTTTGTGTAGTAAGCATACTAACATCTATGTAGTAGTATATTTTGAGGTAGTATACTATGTAGTAGTTTTTAAATGTACTATAGCACCATAATAAAAGCAAGGGCAAAAACATTTTACATAATGATAACCATTAGCTAATATAGTATACTTTAAATTCAAGTACTCAGTAATGTTGAAGAATTAATTTAAGTATACTTTGTGTAGTAAGTATACTAACGTCTTTGCACAAGAAGTATACTTTTTAGGTATATATTTTTAAATATACTTCATGAAGTAAGTATTCTATGTACTAGTATTATACTTGCAAGTGTACCTTTTATTACACTTCATGAAGTATTTTATGTTTTAGTAGTATACTTGTAAGTGTACTATGTGAATACTGCATGGAGCTAAATTGGCCCATAAAATTGTACATTTAAGTGTACTATAAGTGTAAAAGGAGTAAACATTTCAGTGCATAACCTTGACCCACCATAATAAAAGCCAGGGTAAAAAACATTGTACACTTCATTTGGGGTGATAACAAAATGAATTACTTTAAGTTCAAGTACACTTAAGTAATGTTAAAGAATTAATTTAAGTATACTTTGTGTAGTAAGTATACTAAAGTCTACTGTATGTAGTAGGAGTATTTTTAAATATACCTTATGAAGTATTCTATATAATAGTAGTATACTTGTTAGTGTACTTTTTAATATACTTCATGAAGTAAATATTCTGTGTACTAGTAGTATACTTGTAAGTGTACTTTTAAATATGCTTCATAAAGTACTCTATGTACTAGTAGTATGTTTGTAGTGTACTTTTTAAAATACTTCATGAAGTATTTTAAATACGAGTAGTGCACTTAAAAGTGTACTACTTGAATACTGCTTGTGACTAAATTGGCCCACTTTTTAGTATATAGAAGCATTATAGTGCACTATACGTGTAAAAATAGTCAACTTTAAGTGCATACCTTTGACCAACATGATAAAATGAGAGTAAAAATATTTTAGACTTCACCTAATGTTGATAACCCTTATGAATAATAAGTCTATTTAAGTTCAAGTACACTTCGTACACAAGTTATGTTGAAGAATTAATTTAAGTATACTTTGTTCAGTAAGTATATTAACATCTATGTACTAGTAGTACACTTGTGAGTCTACTTTTTAATATATTTCATAAAGTATTTTATGTACTAGTAGTATGTTTGTTCGTGTACTACTTGAATACTGTGTGGAACTAAATTGGCCCATAAAAGTGTACTTTTAGATGTACTATAAGTGTAAAAGAAGTAAACATTTAAGTGCATACCCTTGAACCACAATAATAAAAGCCAGGATAAAAACATTGCATCACTAGTTGTGATAACCCTTAGCAAAATTAATTTAAGTTCAAGTACACTTAAGCAATGTTGAAGAGTTAACTGAAGTCTACTTTGTGTAGTAAGTGTACTAACGTCTGTGTAGTAGTATACTTGTTCAATATACTTCATGTAGTATCATAGGTAGTTGTAGTATACTTGTAATATATACTTCATGTAGTATTATAGGTAGTTGTAGTATACTTTTAATATATACTTCATGTAGTATCATAGGTAGTTGTAGTATACTTGTTCAATATACTTCATGTAGTATTATAGGTAGTTGTAGTATACTTGTAATATATACTTCATGTAGTATTATAGGTAGTTGTAGTATACTTGTAATATATACTTCATGTAGTATCATAGGTAGCTGTAGTATACTTGTAATATATACTTCATGAGGTAAGTATATGTAGTAGTAGTATACTTGAAGTAGTACTTTTAATATACTTCATGAAGTACTCTATGTACTAGTAGTATGCATGTAGTGTACTTTTTAATATACTTCATGACGTAAGGATTCTATGTACTAGTAGTATAATTGAAAGTGTACTTTATAATGTACCTCATGAAGTATCTTATGTACTAGTAGTGCACTTTAAAGTGTACTACTTGAATATTGCTTGTGACTAAATTGGCACACTTTTTAGTGTATAAAAGTATATTTTTAAGTCTACTGTACGTGTCTACTTTAAGTTCAGGTACACTTAAGTAATGTTGAAGAATTAAAGTATACTTTGTTTAGTAGGTAAACTAACATCTATATACTAGTAGTATACTTGTAAGTGTACTACTTGAAAACTGCATGGAACTAAATTGTCCTATAAAAAGTTTTAAGTGTACTTAAGCAATTTTGACTTAATTTAATTGAATTAATTTAAGTACACTTTGTGTAGTAAGTGTACTAACGTCTATGTAGTAGTATATTTTGAGGAAGTATACTATTTGGTTTTTAAATATACCACAGCACCATAATAAAAACAAGGGTAAAACATTTTACACTTCACTAGTGGTGATAACCTTTAGCTAAAGTAGTATACTTTAAGTTCAAGTACACAGTTATGCTGAGAATTAATTTAAGTATACTTTGTGTTGTAAGTATACTAACGTCTTTGCACAAGTAGTATAATTTTACATTATAATTTCTTAAATATACTTCAGGAAGTAACTGTTCTATGTAGTAGTAGTAGTATACTTGCAAGTGTACCTTTTTAAAATACTTCATGAAAGTTCGTAGTATACTTGTTAATTGTGCTTTTAAGTGTACTATAAGTGTAAAAGGAGTAAACATTTAAGTGCATACCCTTGACCCACCATTAAAAAAAAGCTAGGATAAAAACATTTTACACTTCACTAGCAGTGAAAACCCTTAGCAAAATGAAGAACTTTAAGTTCAAGTACACTTAAGCAATGTTGATGAATTAATTTAAGTATACTTTATGTAGTAAGTATAGTTTGTAGTAGTATTTTTAAATATACCTAATGAAGTATTCTATGTAATAGTAGTATACTTGTATTACGCCCCAAGTCTAGAGGAAAACAACATGGGCATAATAAACGGAAAAACACTGGATGCGTCCGTAACCGCCTACTACTCAGTAGGTACTGCATTTGAATTTAAACGTACTACTCGGCCGTTAGAAAAGTACGTTCTATACAGTATGAATGTGAGCAGTATGAATGGAATTCGGACGTACTACATCCGCCATTTTGTCATGGTCACGTGACCTACCTGCGTCAGTTGCGTCACTTCACGTCCATTCATAAATTCTCTCGCGGGGCATCATGGGATAGCGCAGCGTCCATGGGATGCGCACTTCAGAATCTCGCCGGTAGTAAGTCATCCGCGTACTTCTCGCATACTGATTTTCGAATTCTAAGAATTCGGACATACTGCTCGGCTCGCATACTGATTTAAGCGTACTGTATAGTATGGAAGTATGCGGTTTCGGACGCAGCCAAATGTGTTAGGGTGGTGGATTTCCCAAACAAAACAAAGACTTAAGACAAAAGATCCCCTTCGGTCGACAACCAAACACGGACACTCAGTTGAGAGTAATTGAATAGATTTATTGTAGAAAAATAGTCAGTTTTAAGTGAGCATCTCTTCAGGGTGACCCCAGGCCAAAATAACAAACAAAAGAATCTGTAAAGTAAATGAACTAAATTACCTATAAATATTTAAAGAAAAATACAAGAAGCTTACCTTTCTCCCTAAACATAAACATAGTCAGAAGTAATCAAATAAATAGGCAGGCCACCCCTACAAGGTTAAAACTCTCAAAAAGATTAAACGTATGAACAAAGGTAACAAGATTGAATATTGGTCGTCGGCCGGAGGGGTAAGGGAAATCCAGGAGCTCCACTCCCAGCAACGGTCACAACACAAATGAGCTCCCCGAACCCTGCCGGATGTTCCTTTTTATACAGGCCTCCAAGACCAGCAGCCAATCAGAACTCGAATCACGCCGGAATAGGAACCTATGGGATGATACAAAAAACAACCAGGAGGCGGGACAAAGAAAAAGGCATATACAATGCGCAATAAAGAAAAGAAATAATAATAAGAATAACATTTTTCGTAACAACTTGTTAGTGTACTTTTTAATATACTTCATGAAGTATTCTACATATGTACTAGTAGTATACTTGTTAGTGTACTACTTGAATACTTGTGACTAAATTAGCCCACTTTTTATTATGTAATATATAAAAGTATACTTTAAATGTAATATAAGTGTAAAGGTAGTCAACTTTAAGTGTATAAGTGCATACCCTCAATCCACCATAATAAAGCCAGGGTAAAAACATATTACATTTCATTAGGGGTGATTACCCTTACAAGTTTAAGTATGCTTAAATAATGTTGAAGAATTAATTTAAATATACTTTTATTAAGTATACTAACGTCTATATACTACTGGTATACTTTAAGTGTACTTTTTAATATACTTCATGTTGTATTTTATGTACTAGTCATATACTTAAGTGTACTTCTTAAATACTGCATGGAACTAAACTGGCCCACTTTTTAGTATATAAAAGTATACTTTTACGTGTACTATAATTGGAAAAAGTAGTAAGCTTTAAGTGTGCATACTTATGACCCACCAAAATAAAAGCCAGGGTAAAAACATTTTACACTTCATTAGGGGTGATAACCCTTATGAAAAGTATACTTTAAGTTAATTTTATGAAGTACACGTAAGGTACTGTATATAATTTAGTTTTCTTTGCTGAATAGTAAGTAGAATATGATTATCTATTTAACTTAAACGTTAAATGTAAACTTTAAAATCTATTGAAAAATCCCTGTGTTGTTTTCCAGTTGTCCTGTGATGTGAAGCTGGATCCGCGTCCGGAGTATCACCGCTGTATTTTAACATGGCACCATCAGGAACCTCTGCCATGGGCACAGAGCACAGGTCACACATCTTTTGTTATTATTACAGACAATCCTTATGAAATTGAATTTGTCCAGCACAACTGAGGTTGACAATTAAAGGTTGTTTATTAGAATTCATGATTCCATAAAGACTTTAAAATCACCATAAAAACCTTCTAGTGGAATTGTCATCTGAAACATACAATGAAATGTAACCTATGGAACGTATTTCAGATTCTCAAAAATGCGCCCTCTAGTGCATTTGTCATTTGAAATGTGCAACGAAATGTACCCTAAGTAATGTATTTTAGATTCACAAAAATGTAGACAGCGCCCTCTAGTGGATTTGTCATCAGAAACGTACAACAAAATGTACCCTGAGTAACACACTTCAGAAATGCAAAAAATGCATCCTCTAGTGGATTTGTCATTTAAAATGTGCAACAAAACATACCCCAATGCATGTCTGATTCTCAAAAATGCATCCTCTTGTAGATTTGGCATCTGAAACGTACAACATAACGTAACCTACAGTAAGTAATGTATTTCAGATTTGCAAAAATGCACCCTCTAGTGGATTTGTCATCTGAAACTTCCACATTTTTGCAAATATGAAATACATTATTTAGGGTACATTTTATTGTATTTAGGTTACATTTAATGTACCCTAAATAATGTATTTCATATTTGCAAAAATGTGGATTTGTCATCTGAAATGTCCAGTGAAGCGTACTCTAAATAACACATTTCAGATTCCTAAAAATTTGCCCTCCAGTGGATTTATCACTAGTACAAATGTACAACAAATGTACAAAAAAACAAAACCAAAGATTCACAAAAATGCAGTGAATTTTGTCATTTGAAACAAGACGTAACCTAAATAATGTATTTTAAATTTGCAAAAATGTGCCCTGTAGTGGATTTGTCATTTGAAATGTGCAATGACACATACTCTAATTATGTATTTCAGATTCCTAAAAATGGGCCCTCTAGTGGAT